>JAJJMB010009231.1:1298463-1581795 GCA_023531105.1 Papaver atlanticum | reverse complement strand
GCTCCTCCATGATTGAGTTTTCAGGGTTGATCTCCATGGTCTTCTTGCTGGACATGTATCCAGCCTTGCTTGAACCCCTCAAATCTTGTTCCTTCATGATTCTCAGCACATTCAGAAACATGGAATGACAATATAAGCATATAATTGAACAAGCTGACAAGAATAAATGGTGAAGAATATTAAAGTTTCATGGTTGCATAAAAACTAATGCATATTAATAACCAAAAAGTACCATCAATTCTTGGAACCTTGTGCGATATCAACTCAACATAACAGCTACAAGCCGAGTAAAATCATCTCGGCTCTTATAAAAGTACCATCAATTCTTGGAACCTTGTGCGATATCAACTCGACATAACAGCTACAAGCCGAGTGAAATCATCTCGGCTCTTAAAAAAGTACCATCAAATTTTGGAACCTTGTACCAACCTTGTGCGACAGCTGAACCCAAGCCGAAGAAAAATGCGACCCAACAACGACAAGCCGAAGAAAAATGCAACGCAACAACGACCATGCCTTAGTCACTGACTAGAGTCTGACTCAGTCATCTTCTTCATCAAAGGTTAATTAGTCATCATCTTCTTAAAAAGGATGTTTAATTACTTGGACAACTTTAGCTTTTCTTAATGCCATAATTTTGATCTTTCCTTTCTTGTTCATTAACTTGAAAACCATCCGAACCTTCCTGTTATTCTAATTACTTTCATCAACCTTCATTGTTAATTCCGATACCATAACTAAATTAACTCGATCAGAAATATTTAGACCCTAAATATGTTCAATCAAAACGAAACAAATCCTAAAGCTATAATTGAAACAGAACAAATTGAATTCGACCAATGAACCATAAACATAAAAATTAAGCTTCAAAAGTAAAGAAATCCTAAAACCATTTCATCACATCCAATACTGATGATGTTGAGAAAAAAATCCGATCAAAGTTTCCATCATCAGATCGAGTAGAAGGATGGGGGATCGGGGCAGTAGGAAGAACTGTCACCTAAAGCGAAACATGAGCGACACTTCAAACTGTATATGGAAGTCATTCTAGCTTTTGTTGGGGTTTGATTGGACTATATCCGAGTCAGATGACTCAAAATGCTATTATATTAAGTTGTGGTATTTTTTGTTTGCACAACTTATATTGTGGTACCAAACGACATTGGCCCTCCCATATTAACCGATCGGTATCTATTTTCATCTCCTAATTGGAAGAATCAAAAGTAAGATTCATCGATTCAGATTTAAATTGAGAAAGTTGAAAATCTTATTGATTCAGAATCAAAAGTAAGATTCATTGTCCCATACCCTTCTTATCAATGCTAACCAAGTTTCTCGCGAAACTGTTGATCTGATTACCACAAAAAATGGGATTCCTACTAGAGATTTCCCCCCTGTTTTTGTGCCTGAAGATGAACCTGTGGAACCTGGATCTATTGATGAGGAATAGCTCAGTGAGGACGAATAATCTGGCGAGCAATCTGGTGACGAGGAAGAAACTGATGAAAAAAATGCTAGTTCCGAGGATGAGCTTGTTGAGCAGGGCGAACGTCAACCATCTCAAGTTGCTGGCGAAGTGGAGAATGATCAAGAGGTGGTCCATCAAGAACCTGATTCATCTCCTAAGGGAAACATTCCTGATATTCCGCAAACTGAAGCTGGAGGCTCTTCCCAAGTTGCTTCTCCTTCGCATGACTGGGCTTTTCTTTAGTTGTACTTTTTTAAACATCTTTTCGTTGTCTGGATAGTTTTTGGGCGCTCCCAAACTTGGGGGGCATAACTTGACTTTTGATTGTATCTTTTTTCTTGTGTTTATAAGTTTGGGGACTAGAACAAGTATATAGAATCTAACATTTCTTTTTATATAATGTCAATGGTCTTATGTCGATTTTATCAGATATGCCTCAGTTATATGAATATATAGCATTTTAAGGTATCTGACTGAGGAGGTGGAAAGCATGTAAACTTTAGTATTCCCATACTTGCCTCTGCTTTCCACCTTCACAGGAAGATTCCTTTTCTAAATAATGTATTTTTATAGAATTTGTAGGTGACACGAATAGTTGTATATGCAAACTAGAAGATGTTGCGAAAAGGAACAGAATGCAAAAATTCATTTATGGTTTACACGGATATTAGATTTGTGCGAATAATAAGCTAAGGAGAAAATTAAATGCATATCTGTCTCTTATCGCGCTACTCAAGCATGCGAGATCATATCATATTTTTGGGGTTTTGATGCTTATGCGGAATCAATCTTTACTACAACATTGTAATTTAACTGGATATGGCATGTATCGCATATCAATGGGATGAGCATGATGAGATGGATATTTATTCAGGTCATACTTAGCATGTTATATTAAAATAAACATTATTTCAACTTTTAAATATATTTAGCTTAACGGGAGCTTGTTTCCTTATTGCTCCTTTGTGCCTCATCACGATCTTTCATTGCCTTAGTTTCCTTCACGCTCCTTTATAATTTGTATTCACATGATATTTTATAGGTCTTACTTGCCTCCTAAGTAAGGTCTTATTGCCTTCCCCCGCATAGAGAACTTAAAGGACTTATGGTCGCCTTGGGCAGGGTCTTCAATATTGGGCAACGAAATCTCAGTTCCATGTGCTCTTGCGAGTCATTGGCCATCGATCTCACCTTAAATGTGTTAGTATTTTTACCTCCTCATGTTGAATTTGCGACCATATGCCAGGTCTTACATACTCCCGTGAGTACAAAGCCCCAACACATTGTCGTCTTTGACACAATTCATCTCCCTAGTGGAGGGTGCCGTCCCTTTACTTACCCCTGAATTGCCTCTTCAAGGAGGTTACCCCTAACCATTTCAGTTGGGATCCTCCCATCCGGTCATGCGACAACCAATTTTTTTTCGTGATCTCATTCCTTCCGCCTATGTGGCTTATGGGTACAAGATCACACCTTAGGTGGGTTTACTCGGGACCGTGTGTATCCAAGCCAGGAACTCCTTCTACCCCACTTGTCATGTTTCTACACCCCATGCCGTAAAACTTATTCGCTGAGTGGTTCGTTCTCAGTGGCCTCCGAAGGATAGGCTTTTATTTCGCCCCAATATAAGTGACTTGTTCCAGGATTTTCCCAATATGATGCGCGTTAGGGCTTATGGTCGCCTCTTACGTGATCGTGCTAAAACGCCGTCGCACAATCACGCGAACTAAGTTGACACGCCAAAATTGGGTACCAAGCCTCCCTAAGAGGTTTTAATATGTAACTTGATGCCCCCTATTGAGGTCTTACGTAATAGTCGTGTAGACTTTATTTCGCCTTTGGCTTGTTCGCGTATAGAAAGAACTTTTCTTCGTATTAATATTTCTTTAGTTAGTACATAGCTTGGTTTCTTCATTACATCATCTCAATGTCACGGACGTTATTTCTTCGTATATTCCTTTCGCATGATAAATCGAATGCGACACGTAATCTACCCTTCGGGTTTCGCATGACCTTTGTGTGATTGTTTCGCAGAATGAGGGTAGTCGTGAAGGCTGCCAAAATTGTTTCGCAGAATGAAGGTAGTCGTGAAAGCGGTAAATTAAGATCTGCGGCCGTGATTCCTTTGGTTTTCGAAAATCCCTTCTCCCTTTTATGTTTTTCTTTCGGTAGCGACATGCTTGTTCTGGTACTCTCCTATCGTTTTCATTTTCAAGATGTTTTTGACTTGGAGAAAGGATATCCTCCGACGTGAAGATCAAGCCGTCTCCTAAGGTATGATTGGTGTGTTCTTCGCACATAATTTCCCTATATTAACATTTCGTAATTTCCTTCTTCGTTTTTGCCTTGATTGGGGTTCGACTTTGGGATGATCTCCCTTGCCATTAATCATCGCGCTCGAGAACTTTCCTCAGCATTCAGTCGTGAAATCCTTCCATTCTCCTTTATGGTTGAAATGATTGGGTTGCATGGCTGACGCCCTGGTCCCCTCTTGCTGGTATATGGATGTTTCTTTATCACTGAGCTGTTCTCCTCCATTGCTCGTTTTGATATAGCATTCTCCTGCTTCTCCCATCTCTTTTTCGTCCGTGCTGGTATACCTCATCCCATAGTTGTCTATCTATCTGTTTCACCTTTTCTTCCCTTTCAATATCTCTTTCTCTGCAACATCTTTTGTAACTTTCTTCATATTCTATCCCCATCTCATATTCTCGCAGTTTCCTTTTCAGGTCATGGTTTTCTATCATTAGTTGTCCATATTCTTTCGCAAGATCTACTCGTTCTTCAATCAACATCTTTTCTGTTTTCCTCCACTGCGCGAGTTTCTCCTCATATTCTCGTTTTATAACAGTTGCTTTTTTGTCCTGGTTCTCATAGTTGGGTCGTTTTCTTTCCCTTTCATCAGCTAGCATTGGTCTTCCCTGATTGTACAGTTCGATCCATTCTATCCAGTATTGTGTGTTTTCTATAGCAGTCGTCACCTTTTCTCCTCTTCTGTTGTCAGTGCCCTTTCTTTGCATCGTCATTGAATATTCGTTCTGTGATACGATTCTCACCATTTTTTATTCGCCGGGAGGGATCTGGTCGATATTAGTAACCGGAAGATGTTTGAAAGGGCTCCTTCCTGAGAACCTTTGATATTTCGAAGGTAACGAGTTTCTGGAAGGTGTTCTCCAAATATGATAAGGAGACGGTATGATGTTTATCAGGTTCTTGAGGAAGACAATAAAATGAAGGTAATGAGAATAACAAACGAACTTCGAAAGATGATGATTTCTAGCTACTAACTAGTAGGTGATGATGAATCCTCCCTGTTTCTAACGCCAAAATGTAGTTGCGGAAAATCCCACAACTACACCCTTTATAATGATAATAACACAAAGCTTAAGTCTTATGAATCAACCCAAACATTAATGATATTATTCACCATTTTGACGTTAATATGATCTTCTCAAATACTTTGTATAGATGTATAGTGTTCTTACAGTGAGTTCAAGATGATTTTGTGTACAACAATGGAGAAATACAAGATAAAAGCTAAGTTCTATGATTTGATACTTTTCTCTCCTGATAACTTTCTTAGCTTATCTATCTCAACTGATCTCTCCCTCTTTATCATTTTTGAGCCCTTATTTAGGCAAATAATTTAATAAAAGACAACCATGGTTCACGTGAAAGATCATAGTTGACGGATTCTGTTTCAGTTTGTCTTATACACCAGGCTTTTAGAAGCTGTCTCTGTCTGTCGCACTGCTGCTTAGTCCTTCGCACTTCTTCTGTTGAGATGATCATCGCATTGTCTTTATCGTGCAGTTGCTCTTCGCGCTTTTCCTCAACTATCGCGTGATTACTCTTCGCCTTGTTTCCTGATAATTGTTGTATCTTCACACTTAAGGTTGTTTTGACTAGAGCGAAGTTGCAGATGTGTCTTGTGCGATATTTCGCCTCTACAATCACTTTTTGTTCAAGACTATGTACTTGAACATCGCACTGATAATTAAATTTAGATTGTGAATAACAAATCTCTAAAAAAAAAAATTGAACCTAGTACCGATGCATGCAGATTTCTACCAGAAATGTTGATCAGCATCAGAATGCATGTGTCCAAGAAAAAAATAACTGTCTTCTGGTGGTAAAATTTCTACCTTCGAAACATCCATTTTGTTGAGAAACTTGTTTTGGCTCGGGAGGGATAAAGATACAATATTAACCAGACAAGACAAAGAAAGATTCTTGGTTAGTCCTCCTCCTCCTCTTCTCTCTCTGTGGCAGTATTTTATAGTGCCGGAGAATTTCTTTTTATCCACATGACTTCTCATATCGAGTTTTTCACAGATTACCACGATACTTGTCCTAAACATACAAAATTGACCAGACAAAAACGTCATGGTTAGTCTTCCACCTCCTCCTCCTCCTCCTCCTCTCTGTAAAAGTATTTCATAGTACACCCTATATCCAGTTTCTTATTCTGAATCTTTTTTCTTAAGTAAAGGGAATGGTTAATTTGAATCATGTAACAACACAAATGGGTTTTAGTAAATGGAGCTCTTGTTTTGTGTGTGATTTTGGTGGAATCACAATCATCGTCATCATATTTTCAATCGTAACATTATGAACCAAGTGTCGGGACTATGTGCTTGAATATAAAACCCTCTGTCTACCATGTACTTTTCATCGTCTCTATATGGAATTCAAAGGGTTGCAGTCGCTTTTTGTTCAGGACTATGTACTTGAATATGTCGTGCATCATATTGATAATTAAATTTTGATAGTGAATAACAAATCTCTACAATAATATTTTGAACCTAGCATCGAGGCATGCAGATTGCCGCCGGAAATAATGATCAGAATGCACATATCCAAGAAAAAAAAAACTGTACATTGGTTTCTGGTGGTAAAATTTCCACCCTCGAAACATCCATTTTCTTGAGAAACTTGTTTTGGCTCTGGAGGGATAAAGATATCCCCTAAATGAAACGGCAATATAAGGTTTCACTCTATGCATTCCTCGGGACAAATCCCGGTCAACCTAGAGTCAGTGGTTTTTCAATAATGGAGGAGCTAAGTTTTTTCATCCACGTGGCATTTCAAAAAAAGCGCTATACATGCAAATTTTATGGTATAGGTCTGGAACAATATATCTAAACCATTGATCATTCCCATCTTCAGCCTCTAATCTCAATGCTAGATTCATTCCCCTCTCAACCATTTAGATTGTGCCACGCCTTGTCTCACAATTGTCCCGAGCATTGTTGACTCCTGGGCCCTGGCTATAGGAGGGTCGTTTTGTCTTGGTTAGTCCGCCGCCTCCTCATAAAAATTGACAAAACCACCACCACATAGAGCAACTTCGCTTGCTGTATTTCATCCTTTGTAAAATTAGTTTCATCTCCCCGCTTTTCATTTGGTATTATCGACTCCTCTGCGAAGAAGAACCACTCTTATAGTCTTCTCATCTTTTTATTCACTTCTAGGTATTCTTTTTGAAGTTAAAGGTAATGGTTGATTTGAATCAGGCAACAACCCAAATGGGTTATAGTAAATGTAATTGTTGTTTTGTATGGGATTCTGGTGGAACCACAATCATCATCATCACCATCTTTTCAATCGCAGAGCTTCTCTTCAATATCCTTTGGTCAATTAAAAGGTACTACTGGTAATTTCTATTTTGCAATGTATTTCACTCTTTAGGTTTAGAAATTAGGATTTATTTCTGTAATTTTTTTTATTTTTTTTTGCCCTAAATCTTTCGATCAAATCTTTCTGTATTTATATTGCTGTTTCAGTATTGGAATTGTTAGGATTTTGTTCAAAATGTGATGTGTTAAACTCAAAGCAAATAGGACAAGTGACCATGATGAATATTGTAATAGGATGCAAGTAAGATGCCCAGGCAAGAATAGAGAATGGAGATCTCCATGTCTCAAGTTTTCTTTATAAAAGAGATTTTTATACCTAAAAATTAGTGGTGTAATCTCCTTTGCTAATAATTTTCTTTATCTTCATTGTGCAGGGGCGTGTTGAGGGGAAGAAGAAGATTTAGGGTCATCATGTGAAATTGAGGTTATGCCACATCTGAACTCAGTTAAGATTTAAGGGGCTCCCCACTGCGGGTAACTCGGTGGAACTAGATAAGCGGGTAACTGTTAAATGCGAAGGTAGCTTTGACAGAGTCTTATTATTGATTTCAACTTCAAAAAGATTTAGGGTTCCTAAACTGAAATCAGTCAAAATGGGCATTAGAAAAACGATAAAATCTCAATGTTAAACTTTTGAATCCCTTTTTATATAGCATAGAGTAAATTCAATAGTAAATTCATGTTGTGCATGATATGGCATTAGTTGCTAAAGAACTTCATCTTACTCATGTTATTTCAAACTGATTTGTTCATAATGGCATTAACTCGCTTTCAAATGCAAATTAGCGCTGGACTTTCACATTGCAATGAACTGTTGTTTTCTTAATTTCTATTCTGTATTATTAAGTTTAAGTTGTCTTTAGAGTTAGTAAGGCTAAGGCCTAAGGGCCTAAATTCAGTGTCATACAGTTTTGAAGGCAAACAAAATTTCCCTTTTTTAACTTGAGAATGTCTTTTCTTTTTTTGTTTCTTTCTAGCTTAAACCACTAATCTAGATCTGTGCTAGAAATGTAATCCACACCATACGATTTTAGACTCAGTTTTAGTTTCGTACCACCAGGCTAAACTCATCCGAGTCTTGCAAATTACAAGTTTTAAATTTTGGTAAAATGAATTAAAACTGTCTATATGATTATATCCTGTTTGGTTATAATCTGTCATATTTTGAACTATGTGGTACTTTCTGGTCCCAAGTTGACTCAGAACTACACTACGTGCACACCGAAAACAATTATGGTAGACCAAAAGTAGAGTCCAAAATTCAGTCCATTCCTTGTTCATGGCTTTCATGTGGATTCTTCCCAAAAGGGTTCATCATTTCTAGATCTGGGGAAAAGATGGTGTATTCGTAAGGGACTAAATTGGGCCAGCCACATTGGTCCGCCTCGAATAGCTTCGAAGGGTAAACCATCTTTTCCCTAGATCTAGGAGTGGCGAACTCTTTCCCACATGAAAGCCATTTTAATTGATGAATGAGTGGCACATATTGGCGTAAAACTTTGGTTTATCGGAAACATTCTCGATATTCCACCGTTAACTTACTAAAATTAAGATTCAAATGCAAAATGATAATGTATGATGATTTTATCTGACATTCAACTGTTTGTAGTTATTCATATCTATATTGATAGTTCTTAAATTGATTATAAAATTCTTATTCAACAAATGCTTGTTTTAGAATGATTCAGTTTACTTTTTTTAACCAGAGAATGTCTGTTTCTTTTCTTCTTTCTATTGGTTTTCCTTTAGCATAGAACACCAACCTAGATATGTGCTAGAACTGTATATCCACACGATTTCAGACTCAGTTATAGTTCCAAGTCTTGCAAATTACTAGTTTTAAAGTAAAACTTCATTTTCGTTATTAAGCCTCCTAATCTAAAACCTACTTTCCAGCTCATAACGGCATTAATTCCCTTTTAGATGCAATTAGGATGGAGTTGACGTTGCAATGAACGGTTGTTTTCTTAATTTGTAATATATATTACTAAGTTCGACTTGTCTTTAGAGTTAGTTAGGCTAAAATCTAAAGGGAGAAAAGTCAGTGTCTTTTGAGTTGTCCTGAGAACGTCTTCCACCCCCCCACCCACCCCCCTACTAGCTTAAAACACCAATTTAGATTTGTGCTAGAAATACACATCCATACCACACGATTTTGGACTCGGTTTTAGTTTTGTACCACCAGGCTAAACTCGTCCAAGTCTTGCAAATTACTAGTTTTGAACTGTCTGTCCTGTTTCATTATAATCTGTCATATTTTAAACTGTGGTACTTTCTGCTCCCATGTTGACTCAGAACTACACTACGTGTACTCCGAAAACAATTATGGTAGACCAAAAGTAGAGTCCAAAATTCAGTCCAACCTGAGGTTTCACTCAGCCATTACTTGTTCATGGAGACTCATCGTTCCCAAAAGGGTTTATCATTCCTAAATCTAGGGTTTAGATGGTGTTCACGTATGGTCTACTTTTAGACCGGCAAAATTGGTCCGGTTCTAGTAACTTTGAAGTGTACACCATCTAAACCCTAGATCTAGGAGTGGTGAACTCTTTTGAAAATGGTGAGTTCCACGTGAAAGTCATGTTAACTGATCAATGACTTACACATATTGACTTAATACTTTGGTGTATTGGGAACATTTTCGATACTGAAACCTCTTATAGTCCTATCCAAAAATCTATTTTCCAGCTCTCAACTTTCCAGAACTCCTCTTGGGTTTAAGTTAAATTGCTATGACGGTTCAGGCTTTCAGTTTCTGGGCCCGAATTAAATCTAGCTACGAGTCACTAATTTCTGTGGTTATATCATCATTATATGGTCTAAATGATAATTTTTTTGGTGCCGCTTGAACGGTGGTGATCACTAATTTTTCTTTAAACCATGTCACTGAGGTGAAGATTATACAACAATTTCATTTTCACAGACCTATGTGGCTTGCTTTCTTGGTTTATGGCCATCTGAACATTTTAGCGTGGGTTCCACATTTTACTGAAGAAACAATGGTTCTTGATACATTTTATCTTTAGGTTTGTAGCTTTTTATCTTTTATTTTTATGATTTATGAATTTTGCCCTAAAACTTTTGGTTAAGGTTTGAAGTTTTCAGTGTTTGATTTTGATATTTGCTGTTTTTGTGAATGTACTCCGGTTTGTTAGATGTTGATTCTGGCTACAATATGTAGTGCTGGTGCTTGACATTTACATTCTTTCTCTCGGAGAACTCAGAAATATCAAGAAAAGGAAAATGTTGCACTTAGTGGATAGGGGATTTTTAGGTGATGAAGTTTCAGCAATCATTGACTCATATGTGTGTATCCATCTGTATCAGACAAATGTTAATGAGGTTCACCGGCACATTTAAAATATACACACAAACACATATACATATATATGGAGGGCGATTTCCCCATATCTCTCATTTAACTCTTCTTTTTTGTTGCTGCCAATATCAACAGCTTATCTGATTTTTCTTTTGATTGTGTAGAGATCGGAAGGATGGAAGAAAGATCTGCTAAATGCTTACTTGGTGAATATACGTCTAGTTCCGGGAGAGGGATTTGGTAATTTCTCAATTAAGGTAGTTCGTGCTGTCAAGAAAGTTATCAGTCAGTATTTTCTGGAGGAGAAGCAGGACTTGTGAATGTTTTCTGGCAGACCACGTCACAATGGACAAAAATCTCGAGAAAAGGAGCTGTGAGTGTTTGAAAACTAAGCTCAAAAAATTGAAAGACCGAGTACATATATTGAAAACGTTTTGATCTGCACATTAGATTTGATTTAACACCCTACTAAGTTGTTGCTCAGATAGCTCATTAATCTCTTCGAACAAGTAAAGCAAGACACATATTTTACAATTAGTTTATGTGGATCATTGACTACTAACCTTTTCACTAAATATCAATCATAGAAACCGTTTCATGATCACTGTATACAACACCTCAATTCTAACGGATTGAGGTGTAAAGACTGCTTTAGGAATGGCAGACCCTTTAGAAAATAATGGGTCCCACACGAAAGCATGACTGACAGTGGTGTAAAACTTCGGAGTACAGATCTTTTTGTATAGGAAGCATTTTCTATCTTGAAGCCTCTCAAGTCTTAATCCTAAAATATAGTGATCTTGAATGGTAATCACTAATCTTCAATTTGTTTGACGCATTCAATGTCCAGTAACCAGTTGTTATTTGCTTTGTCGTTGCAAAGATATAAGTAGTATGCTTACTTTGTTTTTTTCCCTCCATTTCAGTTTTTGTGCATGACAGGAACCAACAGAATGTGTTGCAAGAGACAAGACTGATTAAGGACATAAAACAGGCCAAAAAAAACGATAAAAGGGACAGAGCTACGATCCGGAGATCAAGTATCTAGAGGTACGCCTTGTGCTTAGGGTGTTATTTATAGGTCCCTGGTAAATGGATGAAAACCACAATGCTTAAAACGTTTACAAAACCTTAACAGCACTTACTAAGTTGCCTGATTTCGCATCAGCTATCACCGTTGGCTTTTATGCGCTGGGTTCCCTTAATTGAGGAAACAGATAGGAGTTCCACCTAGGACTAATTTACACGACCCAACCATATACAGCAAAGCAATGAACCAATATTTCTGTATATTCATTAATATGTTCTTCTAGCAGTATTATCTTCTAGTTCTCTTCATGAGGGATGGTAATGCATAACATTTTTGAATGTGATAACTTTGGGAGGTTTAGTTTTCTTGCTTAAAGAGGATGCTTATCTTGAACCATGTCTTATTACACCACTTCTGAAGGCCAAATGGGCATGACGTTCCTTTCTCTGAATGTTTTTTTCTTCTTCCAATTTCGTGAATAAAACAAATGTTTTTTGTTTCCTTCTCAAAAATGTCTGCCTTTCATTTTCAGAAAATTGCTTAGATTGCTCATGATAATGGTTCTCTTTTGTTGGCCGATAAAGTATAATTTTCCTGTATTGTCACAACCATTGGAGCTTGGAGCAGGTAATTGCATGTATATCTGGTTGTAACAATTTTAACAATGTTAATAGAGTTTTTGTTAGGCTCTTACTAATGCACTTGGCTACCAAATCTATATATGGGCATGTGGATGTCATGGCAAGATTCCTTGCTGTCAAGGGAGAAAGGTACGGAGCTTCCAAAATAAGCTATGGTCTCATGTGATAGACATCTTTACTTTTTCGAATCAAGAAGTGTGGTTTTGTTGAGTGAATTGTCGCATCCATATCTTTAATTGACAACAGATTGCATTTAAAAAATACAGAATACACATATGATCTGTCTTTTGTATATTCTCTTGCAAATAATTTGTTGTCAATCTGGATTGTTCAGCACTGAAGTTCTTACTAATTGATTGACTAGAACACTGTCACTCTTGAAAGAGTTGTGGATGTCCAAGTAAAATCCAATTATTATAAAACTTATGCTTCAGTGTCTTATCAAAACTATCCTCGCTTATTCTTTGCTGGTTATAATCCTTTTGACTATTATAGTTTTGTGGCAACACGCTTTACATATTTCGTGTCTTATTCAAACACCAATTTAGATCTCTGCTAGAAGTGTTACATCCACACCACACAATATCGGATTAAGTTTTAGTTTTGTACCACCAGGCTAAAGTCGCCCGAGCCTTGCAAATTACTAGTTTTAAAATGTCTGTCCTGTTTCATTATTATCTGTCATATTTTGAACTCTGTGGTACTTTCTGGTCCCATGTTGACTCAGAACTACACTACGTGTACTCCGAAAACGATTATGGTAGACCAAAAGTAGAGTCCAAAGTTCAGTCCAACAACAATTATGGTAGACCAAAAGTAGAGTACAAAATTCAGTCCAACCTGAGGTTTCACCCAGCTTTTACTTGTTCATGGCTTTCGTCTGGGTCTCATCCTTCTCAAAAGGGATTATCATTCCTAGATCTAGAGTTTACACGTAAAGGTCTACATTTGTACCGGCCACATTGGTCCGGCTCTAGTAGCTTCGAAGTGTGCACCATGTAAACCCTAGATCTAGGAGTGG
This sequence comes from Papaver atlanticum, assembly GCA_023531105.1. NCBI lineage: Eukaryota > Viridiplantae > Streptophyta > Magnoliopsida > Ranunculales > Papaveraceae > Papaver > Papaver atlanticum. Next base: position 1,568,677 of record JAJJMB010009231.1, on the reverse strand, counting down.
CGAACTCTTTTGAAAATGGTGGGTTGACGACTGACTGACATATATTGGCGTAAAAACTTCGGTATATTGGAAACATTTTCGATATTGAAGCCTTCTATCCAGAAACCCTAGATCTTGGAGTGGAGAACTCTTTTGAAATTGGTAGGTCGACGAATGACTGACACATATTGGCGTAAAACTTTGGTATGTTGGAAACATTTTAATTGAAGCCTCCTATCCAGAAACCCTAAATCTAGGAGTGGCGAACTCTTTTGAGAACGGTGGGTCGACGAATGACTGACACATTGTAAAACTTTGGTGTATTGGAAATATTTTCGATATTGAAGCCTGTTATCCAGAATCCTATTCTCCAGCTCTCAATTTTTTTGAACTCCTCATGGGTTTAAGTTAAGTTGCTATCATTGTTTAGGCTTTAAGTTTTTGGGTTTGAAGTAATCTATCTACGAGGCACTAATTTCTGTGGTTATATGATTATTATATGGTCTAAATGATAGTTTTTCTGGTGCCACTTAAATGGTGATCACAAAAATATTCTTGAAACTATGTCTCTGTGGTGAAGGTCATGCAACAATTTTCATATTCACAGACCTATGTGGCTTGCTTTCCTGGTTTGTAGCTATCTAAACATTTTAGATTGGGTTCCACATTTTACCGAAGATGCAATGTTTCTTGATAAATTATATTTTTATGATTTATTTGCCAGCTTTTCGTCAAGGTTTATCTGGTAAGATTTTACGGCTTATTTGTTACGGTTGGGTTAAGTTTGCTGCTTCCGAATGAAGTAGTTGAATTGTTACAAACTTCTTCGAGATGTGAGTTGTTTTCGATATAATTATAGGGGTTTTCAGTTTATGATTTTGATTTTTTCTGTTTTTGTGAAATGTACTTCAGTTTGTTAGATGTTGATTCTGGCTACAATATGTGATGCTGGTGCTTGACATTTACATTCTTTCTCTTAGGTGAACTCAGAATATTTGCGTATCATGAGAAGGAAAATGTTGCACTTAGTGGGTACTGGGTAGGGGCTTTTCAGTTGATGAAGTTTCAGCAACCATCGACTCATATGGTGTGTATCCATCTGTATCAGGCGAATGTTAATGAGGCTCACAGGGACATCTATTGATCGGCTCTGTAAGTGTACTGTCCTTGTGATCTTATCTCTTCATTTGATGCAATTCTTGTGATTAATTCCATTTCCGTTGCAATGTCATTTTTTTCATTAGATTTCAACTTCATTTTTATTAGATCTAGATACATTAAATGCAACAACTGATAACTAGTTTTTTCAGTTTTTCTTATTTTAACTACATTTCCAAGTATTACTTCAAATACTTATTACACTAGAATCTTTTCACTGTTAACTTACTAAAATTAAGAGCATTCCCCTTTTAACCTTGTTCCATCTAAATCTAAATGAAAAATAAGATGTTCCTTTTTGATAAACAAGTTGGTATGTTTCCTAATTATCTTAACTTAGTTAAGTTGGTATGTTTATATGATGATTTTATTCAACTGCTTGTAGCTATTCATATCTATATACATAGTTCTTAAATTGATTATAAAATTCTTATTCAACAAATTTCTGCTTTTTTTAGAATGATTCAGTTTACTTTTTTTTAACCAGAGAATGTCTGTTTCTTTTCTTCTTTCTATTGGTTTTCCTTTAGCATAGAACACTAACCTAGATCTGTGCTTGTAATGTATATCCACACGATTTCAGACTCGGTTATAGTTCCAAGTCTTGCAAATTACTAGTTTTAAATTTAAGTAATTGACTTGAAACTGTCTATATCCTGTTTGGTTATAATCTGTCAGATGTCGAACTCTGTGGTACTTTCTGGTCCCTTATTGACTCAGAACTACACTATTTGTACTCTATCTAATCGCTAGGTCTTGGTATGATGGGCCTCTCACGATAGCCGTGTTAACCACATAGTGGTGTTTATCCGAAAATGATGTTTATACGCCGGATTTTCACTCAAAATTTCATACGTATGGGTCAACCACTCATTGGTTACACATGGCTTTCACGTCGGATCTACTGTTCCCTAAAGGATTCATCCAAGAGCTAGGGTTTTCATAGCGTCCACGTAGTGTGGTGTAAGATCTTTGCGTATGCCTGACAAAGTCAATGTAAAGATCCTGGTGTTCATTAAGCATTTTCGCTATTGAAAACCTATTTTTCGAGCTCTCAGCTTTTCTGATTTTCCGATCTTCTCACGGGTTGAAGTTATATGGCTATTCATGTCCAGGTTTTAAGTTTCTGGGTCTGAATTAATTTACGAGTCACTGAATTCTGAGGTTATATCATTATTGTGTGTTCTAATTGGTAATTTTTCTGTTACCACTTGAATGTGATCACTAATCTTCAATTTTTTTGACGTATTCGATGTTTTCGTTAGTTATCTGGTGTTTTCGATGTTTCCATTCGTTATCTGATGTGTAACTGTTTAGTTGTTCATATCTATCTATATTTAGGTTCTTAAATTATTATAAAAATCTTACTCAACAAATCCCGCATCTTTGTTTTTTGTCAAATTTCTGCTTTTTTTGGATTGGTTGATTAATTGATTTAGCTTTTTAACCTGAGAATGTATCCTCTTAAGCTTAAAACACCCATCTAGATTTGTGCTAGAAATGTACTCCCACACGATTTCAGACTAAGTTTTAGTTTTTGTACCACCAGCCTAAACTTGTCCCAGTCGTGCAAATTGCCAATTTTAAATTTTAGTATCCTGTTTGGTTATAATCTGTCGGATTTGGAATCCTTGGTACTTTTTGGTCCCTTGTTGAATCAGAACAAAACGTATTCCGTCTAAACCCTAGGTCTAGGAATGCCGTATCGTTTTGAAAGTGAGTATTACACGGAAGCCATGTTAACAAGTTAATGACTGATACTTAAGTGTAAAACCGAAAATGCTATTTATACACCAGATGTTGTACTAAATTTATACACCACTATGGGTCAACCAGTCATTGATTACAAATGGTTTTCCCATAGGTCCACTATTCCAAAAGGATTAACCATTCCTAAAATCTAGGTTTTAGATGGTGTTCACCTAGTGGTGTAAGATCTTGGTGTATACCTTACAAAGTCGGTGTGAAACTTCATTTTCAATATTAAAGCCTCCTGATCTAAAACCTACTTTCCAGCTCATAGCGGCATTAATTCCCTTTTAGATGCAAATTAGGATGGACTTCACGTTGCAATGAACGGTTGTTTTCTTAATTCCTATAATGTACTAGTAAGTTTGAGTTGTCTTTAGAGTTATTAGGCTAAAGTCTAAAGGGAGAAAATTCAGTGTCATACAGTTTTGATGGCAAAAAATTTTCCCCTTTTTTAAAACCTGAGAATGTCTTTTTTTTTTCTAGCTTAAAACACCAATTTAGATCTGTGCTAGAAATGTATATCCACACCACTTGATTTCAGACTCAGTTTTAGTTTCGTACCATCAGGCTAAACTCGTCTGAGTCTTGCAAATTAATAATTTTAAACTTTCTGTCCTGTTTCATTAAACTCTGTCAGATTTTGAGCTCTCTGGTACTTTCTGCTCCCATGTTGGCTCAGAACTACACTACATGTACTCTAAAAACACTTATGGTAGACCAAAAGTAGAGTCCAAACTCCAAAATTCAGGCCGTCCTGAGGTATCACTCAGCCCTTACTTGTTCATGGCCTTCGTGTGGGACTCACCCTTCCCCAAAGGGTTTATCATTCCTATATCTAGGGTTTAGATTGTGTGCGCGTACGAGTCTACATTTGGACCGAGCACATTGGTCCAGCTCTAGTAGCTTCGTTTTGTAGACCATCTAAATCTTAGTTCTAGGAGTGACGATTTCTTTTGAAAATGGAGGTCCTGCATGTAAAAGCCATGTTAACTGACCAATGACTGATACCTATTGACTAAAAACTTTGATGTAATGGATAAATTTTCGATATTGAAGCCTCCTATCTAAAAATTTATTTTTCAGCTCTCAACTTTTCAGAACTCCTCACAGGTTTGAGTTAAGTTGCTATCATTGTTCAGGCTTTCAGTTTATGTGTCTGAATTAATCTAGCTATGAGTCACTAATTTCTGTGGTTATATTATTATTATATGGTCTAATTGATAATTTTTCTGGTGCCACTTGAACGGTGATCACGAAACCCATTTTTCATGGCTTCTCAAGTTGAGTTTTTTACAAAATCTCAATGGTAACTTTTGAATCTCTATTTATTCTGTGTAGAGTAAATTCAACTGCAAAACATGCGAATCACTCCAACAACTCATGTTGTGCATGATATGGCAGTAGTTGTTAAAGAACTTTATCTTACTCATGTTCTTTCAACCGGTTTGTTCGTAATGGCATTAATTCCCTTTTAGATGCAAATTAGCTTTGGACTTTCACATTGGAATGAGTGTCTGTTCTCTTAATTTCTGTTCTGTACTACTAGGTTTGAGCTGTCTTTAGAGTTAGTAACGCTAAAGATGAAGGCCTAAATTCAATATCATACAGTTTTGAAGGCAAACAAATTTCCCCTTTTTTAACTTGAGAATGTCTTTTTTTTTTCTTTCTTTCTAGCTTAAGCCACCAATCTAGATCTGTGCTAGAAATGTAATCCACAATACACGATTTTAGACTCGGTTTTAGTTTCGTACCACCAGGCTAAACTCATCCGAGTCTTGCAAATTACAAGTTTTTAAACTGTCTGTCCTGTTTCATTATAATCTGTCAGATTTTGAACTCTGTGATACTTTCTGGTCCTGGGTTGATTCAGAACTACACCATGTGTACTCTGAAAACACTTATGGTAGATTAAAAGTAGAGTCCAAAATTCAGTCCAACCGGAGATGTCACTTAGCTACTTGATCATGGCTTTCGTGTGGGACTCATTGTTACGAAAAGGGTTCATCATCTCTAGATCTAGGGTTTAGATGTTGTACACTTAAAGGTCTACATTTGGACCAGCCACATTAGTCCGCCTCTAGTAGCTTCGAAGTGTACCCCATTTAAATCCTAGATTTAGGAGTGGCGAATTCTTATAAAAATGGCGGGTCCCACATGTCATGTTAACTGATGAATGGCTGGCGCATATTGCCGTTAAGCTTTGGTGTATTGGAAACAATTTCAATATTGAAGCCTATCCAAAATCCTATTGGTCTAGCTCTCAATTTTTCTGAACTCACGGATTTAAGTTAAATTGCTACCATTGTTCAGGCTTTAAGTTTTTGGGGTTGAACTAATCTAGCTACGAGACACTAATTTCCGTGGTTATATCATTATTATATAGTCTAATTGATAATTTTTCTTGTGCCACTTATTGGGTGATCACAAATTTTTTCTTGAAATATGTCTCTGTGGTGAAGGTCATGCAACAATTTTCATATTTACTGACCTATGTGGGTTCCACATTTTATCTTTAGGTTTATTTGCTGTATGACACAAGACGCGGAAAACAGTCTGACTCGATTATGCTGATTTTGGCAATCTAATAGTAAAGATTGATAGTAGTTTGTAGTCTGTAAACTGTTTTAGGTTGTTTAGCATAGTACAGACCTTTTTTATGATGTGTGAACTGTGAAATCTTATCCTATCTTTTAGCACACTGCTATCAATTCGACACATAAGTTCTTTCCACTAGGATAATTTGGAGGTATACTTTACTTCTTCTGACAGTTTTAATATAGACACCCACTTAAGTTAACTAAAAAAAGAAATTCTCACTTCTTATATCGAGTAGTGTCTATACTAATAAAAGAAGGAAAATGTCTTTGAACAGGCAAAAGAAATAGTTATATGCCAGCTGAGGTGATCAGCAATTAGTGAATCTGTTTGGATCCTTCTGGCTTTCTGGGGGTTTCCCCCGAGATTGTGAGATGTAATACAGCGGTACTCTTCCGTCTTTATTGTTTTCTGTTGTTTCTCAGGTGTTATTCATGGCCCTTACACACTCTTTACAGGTGTTATTCATGGCCCTTTACAATTTTAGTCACAATCTCAGGTGTTTTTCCCGAGATTGTGAGGTGTTTCTCAGGTCTTTATTGCAAATTCTCGGCCCTTGTACTTTTCTAAACTGATGAGAGGCGTCACTTTATAACCTAATTGCAAAACCTTGGAACCTGAGAATCAATTATTTCGTCGATAAACCAGCACTGTATTTACTGTTCCAGCGCTTCGACTTCACAAGCAGATAGCCACCTAGAAGGAAGTTTTTGTATAATTCAACTGCCATTGATCGCAAACCACCAAAGCTAGAATATCAGTGTAAACAATATTGATATTACAAGGTACAGATTTACAGTCCGCATGGAAGTGGAGTCAGAAACCAGCCTAAACAATCTCATTTGATGATGGTCTTAAGCTGTAAAATTTGAAATTGGTGGTTAATGGAGACGTCGTAATTATCTAATTGGTGAAATCTGTAAAAGGAATTATTAAGTGGGTATTCAACAAAGGGACCTCATGTTATACTTTGGTTATCAGTGAGCATTATTCTTTAAGTAACTTCTACTTCGTTGAGCAGATTTGTGAAAGTTTGACCTCAGGTCATTACCAGGGAGGTGAGAAATTTAACGTTGTTGTGCTTTCATGAAGAACCAATAACCTAGATGTAATTTGGGATACTAGGATTTGATGAGCTGCAGGATTCTTTTTATTTTATTTTATTTTATCTTCTTTGTTTTTTTCATACGAAGTTTTGTTGCATCTCAGTGTATGCAGGCTATACGGGAGGGAGCTGATGCTGTGGTTGCAGTTAGAGGTGATGGCATTCTTCACGAGATTCGTGTTGTCTATCTTCTATGAAACCAAGTGGTTTCTTGAGTTCTTTTTTGTGATGGTAGTCGTGGACTTGACATCGAAACAGGAAAACAAGAAGTATTAACAGTGTTACATGCTTTGGCTTGAATTGGCAGGTGGTAAATGGCTTCTTCTGGGCAAGACTGTTTCATATCATGACAAGGGAAATAGTCACACAACTATCCATGGCATAAGTGGTTACTTCTACAGCTATATTCTTATAGGTAAGTCATTAGATTACATAATCCAATGTACACCGGTGAGCCTATTGGCTCTTCTATATGAATTCTAAGGAGATGTTGTAGTCAGCCCTTGTTTGTTGAGTGATAACAATCTTTATGATTTGTTTTATTTGGCAAAATGACCCACAGGAAGCCGTAGAATGAGGGCGACTGAGAATTAATTCATCAAGCGACAGCCCTCTGCACAGGAAACGCTAGTTCTTTGGTGGAGGCATGGAGATGACACCTAAAGCTGACCCTTGTAATGGATATCTTCAGGTAGTTAAATATCAATAACCTAATTGTCCTAGAAAAATTTCGCAAGCATTTTACTTCCGTCACATGTAATACTTGACCAGCTTTATTGTGGACTCGAACACTCTATTGTTGGGCAGCTTCAATTGCAAATGAGCAACCCTTTTCAGTTGCGCGATGTTTCTACTTTAAAACAAAAAAAATCACTTTATTTTCTCCTACATGCTTTCTTTCTAGTTGATGAACTCATCAAGACAGCACACACGAGTATGTTGATTCTGAATATACATGATTATAAGTCTTTAGTCGTGAGTCATGACTGTTTTTATGTTTTTCAGTGTGCAGTCCATCGAAGTCGAGGAAATTGCTGGAGTGGGTAGTAAAATGCTAACAACAAAAAACCCGAACTCTCTGATACCGTATAATTGAAAGTCTCTCATGTGATACGATTTATTAATGTGTTGTTTACAAAATAAAGAAAGAATACATACATATAATAAAAGATATTCAACAACACTGGTTTCGATAAAGCTCTAAGCTACGAAAACGGATATCTTCTCATTCCTGAAACTGAAGTGGAAATGAGTGAGCACATCATCCCTAAGGGTGCCCAATGGAATAATATATCTTTCAAGTACAGTTCTATAGAATAGAAATAAAACATGTCATCGTGAATAACATGCATAAGAGTAAATTCCCCAAATACCTCGGTATAATATTGCCTCATCTGAGCTATTAACGACATAAATTAGGTTATAAAATAAAAAGTAATACTATTGCGCTTTACGCGCTAGATAGCTATATTGCACTTCCCATGCTATATAATATTTACACTTCCCGTGTGCTGAATAAAACTTAGCAAGGAGATGTGGGCCCCACGGTCACTCCTTGCGGGGAAATCACACAAACACACGTCAAATTATTCACTCAGCAATCAGCAAGCATCATAATAAAACATTCATGAAAGAATGTTATTCTAGTTCCACTTTCTCAGATATTGCGTGCATAGTGGCAATATCCGTGAAAGACCACCTCCGGATGAATCTACAAAAGTGAAGCTATAACAACTAAAAATATGTCACTCAGACCTCGCCAAACTCATTGGAGAAAGTGAAAGCAGAATAACTCCTGACTCAAATAATAGCGCCATCCACACAGAGTGCCCACACAAACTATGATTCAGGAAACTACCATCATAAGTCCCGAAGGTTTTACAATCAAACATACTATACAAACGAATGGATTCTCACAAGAAATTGTGAAAGGGTAATATTGAGAGCCGAAGCCCCTATTAACGATATTGCCTCATCTGGGCAATAATAGGCATAAATATAGATATAACATTTGGAGAATCCAAACAATGCATATTACACAACATACCCAATCATCTACACACAAATATGCTCATAAGAAGTAACGACACATCATACTCGCATTTGAAAAGGAACTTAATGATTACAAGAAGGTTACAGAGTTCCTACCTGATTTGATGTCAAGCCAAGCCTACCTTGAAATCCACGTTCCACTGGTTCATCATTTGAATCGTTCGTTGTTAATATAGACTATCTGTTAATCACACAAGCACTCTAAGAAATTAGCCAAAAGGCTCACACAAGGTTCATAACATAATCTCAAACAAGTATCTAGTTATAGGCTAAGTGAACTATCTAATGGTTCTAAACTCATTTATGGTTTTACAACTTTTCATTCTCTACATTTAGCATATCTAAGGGTTTACTAATCCAATTAGGTTGGTTCTATAGTTCATTAGATAATTCTTAAGAAGATCTACAACTTTGTAAAAGGAACCAAAGGCTAATTCGGACTATAAGGGTCCAATTCATGTTCAATGGGAAAACCGGCTCTAAGTCTAAGCCCAACAAACCGGCCAATTAAAAGAAGGTCCAGTCCATCTGAGTCAATTAACGGTCACTAACAGTTAAATTGACGGTCAATGTCAACCAACAGTCAACGTCCAAGTTCAGGTCAAAGTCCATGGTCAAAGGTCAAGTCCCAGTCAAGGTCAGGTCAAGTGGTCACTATATCAACTCAGTCAGATAACTGAGTCAGACAGGGTAAATCAGTCAGACATCAGACTGGTAACAGAATTCCGGTACACGTCAAGGACACTGCTGCACAATCATGATGCAACACAACTCTACAACTATTTCCCAAACAATCATTATCTTTAGTTCTTCTCAACAGATTCATACATAATCTTCATACTAAACATTATCTGTCTCAATATCATCTCAAATCTAACAACATCAACACTTCCAGATATTCACTTGTTTAACTGTAATCCATGTCAGTCCTTCATTATGCATCATCTGCAGCTCAACTTCAATACTTATTCTTTATCAATTCCATAACTTCAGCTAAGGCCACCACCACCAACAAAACTTCTTCATTGACTCTTTCATACAATAACCTAACATTCATCTAAAATACCACCAGAAACTCAATTCCACCAACATTACCATCATTGTAATTCAAACCTACCTAGCACAACCATTTCAGTACCATTATAATCATCACCTCCACCTGTATCTCATTCATCTACAGCTTATTCTCATTATCAGTTCCAAGACCCTAAACTCCAACTAATACCATCTGCAGTATCACTACCACTCCCATGAGCTGATACTTCAATTCATTCATCTTATCCAAGTCTACAACAACACTCACTTCAACTCAAACTCATTCCCTGTAATATCCATTCTACCACTCTATGAAACTGCAATCACTTATAACAAACAACAATCCATAATTCTGCAATCTCATCATCTCTTCTGCTGATACACATCAGGGCTCAACCGAAAACACCATTTCCTCTTATACAAGGTCTACCAGCTTCACCAAGTCACCACCACAGTAACTATAAACCGATGTCTTCATCTCTGATCTCTATATGCATTTAAAGTAACCTCTATGTCCTACAACAATCAATACACCCCTATTTACTTCATTTGCAAAACCCAACATAGGAACCCTAATTCTAATTTGGGGAAGAACAGGGGAAAACCATAATTCTCTATGAAATTAAAATTAAACTTCTCACAATTAACACAACTTCAATTCAAGCAATACCCATCTAAGATTTCATCAATTATATCCAATGAAATTAAACAAACAAATCCTAATTACCTTCTTCCTGAATTTCACGTGTTAGTATCAACACCAGGATCAACGACATCATCATTAGTTATTCTCAAATCTGCTCTACTCTTCGTTTCTTAGTCTCAATCTCATTATCATCCTCATCTTCATCGATTCACAGAGAAACCCTAACTCTAAACTTACAGCAGCATCCACTCTTCCTTCTCCCGAGCTCAATTAACATCAACACCATCACCAAAAATCAGTTCTTAAAGTTTCCCCTAAGTTTCCATCGATATCACGATCTCTGAATCAAATCTCAGAATCGCCAGAGGAACAGAAAAAGAAGAAGAATGAAGAAGAAGAAAAGAAAAGAGAATGAGTTTATTTTCTCGATTCATCAGGGAATAAGGCCGACCAAACTTGCTGAGGTGCCCAATAACTTAGATAAGGGCTGCCAAGTCGGTTAAACTATAAAATGATTATTTTGCCCCTCAAACTAATCTGATGATATCTCCTTCGTCCGGTATCCGAAAGACACGTTCGAGTAGCCCATTGCACACAACTTTTCGAGACCTATTCAATGACACTAGTTTTGTATCTAAACTATTGCTAGATTAATTTCTATTAATTAAAATCTATATAATCTAATCGAGTCATTAGTGACTAATTTGTCTCTTGACCGGTCTAATATCGTTGACGAGCTTGAGGGTCCTTACATCTTTGACAGTGTGTAAACACCTCCAAGTCCAACAACAAACACTAGGAAATTTATCATTCAAAAAATCAGTAATAGGAAAATATCTAGCTTTAAATTAATGACAAGTAAACAATCAGGATTCTCGATGATTTTCCAAACATTCCTAGATAGCATAAAAAATTGTTTAACTCAGCTTTCCTTAATCCTAATCCTCCTTCAGATTTGGGAGAGCATAAAATGTCCCAGCTAAGTAAATGCAGTTTTATCCTTTGGGTCAAGAGTTTTTCCCCACCAGAACTTGCAAATGTGGGAATCCATTTTCATGCAAAGGTACTTAGTAATATAAGAAAAGCACCCATCTAGTAAAGAGGGATGGCATGATCAATATGTTTAACTAGGGTGGTTCTAGCATCCCGAGAAAGGAGTCTATGGAACCAAGTAGAAATTCTAGCATCAACAGGTTTAAGAATACCCATATGAGTTGGATTTTTGAAGCTTGAAAAGTTATAAAGGTACCCAAATATTTCCCCCATAAGTCACGAATATGGATATCTAATATATCAGATAGCTGATTCATCAACTAATCTGACATCTTTTTACTAAATAAGATACCAGACTTATCAAAATTAATTTCTTATCCAGAAGCTAGGAAATACTTATGCAAATACTCTTTTACGATTTCAAAGTCTTTCACAGTAGCTTTAGAAAACAGTAAAGAGTCATCAATAAACAACAAATGAGTGATATTAGGAGAGTTTTTACTAACACTAATGCCATGGACCAGGATTTTTCTAGTCAGAGAGTCTATATAGGAAGATAGAGCCTCTGAACAGATGATATAAAGGTATGGGTATAAAGGTCCCCTTGCCTGAGGCCTCTTTCAAGATTGATTAAATGATGCGTGTCGTAACCACAACAAATTAATCAAGATATTTCCCACTAATTAACTAGTAATATAGCGGTAGTAAGAGATCGTTTCCACAAAGAGCTATGTAATTGATAGGTTATTTGATCAGCAAAATAAAGTAAAAGACAAAAGGGGGGATTGAATTAAAGTAAAATAAAAAGAATAAATAAGAAAAAGGGATGATCAAGGAGTCCTTCGCCGTTACCAAACGTTGACTCTCATAGCATACTTATCTATCTTTCGTCAGAACCATTCATCACCAACCGTAGGATAACAGGTACGCTTAGCTATCCCCAAAACTCCTTCTATCACCGGATAACAGGTACGCTTAGTCACCGGATTCTATCCAACTTAGCCGCCTTGAGGTACGCTTACAAGGTGTAACTCGATCGAATGCTTTAGGCTTTGTGAATTTAGGTTTGATCCTAGTAGTTAGACTCAGTACGCTCGGTCCACTTGCTAGTGTTGTCTTCATACACGATTGCTTCACAAAATCCCTCTGCAAGGTCTCACGTTCTCTACTTGTGTAGGAGATGCATGACAATTACGGATCGCTCCAACTCTCTACTAGCAATAGAATGATCAAAAGAATAATCCAATAGTACACTTGAACAATCTAGAAATCAATCATAAACCCTAATTATAGAAAAGACAATCGATGATGATTAAAACTCCGAATAGATTTATACAACTAATAAAGCTTCACGCTAGAACATTGAATTCATCCTCAATCAACAAAGGTTTAGCTACACATGATTACAAAAGAATGGGTCCCCCTAAAGGGGTAAACCCTAGGTTTAGATGTAGAAGATGTAATATGGGAGGTAGAATTGTGTCTCCAAAGGTGTGGTAGATATCAAATATTGTATTAAGGGTCTTCTTATATAGTGCTCATATGGTCTAGGGTTTAGAACCCGTTCGGGACCGCGTATTCCTTGATTTAGAAGCCCAAACTCGTGTCAAACACCTTAGTTACGGTTGGGTTGAACCCAACCGTAACTCTGACAAGAAAATAGTGCTAAAACTCTCAGAGTTACGATTGGGTCCGATTCTCTTGGACCTGGCCGTAATTCTTCCTGTATACTTTTTGTCTTTCGCCATTTCGGCCGTAACTTCTTCATCCGATGTCCGATTACCCTCATTCTTTTTGGGTTGTGTTTGTACCGTCGTCCTCTACAACATAAAAATTCCCAAATATTCATATCTCTTCACTTTATTTTACGGTTGGGTTGGACCTAGCCGTAACTCCTTATGCAAATTGTAGTAAAAATTCTTCTCTTTTACGGTTAGGTTTGGGGATGCTTTTCCCAACCGTAAATATTCCTGGAACTTGTATCCAAGAGTTGTATTTGCACCTTACAACTTCTTATTTTCATGCGGGAATAAACTCCTTTCCTCTTCTTAGCTCCTTTTAATTCCATTTCCATTGATTTCGGATGATTCACCTAAATAAACAAATAAAATAGAAAACAAGAGTAATACAAGGATAATATGCAAGAAACATAGCAACTATTAGTATGGATTCGACACTCTAAACATGTAAATTATGCACCTATCATTAAACCAATAGGCACACCATTCAGTAAGACAGAGTAAGACACATTTGAAATGCATTGATTAATTAGCTTAACCCAGTGGGAGGATAATCCCATTTTCAAAAGGACTTTCTCCAAAAAGGACCACTCCCACTTATCATAAGCTTTGGACATACCAAGTTTAATAGCAGTTAAACCCTATTTTCCTTTATAATGGTTGATAGTATGAATAACCTCATTAGCAAGAAGAATATTATCAGGAATACTTCTTTTAGGAACAAAAACACTTTGGTTTTGGGATATCAAACCATCCATAAAAGGTTTTAATCTGTTGGCCAAAGGTTTAAACAAGACTTTGTAGATAAAATTATATAATCATGTATGTCTTTATTGGGCCACAAGCTCAACAAGAGGGACTTATAGGAATCAAAGAAATATTAGTATGATTAAAGACTTTAGCAATATATCCGGTTCTAAAACAAGTCTGAATCATATCAATAACATCTTCTCCCACAATATTAATATGTGCACCATTATCTTATTTCTCTACATATTGGTTTTAATACATAGATTCAAAATTCTACATTGTGACCCAAATCTGCATCCTTAGTCGAAATCCATAATCGTGACTCAGAAACTAACTCGTCTATTTAATTTTCAGGAACAAATTGTATAGTGACGTAAAATAAGTATATATAATTTGAGTAAGGGATGGTAAGATATAGAGGAGATACACTATGATTTGCGTTCCGTGGATATATAACATGCTATTTTTGTTGATGGGTTTCTTTATTGGAATTTGAGAAATCGGAGAATTATGACATTTGATATGGATAATGAAATTTTTGTAGAATAAGATGAATATTAAAATAAGGATGTTTGGTTTGGGGTTTTAGGAGGTCATTACCGTGGTATACACTATAATAATGACGAAAAAGGTTCTGATGTATGATTCATGTTATATGCTCCTATGTTGTTACTAACTAGCGAAGAATTATCATACAATTTTTCTAGTATGCTACTAACCTAGATCTGATAAAGCATAAGATGTATTGCGCAATCAGGCTCACAATTTCAACAACTAGTAATTAAACCATCAACTTTAGATCACATAAAAATGTATGGCATACGCGACGCTGTAGAACACATAAAAATTTATGGAATGACACTTAAGAGATTTCAACTTCAAAAAAATGAACACAAAAGTCATAAAAGAATGTCCAAAAATAATATAAAAAAATTTTACAAAAGAAATATAATTTTTTTAAAAGTAAAAACTAATAAAAAAAATCTTAAAACTATGCAGGACCGTAATCTCTTCAAGAATACAACAAAATTCTAAAATAAAATCTAATAATTTTTTTTTTGTCTTCTTCTCGCTTTGTCTCTAACCTCAAGTCTTTGGCTCCAATCTCTTTTTGATCCAAAACATGTAACAAATAGATAATACCCAAAAACGTAAAAATATAATACTCCCTCCATCCCAAATTAGATGAGCTAGTTGGTTTTAAATTTTGTCCCAAAATAGATGATCTATCTATCTAATCAAGGGGGTATTTCTAAGACTATCCTTTTAATTGATTATTGTTACTATAAGAAATATGTACAATTTGATAGCCATGTTTATATTCGTTGCGTAGGTTTTTTAAAATATTTTTCAACGGTATAAAGTTTATGAAAAACCGTGGTATAGTTTATGAGATAAATCATTTCTAAGTTTTACTAGTTATTATCCATAAGGGTATATTTGTAAAAAATACTTAAACATACTCCCATTTCCTCCTTGCCTTAAAAATTGTGCAAACTACAACTAGCTCATCTAATTTGGGACGGAGGGAGTAATAAAAAAATCTAATAAAACTAAAAAATGTTAAAGGGACCATGCCCATGGATGTGCGGTCCAAAACGGAAGTTTTTTGGTTTTCCCTTTTCCATGTATATAAAGGATATTATACCCATATAACCAGAGAACTCTTATCAATAGAATCCTTCCCTTTCTCTGCCTCTTTCTCTTTCCCTATTATTCTACTGCAAAACATTATCATGCACGAAGCTATACCGCAGAGCTAAATCGGATCGATTGAAAAAAAAATCTACATGGATGATTACATCATCGCAGTTACGCAATTATCGTCAACCTAATGTTGAAATCGCTAGAATCAAATCAGCTAAGTTGGATCTACTTTCTCTTATACATTTTTTTTTCTTTTATCTGTTTTTGATTTTGGCATTAATAGCATATCCAATACAATAAGAATGGTTTTTGATTTTGGGTTTTCCAAAATCTCGAGCGATTATGTTTAATGTTTACGCTGTGATGTATTTGTTTGATTGTTTACGCTGAAAGGAAGAAGAAATCCTCGGGGAAAAAAAAAAAAACTAGGTCTGTTGTATCCCTCGGGGAAAAGAGGAAGATTCGTTCCAACCCGGCCGATCCTGTCTCGTTCCAAACCGGCCGATCCTATCCCGTTCCGGCTCCAAGGCTGTCCTGTCCCGTTCCGGGTCGTTCCTGGTCTGACTCCAAGGCTGTGTCGTTCCTGGTCCGATCCTATACCTGTAGCTCCAGGCTGCTCCGCCCTATTCTCGTTTTGGCTCTTGGGACGTGCATGACCAATGCCGTTCCGGGTTTAGCTTGGTTTTGCATGTGTACTGTACAGTGGGAACTAAAGCTCGGCTTGAGGTATGTAACTAAATTTAATGTGGATTTTAATATTGGATACTTGCGGGCTTATTTATTTATTTTAAGAACATGCCTAGTTCTGGGTTTTTTTCTTAAGATAAGTCCATAAATAATCAATTTAAATTATGAGTGCCGATCTCGATCATTAAGAATTTTGGTCTTGATGTTATTTTGTTCTCTTGAATATGTTATCGGCTATTGTTAAATTATGTCTTTTGTTCAATTGGTTGTACCAACTCGATTCAAATATATTTATCAGATATTTTCTTCCCAAAAATTTGAATGTTCCTTGGAATGTAATCCACTTGCTCGACTATTAATATGTCAGTAGTTTCAAAAGATACGTTCAAATAAAATCACATGTATTCCAATTTTTGTGGAAGAACTTGCAAAAGAAGATATGAGTCATAAAATTTCCATTTCTCTACTTCATCCATGATACTAAGGAACCAGTATATGTTGAAGTATGACAACAAGAGAACTATCTTTAGTAATATATTCAACCTAAAGTAAGTGGTTGACATGTGTAGTGAGATGTTCTTGGCCTGCTGAGATAAAGAAATTTCTGAAGCAATGCGGGTACCATAGTAGTAACCAATTTCCATGGGAAGGTCATACTTTAGACATCAACTTTAATGACAAGAAGAACTTTGCCTGGCCAATTGACTATTTATTTGAACTAGATCCAATGTCTGCGCTTATGGAATGAAAACTACATCATTCCCACGAGACATAAATTCTCTATAGCACTTGAGATATATCCGGATGAAAAATATATCATCCCCTCTGAAACATAACATATATTCACTCTAAAGTACTTGAGTTGAATCTCACTTTTGTTACTAATAAGGCCACACCACTTATTTAATATCTCAAGAATCAATGTCTAACATATAGTGGTTTCCCTCCCACCAGCTTAAGGAATTTAAACTAGTTGTTGAACTGTTTCCTTATAATGTGACTACGAGGATTGGATCATCGAGAGCAGCACTGCTCAAAATTTGTTTTCAAGATAGAACAAAGATGTCACAAAATCTCTACATGTACCGAGAGATAATCACACCTTGTTAAATTCCAAAGAAACCCATGCAAATGGATATCATGTGGAACCTCACAGTGATGAGAATTTAATTGATTGCATCTTTTACAGTCTCTAATATATTTGGAAGAAAATATATTTTAGAGAAACTAATGAGTCAATCTAGTGAAATTTAAATCACTATAGTATTTGGATTATTGAATCCATATTGACTCCGACGATGAAATGTTGGGAATTGACTCATACAGGCTTTGGGCATAACCATAAAGCAAATTTGGTTGTGACATGATGATCATTTTGAAAGGACTCATACGAACATCACTTTATTTGAGTGAACAAAAACGGGAGAAAGATTGACAGAATGCGAAATTAAGGCATATCTCTAAAGAACTAGATGCACAACCCCCCTTCCCATTATGCTTTTAAGTAAGAGAGCATATCACTCATTTCACACAGTCTTTAGTAAAATAGGATCGAGACCATCCTAAGATGCAAATGGTAAACACTCCATATTACAAAGAAAACAAGGTGATATTTGGAAAAATATCCATGCAGAATACGGACCATTAAAGTGACTTATGGCTCTCTGATAAGTACGTAAGTGCGACGCATTTTCACCCATAACTACATTAGTTGGGACTCATTTTATCACTAATAAACTTGTTTTATGTCTTTTCTAGTAATTAAGCTCTTGTGAAAAATGTTGCTCGAAAAGTTGTATTTGCACCCCGGGTTAAAATTACTAAAGGCACCCAGAAGATGTACTACAGGCCACCCCAGAAGTATGTTGGAGACGCCCAGATTAATGTTATTCGCACCCGAAAAAATTACTCGAGGCACCCCGGAGGACATTTGCTAAACGGACCCTTACTTTGGATAAGGGGCACCTCAATTGATAAGGGGCACCCACATGATATTCGCACCCCAAGCAGCTGGTTAAGGGGCACCCTTTTCTTCCTCATTTGAATCTTAGTTTTGGCGGGAAACTGGGTTTTTCACCTTAACATATTCTGCTTTGGATTTGGAGGAACTGCAGTGAGACTCAATGGCTGAAACTGTTTGGTATGACTTGACTGAGATCAATAAGTGTGGAAAGGTTGTTGGAATCGATCCAGTTTGGTTGGTTGATCGTGTGGAGACAAAACAGGGAAAGAGCAGTTTTCTGTGAAAACCCGAGACTGCTGTTTTTGGATTTGGAAGTTGTCTAGGGAGATTCAATCGCTACAATCTGTTGTATTGGGCCTGTTACACTCAAAAAGGACTGGTAAGTCCATCAGGATCTAGAAAATTGGGCTGCAATGAAGGTTTGAAGAAAACATGAACTATATATATGGTGAATTTTTTCTCGGGATTTCTTGTTATTTCGGGAAGATTGATTGTGTCCTGAGTGTGTTGACTCAATATTTGATGAGTTGGAAGCGTGTTTGGAGGGTTTAGATTGTTGGCAGACGCGTGAAGGTGTTAATCTTGGGAATTATTTCCCGTGACAGCATGAGATGATTTTTGAGAATATTCGGAGTTATGAGTGAGGATTCTCTTGTCTGTGATGCTATATAAGGTGTCAGGGAATAAAAGAGTGGGTTATGGAGAGATAGGGGTTAGAAGAGAGAGCAACAGAGAGAACATTATGCTGTCAAGAACAGTCGTTGTCTAGTGTCGTATATTTCAAGTTCTGTAACAGTCTATTAGTAATGCATATCTTCATTTCGCAACACCTGCTCTGTTAACAGCGAGTTTGTAACGCCTAACCATCGTTGCAAATTCGCTGCTTTTATTATTTTCTCCATTTTCACCATTGTAAGAACTTTTTGATCAATAAAAAAATTATTTTGAGAGTGTCTACAATATGAGGAGTTAAACCCCTACAATGGGTCGATGGAGGAATCCGAATTTCATACATGGGTAAATTTATTTTATTCTCTATATGACTTTTGCACTAATTAAAATAGAATTATGATTTTGATTAATTAGTTATCATTTCATTTGATGGGTCATGCTTGCTTAGATGTTTTGATGTCCCATGCTGAGGATTTATAACTAATATTTTGAGAATCTACCTTGGTAGAAATAAGAGTCGATGTTATTTTATTTATTAAGAAATAATTGCTGAAGAATAAATAATTGAGCCTTATGATATGAATTCGGTGGAATCCTAGTCCCAGTAACTCTCACTTTTGTTTATATTATTTTTTATTTTCTTTAAATCTTTAAATTTAATCTTCACAAGTCTTAGAGTTCGAATCTATTTACTACAACATCATTGAAATCACATCACTCTCGTGGATGTTTTGACATTTTGAACTAGTTATTGTTCCCAAGTAGTTTTGCGTTTGGAAAACTACTAGCACATATTATACATGTAAGGGCTCACCACCCCTTGTAAATGCTAGCTAGTGCACATCAAAAGGACTCGATGCTTATTGCATATTTAATAGGATCAATGCAGAGCATCCTATACCTCATGGTCTCGCAAAGGCTATCATCAAAGGTTACAGATGATATCTAAGGCATGGTTATGCGTACAAACCTACCTTTAACTGCTTGGGGGATATGCAATATTAAAAGTGAAAAAGCGGGGGTATAACAACCTCACCCAATATTTCTCTTAGCAATCTGTATGGACTAACTCCAATATACTTTCAAGAGAATCAACTAGACAGTTGATGTAGTTTTGAAAGTGGTAAATAAAGATTCTCGGACTTGTTGAGATTGAATTTAGACTTAAT
The DNA here is from genome assembly GCA_023531105.1 of Papaver atlanticum. NCBI lineage: Eukaryota > Viridiplantae > Streptophyta > Magnoliopsida > Ranunculales > Papaveraceae > Papaver > Papaver atlanticum. The sequence goes on along the minus strand of JAJJMB010009231.1, from coordinate 1,548,735 downwards.
ACTAAAAACAATACGAAAATATATATACAAGGTTGTCACAAATATCGAGAGATTACTGTGACTTAGGATTCCACCAATTATTTTAATCATGTGGTTCAACTATTGATTCCATACAATTCTAGCTCATAAGATAACAAATATCGACTCTTATTCTTTGCCAAGGTAAATTTTATAAAGTATTAGATGTAAATCACAAGCATGGTGCATCAAAAGTTCTTTTACTAAGCATACACTATCAAACGAAATCACAAATAATCAAGAAAAATCATAAATCAATTTATAATAGTGCAAATAGTCATAAAAGAATTAAATAGAATTACCACATGCGTAAAGAATGGCTTCCTACGTCGTCCCAGTGATGGGGTTTAGCTCCTCATATCAAAAACACGCTCAAAATAATAACTCATGGCTGAATAGGTGTTTTATTGAAGAAATATCGAGTTTGTAACAGATATAATTGTTACAGAGCCTACTATTACAGAGAAACCCTAACAGTAATAATTGTTGGAAAAGTGTTACAAATTTGAAAGAAAAGGTGACAGTGTTTCTGTCTTCTTCTTCCTTCTTCTTTGTGATGATCGAAAACGCCTCTGCAACCTTCGTTTCTTATCTGCAACTACCCCTAGGTCTCCATACCTTTTCTGAATTTCCCCAACTCCTTATATACACAACAGGTCTACAAATCACTCGAGTTAATCTCGTATTTCTTTCTCCCAAAGTCTCGGGAAAAATATTCCCATTCTTTTCTCTGTTACGCATCTTAACTGTTTTCAACCTTCCAAACTCCTCTCAATTGAATATACGAGAATCCCAGAGAAGGTATCTTCCTTTAACTATGCGAAACTTTCCCAGAATAATCCCAAATCTCCGAGATATCCTCGGTTCCTCTGTTATTGAAAACCTTAAGTAAATCTTCTATATGTTCGAGCCCAAACCATACACTCATCCTGTTTTGTCGTGACAGGCTCATACCAGTCCATATCCAAGAAAATATCTGGTTAAGTCTCGTCCAGAATCTTCTCCGGAAGTACGCAACTCTGTTCTTATTGTTCCCGCCAAAAATCTAGTTCTTGAATCGTGAAGAAGGGGTGCCCCTATCCTCTAATGGGGTGCCGATAGCAAGGGGTGCAAATAGTAGATCTGGGGTGCAAATAGTGATGGGTTACCCCTTATCAACTGAGTACCCCTTATCCAAAATGAGAGTCCGAATAGTAGGTGTCCTCCGGGGTACCTTTATCAACTTTTCGAGCCGATTTCTCCAAAAACGTTTATTGCCCAAAAATACCTACAAACACATAAACACCATAATAAGTACAAAAATGGATACTAACAAAATACAAAATGGAGATGAAAATAGACACACAAATGCGTCTATCAACAGTTAGACTCAATCTTAATAAAAAGTATATAAAAGAGCTATATCTCACTTTCTCGATTAAATCCGCAATCAAACAAATAAAAATTTGCGAGCCTGATTGAATACAAGAGAAATAACTTGAACGGTACCAAAGACCAATGTTCAAATCAATCAATTTCAATCAACAACGAAAGGTTGGATTTACCAATTGATCGATTCAACGCACAACCTGTGATATTTCAATTATATAACAAAATATAATGCGGAAAAGAAATAACACAGACACCAGAAGTTTTGTTAACGAGGAAACCGCAAAAGCATAAAAACCCCAGAACCTAGTCTAGATTTGAACACCACACTATATTAAGACGCTACAGACACTAGCCTAGTCCAGATTTCAACTCAGTTCGTAACACATCAAGACTCTTCATAGTATCAACGAGTTGCAGTTTCACTTCCTCAAAGTATTTAAGAAAATCATGAACCACTTCAACAGAAACCATATCCTCATTCTCAATATCCTGATATGAATAGGCATAGTAGCATGAGGCATTGGGACAATCATATTCTACTAGGGTTCTTTTCTTTCTCCCTTTGGACTCGAAACCAATACCTTTATCAAGAAAACCTCTTGCAAAATCACCAGAGCTAGAAGACATTCTTGACAAAACGCAAAATAACCCAGAGTATGCGTACGTGACTCAAAAGGTTTGGTATTTAAATGTTCTCTTAGGGAAGGTAACTTTTAGGGTTTCTAAAATTGATTCGTGACAGTAACACGGGAACCCCTACGAACACAACTTTACCCAAAAACAAAAACACACACAAAAGGCCGTACTTTTACGACAGAATTTTTTGCTACATGAATATTTTTACAAAATTTTGGCTCAATAAATTTCATATCTCCATAGAGAAACAATTTAGAGCACAAGAGTAGCAAGCAACTTAGTTGTAACAAAGGCTTCTTTGAAGTTAAAGCAAAAAGAAAACAAAACGAAGAACATTTTTAGATACAACCAATACTTAAGCAAAGTTGACTGCGGGCAATAGTTTAGCTATGGACGATAAGAAAATAGCTTAACTAAACAGGAAGCAATTTTGCCAAAAGTATACCTGATTATTAACACATCTTACTCAACATGGTTTTTATGAGTAAGCTTTTAACCCTTGTGATTAATTAGCATAAGAATGAGCCCTAAGCTCATTAAATGAACGATGCTCACGGTTGAGTCTCTTTTTCCTTTCAAATCTAGGAAAGAATCCCTTTTGATGTGAAAAATTATCATAAAACTTATTGTCATCAAAATACGAGACATAGTTTTAGTTCTTACCAGAAGAATTTTGACTAGAGAGAATTGACAACCTGTTGACGATCTCTTTATATCCTTCAATTATCACATTTAGGTTGTTTTTCATATCATCATTTTTTCTCCCTTCTCCTGTTACTTTATCCACATCAAAAGTAACATTATCTCCCTTTTTGTCAGAAGAGAATTCTTGAGCTCTTCTTGGACAATTTTTGTTAAGAAGTCTGTTATGCTTTTGAGCATTTGAGGAACACATCAAACTGACTTTCCTGGTAGAATACACAGGGTGAGTACTGAAACCAATTGGTTTAGACATACGAATGCCAGTTACACCTTTAAGGATTAAATCTAAGGTGTGTTGAAGTCGAACAATGGAATTGTTATTCAACCTAGAGTTTCTCTTTTGCTTAACATGCCCCTTTGAATCACAAAAGAGACACACTTTCTGACCACAGGAGTGATTAGAGAGCACAGACTTAACATCATCGTTTGGAGATTTCTTCCTTCCATATGATGTGGAACTTCCTTGATTAGATGAGGCTATGATCACATCTTTTCCAATAGGAAGGGATTCTGATTTTACTTCTGGAACTGGAACTCTTTCAGTTGTGACAGAAGCAGATGGTATAGTGGACTTTTTGGAACATCCTTGAATAGAGAGCTTGCTCAAGAGATGTTCATTTCCGAAGCATCCTTTTTGAGGTTCGTCTCAAGTAAGATACGTGATGACCGAACTACAACGTTTTACTTGCAAGGAGCTTTTTCTTTAGAGTCACAGTCTCTCACTATACCGAGAAGAACACTGACATTGTTTTTCAACCGATTAATTATATCAGCCTGGATTCTAACAAGATTTAGAATCAGTTTGCTCTCTTCAGCTTCTCCCCCTTCATCAACGGAGTCAGACTCATTTGAAGGGTAATCGGGGTAACACATGTCAGTGTCAGTCTGTTTCATTAGAACACTAAGTTCGTCTATATTCGAGATTGACAAATCTTTCTCTTTAATAGACATTATAGAAACAAAACTTTTGTTTCTGGTGACGCGTTTATCAGAAACTTTACTGTCCATAGAGTCAGATCGCTACAAACACAGACATATGAGGTCTTGAACGTGTTTGCCTGCTCTGATACCAACTGAAAAAGCGGGGGTATAACAACCTCACCCAATATTTCGCTTAGCAATCTGTATGGACTAACTCCATTATACTTTCAAGAGAATCAACTAGACAGTTAGACTCAATCTTAATAAAAAAAGTATATCAAATAGTTATATCTCAGTTTCTCGATTCAATCCGCAATCAAACAAATAGAAATTTGTGGGCCTGATTGAATACAAGAGAAATAACTTGAACGGTACCAAATACCAATGTTCAAGGATCAATCAATTTCAATCAACAACCAAAGGTTGGATTTACCAATTGATCGATTCAACGCACAACCTGTGATATTTCAATTATATTACAAAATATAATGCGGAAAAGAAATAACACAGACACCAGAAGTTTTGTTAACGAGGAAACTGCAAATGCAGAAAACCCCCGGGACCTAGTCCAGATTTGAACACCATACTGTATTAAGCCGCTACAGACACTACCCCACTACAAAGCTAACTTCGGTCTGGACTGTAGTTGAACCCTAATCAATCTCACACTGATTCAAGGTACAGTTGTGTTCCTTACGTCTCTGATCTTAGCATGATACTACGCACTTGATTCCCTTAGTTGATCTCACCCACAACCAAGAGTTGCTACGACCCAAAGTCGAAGACTTGATAAACAAATTTGTCTCACACAGAAAAGTCTATTGAATAGATAAATCTGTCTCCCAAAGATATACCTAAGATTTTTTGTTCCGTCTTTTGATAAATCAAGGTGAACAGGAACCAATCGATAGCCAATGCTTATATTCCCGAAGAACAGCCTAGAATTATCAATCACCCACAATAATCTTAATCGATTAACGAAACAAGATATTGTGGAATCACAAACGATGAGACGAAGGTGTTTGTGACTACTTTTCTATCTTTCATATCGGAGATATAAATCTCAAGCCAATCTTACGATTGTACTCAATCACGATAGAAATAACAAGATCAGATCACGCAACTACAGAGAAAATAGTTGGGCCTGGCTTCACAATCCCAATGAAGTTTTTATGTCGTTAACCTACAGGGTTTCGTGAAAAACCTAAGGTTAAAGGAGAATCTACTCTAGCTTATGCAACTAGTATCACACAGGAGGTGTGGGGATTAGGTTTCCCAGTTGCTAGAGTTCTCCTTTATATAGGCTCCAAATCAAGGTTTGCAATCTAAGTTACCTTGGTAACAAAGCATTCAATATTCACCGTTAGATGAAAACCTGATTAGATTCAAGCTAATATCTTTCAACCGTTAGATCGAACTTAGCTTGTTATACACAAATGAAATGCACCTTCATTTAGGTTTGGGTAACCGTACCTAAACGTGTACACCTAGTCGGTTCAACAATAGTTAACCAATGGTTAGCCATATGAGCACTTTCATATTAACCTTATTCATCTTCTTCATAACTAGTTCAAGTGACTCAAATGAACTAGTTAGAGAGTTGTTCAATTGCTTAGATCTTATATAAGTATACAAGACACAATTGAAGCAAATCGATTTTGATTCACTCGAATCAATTCATGAACATTATAGCCACGGTTTGCAAAGATTGCATTCCTTATTATGTAAATGTTTTAGTTCATGAACAAACCGATTTTAGAAAGTAACCTACTTAAGTATGCAAACGGGTACGCATACCTAAGTGGTCGGACTGAGTTTGGTTACACCAGTACGCGTACGGGTGCGCATACCAATTAACACTTCCAAACTCCAGCAAAAATTCACGGACGTGAAACTTCCGCTAGTATGCATACGGGTACGCATACTTGCCCGAGTTTCCAACAACCGCCGGTACGCATACTCTAGGTTCCCGGATTTGGACTTTTACACAAATGTGAGAATACACTATGTTTATATCCAAACATGGTTACTTGATCTAAACTCTCATTTCAATCATTGAAACTTTCTTAGAGGATGTTATAATAGTTGTTATTCACAAACTATTTTCATCAAAGCGATTTTTAAGTTATTGAAATAATCAACATGACTTTCGTCACGAGTAAAGATGAACTTGGCCAAAGAGAAGGCTTACCAACACATATTTAGAGAAATAGATAAGCGAGATAAACTCGGCTCGAAATAGCAAATGTGTATAATTGAAGTCTATATAGCAATACGACTTTTGTCTCAAAATATGAAATAGAATAGATAGACTTTTGAGTGATAGATAAGTTCAAGTCTCCACATACCTCTTTGTTAATGAAGTTCCACAAGTTCCCTTGAGTAGTTCTTCGTCTTCATTCGATAAACGCCGTGGAGTCTATAGCTCAACTACACTTACTATCCTAGTTCGAGACTTAGCTATAAGTAGACTAGAAATCAAGACTTATAGTTTTTGCAACTAAACTTGACAAACAAGCTTGAGATAGCAACGCTTGCAAGTTCGACCGAGCAATGCTATAACAAAAAGCACATTTACTTAAATTCGTTTTAGAACCCAATATTAGTCAACCTTTTCCGCGTACCAGGTGGTAACTGGATATAAGCTTGACATTCGTATTCTTACACATTTTTGGTTGCACTATATATGTGCCATTACGAATCCACATCGTACTATGATGGGTTACGAAAATGATTAGGTAGTTTTGTTGGATATTTACTCCCAACAACTATCCGCATTTTAAAATCTTTGGCAGGAGATCTCGTACCGCTAGATTTGTGGGTTGTCAGTCTTCCCATCGTTAGGGGGAGATAAGAAAAGGTAATTTCTAAGGGAACGACAGGAATTGTCATGGTGTGTTCCCACTGTGTCTCATATTGATTGTTGTACTCTACAAATGTAATTGTGAATTGACAAAGAATAATCGGTTTAAGAAAGTGCACTGATATCGACAACATGACAAGATCACACATACCAGCTGCAAATATTCCTGCAAGTTTAGAAATCCTCAGTATGGGGTACACCATAGATTAAGGTGTTGCAACTACAGTTGGTGGAAGTGTAGTTGAGGTCGTGGATCCATAAAGGAAGATGAAGATACCACCAGGTTCGATCAATGCTCACCTAGAAAGGAAGTAGATGAGTAAAGCACAACCTAATTTGTATCATTAATGAAATCATCTCATTTAATTGGCTCTGACTATGTCCATGAAGGACGCTCCGAAGTTTTAAATGATTCTAGAGAACAATGAAATCCTGACGGATTATTAGAATACACATGAGTCAATGGAAGGATCACGCGTGCACAATGATGATATAATCCATAAATAGTTGCTCTAGAAGTAGAGCACAATGAGATCGAACCATGCTTTATTTTGATTAATTTCAAATAAATAGCATATTTGGCCTACGCAATCCAGGTAGAACTTAGTTCTTTGGAAAATATACGGATATTTGGTGTGGTAGTGCTAACCAACCAAGTGTAAAGCCTACGAGACATACATGATTATTTGTCATGGAGCACAGTGGGAAGAATGAAGTCTTAAAATATCAAGACTCGCCTTGTGGCGCAAGGTTTCTCACAAAGCCCTGGAATTGTCCTCTTGTAATGAACGTTATAGCGTTTTGCTACTTAGTTAGCTTGGTAGTTTCAAAAGGACTTGAAATGCAGCATATGTATGTGGTTATTACGTATCTCTGAAAGAATCAAGAGATAACAGATATTTACAAAAGTACTTGATAGCCTTTTTTTGCCCAAATCAAGTGACTCTAAACCACAGAGTGCGTTTACAGTTAGATAGAACGCCCGCTTATAGATTGAAGCAATCAGGCGGATGTGGTATACCCGTCTAAGTGGCAATTGATTTGGAGGGGATAGACAAGTAAGGTATTTTTCCTTGCTTATTCACAAGCAAGTTCCTGATTTGGAATTCTAGCTACCTATGTTGATGTTACAGACATGATAGGTGCTCTTGATGTAATAAGAGATCCTACAAGCTGCTCTAAATCCAAATTTGAGATGAGAAATCCGGGGAAAGCTCGACCGAAAATTGAGCTTGTGGTATATTATTCCACCAGTTTTCATATGTCTAAATTTGTCAGGCAATTTAACAAGGACATGAATCCTGCTAGCACTCCCATGGTTAGTCGAGGTTCAAATGTAAGTAAATGACCAATTCGTCTAAAGGAAGATGATAAAGATGTGTCGGGAGATGAATTTCCATTATCTAAGTACAATAGATGCATTATTGTACTTAGCATAATGTACTCGACAAAATGTTACATCCTCAGTGAACTTGTTAGCTAGATATAGCTCAGCGCCAACGCAACGTCATTGGAATGGTATAATGAACGTGATCATATAATTAAAAGTAACCATTGACATGAGTTTTTTTTATCCCTGCAAATACATAAAAAAGGAATGCTAAAGGAATTGCAATCCAAAGGTTGTTGATTTTGAAGGAACAATAACCTTTTCTCCAACGAAAGTAATCAGGGGGAGATATGGTAGATTATTTTCTAAGTCATTACCGATATTCAGTTTCGAAAATTACACGATTAGAGGAAATGTCTGGAATAACTCTGAAAATAATCAGGGGGGGGGATGCCGACATCAGGGGGAGGATCCAAGGATATGATGTCGACATACTTTACTTCAAATTGAAGTGGTATTGTACTCTTTTTCCCTTCGATCGAGAATAATTTTTCCCACAGGGTTTTGTTACTCGGCAATGTTTTTAATGAGACAACAACAAACACCGGGAAGTAATTTCCCAACCAACGCTATATTCTTTCCCACAAGGATTTTTTGCCTTAGGAGTTGTGAAGCAACTAATCAACTTCAACGGAGCAAAGTGATCATCTGCAACGGATCACCTTTACTTGCATATGGAACGTTCTACTCTTTTCCCTTCTTTAAGGTTTTGTCCCACTGGGTTTTCCTTGTCAAGGTTTTAATGAGGCAACATATTTGAGTCCATCTATGTTCTAAGTTTGCTTAATATTGTACTCTTTTCTTTAGTTCAGGTTTTCTCCCTATGGGTTTTCCCGACGAAGTTTTAACGAGGCAATTAACTTAGACTTGTCGATCTTTGAAGATCGGATTGCATGTGATGAACCACATGTAAAGTACGAGACAACATGTGAAGTACTACATGTAAAGAGTTGTACAAAGGTTTTATCCCACTGGGTTTATCCTTGTCAAAGTTTTAGTAAGGCAATTGATTTCGGCACAAGTCATCAAGGAGAGAACGAGATTTGAAAACCTACATTCGAAACACTACATCTGGAGTTCCATTGTTGAACCGCAGAAGGGGGAGTGTTAAAGGGCCCATGCCCATGGATGTGCGGTCCAAAACGGAAGTATTTTGGTTTTCCCTTTTCCATGTATATAAAGGATATTGTACCCATATAACCAGAGAACTCTTATCAATAGAATCCTTCCCTTTCTCTGCCTCTTTCTCTTTCCCTATTATTCTACTTCAAAATAAATAAATAAAATAATCTAAAACCCTAAACCTAAAAATAAGTATGCGCCCGCGGCGTCAAATATTGATGTGATTTTGAAAGTTGTTGTAAAGTGGTAATAAGATTCGTTCAACTCAGACTTGTGAAGATTGATTTTAGACCTGATTCTTAATTAAACTAGAAGGTACGTGTAGGTTAATAATAATATTGCGAAAGACTGGGACCTGAGATTCCACCATAAAACTCATTCATGCAATTTATATATCTATTCCATACAACTATAGCTCAGATAATAATAAAATATTGACTTTATGTCTTTGCCAAAGTAGATTTTCAAAGCTAATGATTGTAAATCGAAAACATGGGACATCAAAAGTCTTAAACTAAGCATGACTCATCAATTGAAATCGTAACCGTTCAATAAAAATCATAAATTCTCTATATAAAAACAGAGTTTTTTCGAGCGCTCTCATTCACCGGAGCTTCTGGTTGATTCTGGCCCCACCAATTTTTTTTAAAGGAAATTTATTTGACGTGGCACCATAAAAAACGTGGAAAATATTTTATGGCTTCATGAGATCTTTTTTAATGGAAAAATGATTTTTTATTTCCTAAATCAATTATCTTTAAAATAACAATGTTGCCAAAAATACATTAGATCAAAAATCAACTACACATTCACGATTTCAATGTAAAAATCAAAAATTAGATCAATCATGCATCAATCACATAATTAATGAATAAAAAATATATAAAAAAGGCGATGTCCAATGTCTAATGTCCAGTTACAGTTCTCAAAATCATTGTTTTTCTAATTACAGTTCACTTCTATCAATTAAAATTAAAGAATACGATTACACTTCTGATGAAATTTAGAAAAAAAATAAAATTGATCAAATTGGTCGTGGATAATAACCTTTGAATCCGATGTTGTGTCTTTCTTCCAAATAAATTCTACAGTTGTCCTGTTCAAAAGTAAAAGTTACAGAATTGTTAGAATCTGGAAAAAAAAAAAATTGAAGGAAGAATTGAAATCTAAAGCGAGCTAATACAAAAACGAGCTACAAAAAATTCAAGGAATAACAAAATAATAAACCTCATTTTTCATATTATTTTCTTTAATTTGTTCATACCATAATTAAAAATAAAATAAGTTTAAAATAACAAAATAAATTAAATAAAGCCAATTTCTAATTTTGTTATGTCTTGATACGTAAGATAAAAAAATATCTTCGACCACTAATTACGGTGATATGAAAATAATATAGCTTTCCAAAATTACAAAAGTTTTACTCTTATTAGGGTGTTATTTCTTAAAATAAGGATTTTTTTTCCTAAATCAAAACTTAGGAAATAATTTCAAATTTTGATAAGCTCGATATTTTTGGGCAAAGATATTGCGATAATTAATGTGAGTATCCAAAATCAATTTTTTTTTACATAACATTTAATTTATGTTGTCTCCTAAATAGAGTTTTTTTTAATGGAATCTCGGCTTGATGACTCTCTTTATAAGCACCCAAGCTAAGTCCAAACTTCATCGTTTCCACGTTGCTTCTTTTGATTTTTTTCCAGATTGCTTCTTTTGATTTTGTGATCTTTTTTTCTTCTTAATGGGGCTTTTCTCTTCTTGCGATTTAGGGCTGGTTGTTCGTGTGACCTTTCTTTGTTTGTTTTTGTTGCCCACGTACCCTCGAGTTGTTGTAACCGGGTTCATCTAGCAACATCAAGGTATAAATTCATTCTGCTAATATTGTTCCGATATCAAACAGTGAAATCTTTCGGTTCGCTTTTCGATGTTTTTTTATCTTATCATTTTTGCTTAGTGATGCAGACGATTAGTATCAATTGTTTTTGGGTTTGAAGTTTTTGTTGTATTCGTTTTTGATTTTCTTACAGATGCTGATTTTTGTGTTTTGGGGCTTCGGTTAGAAAAAAGGAGAAAAGGGTAACAATTTTGATTTTGATTTTGCTTTTGGTTGTTTTATTTTTATTTAATATAAAGTGTGTAAAAAGGAAAGGAAACCATCCATTAAGGGATTTTGGAGATCGATGTCACAAGTATCCAAACAGTTGTTGCCTGAAAACATTACAACTGCAAATTGTTTCACTGCTACTACCTAAAAATTTATAGGTGGGAAGCCAGAATTTTGAAGACACTGGCAGTCACCAGGTTAATTATTTTGTGAGTTTATTTTTGACTCAAGGGGAGTATCCGTCCCAAGTGCCATGGCCTTAGCCCAAAAATCGATCTATAGTTACTGTGGACAATGGGTTTATTGCTTTTTCTTTATTATTACTTTTTTTTTTGTATCTAATAAAGTTTGTGTATGCTCCAAAAGTGTTAAATATCTTGCATTGGGTGTTTAATGTACTTGGTCGAGTGGTTTGCAACTCAACGGTGGTACTGCTTTTCATTTGTTGTTACCATACTGTTATCCTCGGGCACAATTTTACATTGTCCATATCGTGAAATATCTTGCATATGAGGAATATCGATTGTATTTGCTTTAGTAATACTGACCCAATAATAGAACTGGAAATTTGGCCCCTTTGGACTAAGACCTGCAAACAATGCTAGCTATATTTGGTAAATGGAATACTGAGCTTCGGCGTATTGAATCAAATTTAGCCGAAATTCCATTACACAAACTCACTTTTTCAGAACTCAACAAATTAAATCAATCGAACGGCCAATATTAATTTTATAGGTTTTTGTTATATTTTCTCATCCTGCTCAGCTCTTTGATGAGGTGGTTTAATTATCCTAATGTTTAGTTCATGTTTTCTCAGACGTGGTTGCTATAGGCTGGAATGGATACGAGAATTGACCATCGTGGACATGAGGTTACTATGCCAAAATCAATATACCAAGAACTCATGTGGTTTCCCCAACCAATGTATATGCAGGATCTCGATTATGTACCTATACGACGTACTAAAACAGAAAGACAGCGGTTTAAGGTGATCAACATGGACCACGCTGGTTTTCAAAATGGCCAATTACGTACTAAATGGTTAACAGATGTAGTACTTCACAGTTTGTTGGAAGATATAGCAAGGTACCTTCATAACTAAATTATTTTATTTTAAAATAAAGCGGCCAAGGTTTTTACCAACATCGACGTACCTGAGGTCACAGAAATGTATATAAAGTAACAAGCTCACGGTGAAGAAAGGCTCGAGGTTTTTTAATTTTTAAGTATGCATTTCTTACTAAGGGAATTCACCCGAAATCATTGAAGAAGAAAAGATTGGAGCTTTATAGCATATAGAGGAGAAAATAGTTTTTGATATTAACAAATTTATAGCGTAACGAGGCAAACGAGACGGTCGATCATCAACAACAACAAGAATTTGGGACAACACTAGCCCATCTTTTATTTCATATATTGTTCTAGATGATAGAAATGAGTAACTTTATACCCACACTGTTAGAACTGTACTTCGCAGCTAAGTTTTATAAATAAATTGGTTTTTCCAAAAAATAAAAAATAAAAAAAATCTATAGCGTAACTTACTAAAATAGCAATTGTGTTAATATATGAAAAGATTGGGAATTCATTAAAGAAAAAATAAATATATATATATATTGGTGGTGGTGCCCCAAGCCTTTGCAGTTGTGCAACGCAGAAGCGACACGTGAGAACCCAGCAGATGGGAACTCCCCTATGAAAAAAAATTAATTTAATATCGTGTGAGCCGATGATTCCCATAAGAACAGATACTACACTTGATCTTAGCCAAAAGGCCGAGAAAGGGAATTTCAAGACTAATTACATAGCTGTATAAAAATCAAGAACCCTGCCAGTTGAGACAAGCCTTTTTACACAAGTATTGGCCATAAGATTACACGTTGTCTGTACATATCATACATATTCTGTACGTGAAAATGTAGGAAAAGAATAAAACCCAAGGTCTAAAACTATACATGCAACTAATTTCATAAGCATCTATAAACCAAAAACATATAGGTTACATGTTTAGTAGAGAGAAAGAAATCGAAATCAGCATTTACCAATAACATCTACCAGGAACATCTCTTTAAACATTTATATAATAGACATATATGCCTTCACTGACTATTAATACCAAGTACCTGTGAATGGAAAAAAAAACCATACCTATATGCTGGAAAAAGGCCTTACCTATATGGTGCATTTCGGAGGTAATGACGCACAAAGGTCTCCTCCAACGTAAGGGCCCAATTGAGGAAATATGTAAGTGATTAGGGAGGATAACTTACAGACAAATTTCACTAAAGAGACATTCACACCTGGTTCTAAATAAAGAGGTTGAAGACATTGCATCCTAGAAGGTGGAAATTAACCACATAAGTCAAGAGGTTGGAACAATAGAGTTACAAATATTAAATGACAACAAAATTGAATATATATCCACTAAGGAAGTATCTATATCCTATACATTTCACTAAAGTAGTACAATGGGCTCGACCTTTCGACGAAGATAGATCACATACACACGCTGCTTTTGGAATTTTTGCGGGTTGTGAGACGAAAAATAAAAAAAATTCATAAGAATTAGGACGATACTAAGTATTATTGACTCCAAAACTTTTAACAAACAAAAAGCGTAAGTGATTATGAAAAATTAGGACGATACGAAGTATTATTGTCACAGCAGGATTATGAAAAAGAAAAGACAAAGAAAATGAGCAATCCAAAATACTACCCATTTAAGCAAGATCGCACATTTATGGATCTTCAAACAAATGGGTTCAGGACAAACATATAGAGAAAAAGAAATGGTAAATGATCTTGGTCTTCTGAAGCTGATACTATTTTTTTGTGCACTATAGATAGTACTGTCCTCGCATAGGGTAATGATATTACACATATCCGATCCAAGGCTTAAGTAATTATGTCAATCTAGCGATATTGATTTTGTATACGCCTATATCCTGAAAAGCTTAGGAATTTTTCCCCTTAACAATTTTTCTTCTTCTTTGAAGTCAACATATCCAGATGTACATCACCAATTTGCTTCGAACATGGGTAAAAATGAAAAATTGAAAGACCCATCTTCTACGAGACTGGATGGTATTATTTAGCAGGACACAATAGTATCATGCGTAGCTTCAAGGCATTGCTTTTGGTTAGTATACCAGCACTTCATATATATGTTGGCTACATATACTAGAGAAAAAAGACAATTAACATCTACATATTACTAGATGACCACAATGCGGTGGCCGACCGAAGAAAAGGAGAGAAGTTTGGGAGCGCTTTGGTGGAAATGTAGGGGTTGGTTTTTTGTGACAGTTTTGTAACAGTTTTCTGTAATAAATTCTGTCACAGTTGTTTAATAACATTTATAAGAGTAATATGTATGTAACTTATTTTGTAACATATTTTTGTAACAATTTTGTAATAACGACATCAGTTTTAGATCGGGTGGCTGAATTTAGCTGGTAATCAATGGCCAGGATCAAAATTAGGAGTGTAGGTGATGGTTTTCTTGCCTTTTTCATGCCGCAATTACCATCAATCGTTTTGACTTCCAATCGTTTTGATCGCACCTAACCGTAGCCGGAGTTGATGACTCTCCGATTGCCGATCCAATTTCATGGAAAAAAGACTAATGGGCATTCCATTTTTGCAATGAAAAATCAAAAGCACCGTTACAAACAGACTACATTTTTGCTCCATAAGGGGTATTTTTTTGGCTTTTTTCCGAACACATAGAAGGACACTCTCCGATCATCCAATTAAATTAATACTATTAGTGAAGTAAATATTAGTTGTTTAAATGGTGTCTTTGCTTCAAGGAATTTGAAAATGTAACCTACAATGTTGTTATTAAGAATGAGAACCGGAAAAATGTATACTTTAACCCTCCATAATTTTTTGTGAGGCTTTTTGCTTTATGGGTCACAAGCGGCATGTTACCTTGGTTTTATCCCCTCTTCTCTATTTCCATTCTCCTTTTCTGGGTACAGTCTTTTTATACCCTTATCTGATCAATAAAAAAAATTCATTATCGATCAAGAAGAAAAAGAACAAAATACTATATATAGGATGAGAAAAAAAATGAACATCATATACACATAATGTCAAAGTATATAGTACAAATATCATACCGGAAAAAAATATATATCATTGTAGAAATTGGAGGAAAATAAAATGCCCCATGGGGATCTTATAGTTCGCCAAGATTGAAATGTAAAATCTCATAAAACTAGGGCTGTCAACGGTACCTATCGAAACGGATATGACCTCTACCATATCCGTTACCAATAAGATTACCGGATATCCGATATCCGATAATATCCGACGGATATTCTAAAAGATATTTCGTATCCGTTCCGATAACAATGCCGGATATCCGATAATATCCGGTAATATCCGATAGTAATTCATTATAATAAAAATAATTTAAATTCTTTTCTAGTCTTTCTGTACATTTGATAAATTGTAAATAAATTAAAGAAACTCTAAGGAAATTCAACTAATAAAACCAAATACCTTGATCAAATGCAAAAAAATTGACTTTAAAATTATTATATTAAATTATTATTAAACAAAACTCAAATCTTTAATCTTCTCTATCAGAATTGAAAAATCCTCCGCTTTTCTCATAACCAACAAAACTAGTTGTGTTTTTTTTTCTTCCATAATATTTTTATTTCTAAGTCTTCATATACTACCAAGTTAACAACTAAATATATTACTAAAAAAAATTAAAAAAAAAATTTGCATATGCATTCTTTAACGGATAACGGATATTATCCTATAGGATAGTACCTTTTCCGTATCCGTTTCGTTAAAGTAAGAATATCCGATAAGGTATCCGTATCCGTTATCCGTTATCCGAAATTTCGGATAATATCCTAACGATTCGAACGGACTCGGACGGATATCGAATATTCGGTTATCCATTGACAGCCCTACATAAAACTCCGTCCTCGCACAAGACCATTCTATAATTCATGACCACCCGGAAACTTACGCAATGAAATGTTGAATATCTCTAGGTCATTTTTCACCCATAATACACCAGATCATCTTACAACTCACGGGTACACATATACTCACCCAAATTTCACCAATTATTTACACGGGCACAAAATTCCATTAAGCTATGGGTTGACGTTATTTTGACATTTCAATCCTCTTATTTTTCGCACACGCTGTTTCTTTAAATATGATCCACCATATATTTATTGACTTCACCGGTATATATACAATTATTTTCATTTATTTACACGCAATAAATGAAAAAATCACGGGTTAAGATAATGATCATTTCTAAATTGCAGTATCCTAGTAGAGGAAAAGAAAAAGAAAAATTATCATGGCAAAAATAAGTGAAAGAGGACACAATGCATCCAATGTAAAATAAACCAGTGAAATAGTTATCTCCGAATGGACAGTAAGGCACAGTCAATGTTAGACTTGACCTTGGCACGAAGTTCCAATTGACCTGACAAGACGAGGCAAGAGTCCTGGTTAGTCCTCCTCTCTCCCTCAAGAAGTATTTAAATATGCACCTAACTTCCCAGTTTCCTATTTTCTTTTTCTTTTCGATATCTTCTGCTTCACTTCTAGGGTTTCTTACTCTTTTTGATTTGCATCATCAAGAAACACAAATGGGTTTAGTAAATGGAATTCTGGTGTTGTATGGAATTCTGGTGGAACCACAATCAGCATCAGCATCATCTTCTCAACCGCGTTAGGATTTAACCTCTCAAAACTGAATAATCTTCTGTTGTTTATCTCCTTCGTAGACATACACCCTCGATCAATTAAAAGGTAATAAATTTCTATTTTGCAATTATTTCACTCATTTAGGTTCAGAAATTAGGATGTGATTTCATTTTATTTTTTTTTGCCCTAAAATTTTTGGTCAGATCTGCAGAGGAAAGAGAGAAAGAGCTACATCAATCCACCACCACCAGCATCATCAAAGAGACCATCCGGAACCAGCTAGAGAATCAACTTGAAGAATCGCTCTTCCAACTTCACATTTGAGTAATTAAGCACTTAAAATGAGGTTTTCTATGTTTCAAGTTGATCTGCTGTGTTTATTTTGCTGTTCCCCATTCAGGTATTGGAATTATTATAATTTTGTTCAAAATTCGATTTGTTTTGGATAAAACTTGAAGGGAATAGAACAAGTGACCATGATTAACTGTTGTAATAGGATATATGCATCATGATATGACATAAGTTTCTAAAAGAACTTCATCTGACTCATGTTCTTTCAAACTGGTTTGTTCTTAACGGCATTAATTCCCTTTTAGATGCAAATTAGCGCTGGATTTCACATTGCAATGTGTTATTTTAATTCCTGTTATGAACTACTAAGTTTGAGTTGTCTTTAGAGTTAGTTAGGCTAAGGGGACAAAATTCAGTGCCAAACAGTATTGAAGGCAAACAAATCAAATTTTCCCTTTTCTTAACCTGAGAATCTCTTTTTTTCCCTCACCAATTTAGATCTGTTGTAGAAATGTACATCCACACCACACAATTTCGGACTGAATTTTAGTTTGTACCACCAGGCTAAACTCGTCCAAGTCTTGTGAATTACTACTACCTCCGTCTCAAAAAAATAGGTTTGTTTTGTGTGTAATTTGTACATGAAACCAGCCTATTTTTTTGAAACGGAGGGAGTAGTTTTGAACTGTCTGTCCTGTTTCATAATAATCTGTCATATTTTGAACTCTGTGGTACTTTCTGGTCCCATGTTGACTCAGAACCACACTACGTGTACTCCGAAAACAATCATGGTAGACCAAAAGCAGAGTCCAAAATTCAGTTCAACTTGAGGTTTCACTCAGCCATTACTTGTTCATGGCTTTCGTGTGGGTCTCATGGTTCCCAAAAGGGATTATCATTCCTAGATCTAGGGTTTAGATGGTGTTCATGTAAGGGTCTACATTAAGACCGGCCACATTGGTCCGGTTCTAGTAGCTTCGAAGTGTACACCTTTTAAACCCTAGATCTTGGAGTGACGAACTCTTTTGAAAATGGTGAATCCCATGTGAAAGTCATGTTAATTGATAAATGACTTACACATATTGACTTAATACTTTGGTGCATTGGGAACATTTTTGATACTGAAACCTCTTATAGTCCTATCCAAAAATCTATTTTTCAGAACTCCTCTTGGATTTAAGTTTGCTCTCACTGTTCAGGCTTTCAGTTTCTGGGCCTGAATTAGATCTAGCTACGAGTCATTAATTTCTGTGGTTATATCATTATTATATGGTCTAATTGATAATTTTTATGGTGCCGCTTGAACGGTGGTGATCACTAATTTTTCTTTAAACCATGTCACTGTGGTGAAGATTATACAACAATTTTCATTTTCACATACCTATGTGGTTTGCTTTCTTGGTTTGTAGCCATCTGAACATTTTAGTGTGGGTTCCACATTTTACTGAAGAAACAATGTTTCTTGATACATTTTATCTTTAGGTTTGTAGCTTTTTATCTTTTATTTTTATGATTTATGATTTTTGCCCTAAAACTTTTGGTTAAGGTTTATTTGGTAAGATTTTAGGGCTTATTTGATTCTGCTGGGTTAAGTTTGCTACTTCCGAATGAAGTGGTTGAATTATTGCAAATTTCTTCAAGATGTCATTTGTTTGAGTATAACTGTAGAAGTTTCCAGTGTTTGATTTTGAAATTTGCTGTTTTTGTGAATGTACTTCGGTTTGTTAGATGTTGATTCTGGCTACAATATGTAGTGCTGGTGCTTGACATTTACATTTTTTCTCTCGGAGAACTCAGACATATCAAGAAAAGGAAAGTGTTGCACTTAGTGGATAGGGGATTTTCAGGTGATGAAGTTTCAGCAATCATCAACTCATATGTGTGTATCCATCTGTATCAGACACATGTTAGTGAGGTTCACCGGCACATTTAAAATATATACAAAAAACACATATACATATATATGGCGGGCGATTTCCCCATATCTCTCATTTAACTCTTCTTTCTTTGGAGTAAAGATCTTTTTGTATAGGAAGCATTTTTATTGAAGCCTCTTAAGTCTTAATCCTAAAATATAGTGATCTTGAATGGTAATCACTAATCTTCAATTTGTTTGACGTATTCAATGTCCAGTTGTTATTTGCTTTGTCGTTGTAAAAATATAATTAATATGCTTACTTTGTTTTTTTCCTCCCCCATTTCAGTTTTTGCGTATGACAAGAACCAACAGAATGTGTTGCAGGAGACAAGACTGATTAAGGATAGAAAACAGGCCAAAAAAATGACAAAAGGGACAGAAGCTACGTTCCGGAGACCAAGTATCTAGAGGTACGCCTTGTCCCTAGGGTGTTATTTATAGGTCCCTGGTAAATGGAAGAAAACCACAATGCTTAAAACATTTACAAAACCTTAACAGCACTCACTAAGTTGCCTGGTTTCCCTTCAGCTTTCACCGTTAGCTTTTCTGCGCTGGGTTCCCTTAATTGAGGAAGCAGATAGGAGTTGCACCAAGGACTAATTCACACAACCCAACCTGGGTTCCCTTAATTGAGGAAACAGATAGGAGTTGCACCTAGGACTAATTCACACGACCCAACCATGCAATGAACCAATATTTGTGTATATTCATTAATGTTCTTCTAGCACTATTATCTTCTAGTTCTCTTCATGAGGGTTGATAATGCGTAACATGTTTGAATGTCATAACTTTGGGAGGTTTAGTTTTCTTGCTTAAAGAGGACGCTTATCTTGAACCATGTCTTATTACACAATTTCTGAAGGCAAAATGGGCATGACGTTCCTTTCTCTGAATATCATTTTTTTTTTCTTCCAATTTTGTGAATAAAATGAATGTTTCCTTCTCAAAAATGTCTTCCTTTCATTTTCAGAAAATTGCTTAGATTGCTCATGATAATGGTTCTCTTTTGTTGGCGGATAAAGTACAATTTTCCCGTATTGTCACAACCATTGGAGCTTGGAGCAGGTAATTGCATGTATATCTGGTTGTAACATTTTAACAATGTTAATAGAGTTTTAGTTAGGCTCTTACTAATTAATTTCAATCGTTGCAGACATTATAATGCACTTGGCTACCAAATCTATATATGGGCATGTGGATGTCATGGCAAGATTCCCTGCTGTCAAGGGAGAAAGGTATGCAGCTTCCAAAATAAGCTTCTGGCCTCATGTGATAGACATCTTTACTTTGTCGAATCAAGAAATGTGGGTTTGTTGAGTGAATTGTCGCATCCATATCTTTTGCTTTCTTTAATTGACAGCATATTGCATTTAAAAAATACAGAATACACATATGATCTGTCTTTTGTATATTCTCTTGCAAATAATTCTTCGTCAATCTGGATTGTTCTGCACTTGAAGTTCTTACTAATTGATTGACTAGAACACTGTCACTCTTGAAGGAGTTGTGGATGTCCAAGTAAAATCCAATGATTATAAAACTTATTCTTCAGTATCTTATCAAAACTATCCTTGCTTATTCTTTGCTGGTTATAATCCTTTTGACTATTATAGTTTGTGGCTACACGCTTTACATATTTCGTGTCTTATTAAAACACCAATTTAGATCTGTGTTAGAAATGTTACATCCACACCACACGATTTCGGATTCAGTTTTAGTTTTGCGCCACCAGGCTAAGGTCCCCCGAGTCTTGCAAATTACTATTTTTAAAATGTCTGTCCTGTTTCATTATAATCTGTCATATTTTTGAACTCTGGTACTTTGTGGTCCCATGTTGACTCAGAACTACACTACGTGTACTCCGAAAACAATTATTGTAGACCAAAAGTAGAGTCCAAAATTCAGTCCAACCTGAGGTTTCACTCAGCTATTACTTGTTCATGGTTTTCGTGTGGGTCTCATGGTTTCCAAAAGGGATTATCATTCCTAGATCTAGGGTTTACATTGTGTTCACGTAAAGGTCTACATTTATACCTGCCACATTGGTCCGGCTCTAGTAGCTTCGAAGTGTACACCATCTAAACCCCAGATCTAGGAATGGCGCTCTTCTGAAAATGGTGGGTCGACGAGTGACTGACACATAATGGCGTAAAAGTTTGGTATATTGGAAACATTTTCGATATTGAAGCCTTCTATCCAGAAACCCTAGATCTAGGAGTGGCGAACTCTTTTGAAAATGGTGGGTCGACAAATGACCGACACTTATTGGCGTAAAACTTTGGTGTATTGGAAACATTTTCGATATTGAAGCCTCTTATCCAGAAACCTATTTTCCAGCTCTCAGTTTTTTTTTGAACTCCTCACGGGTTTAAGTTAAATTGCTATGATTGTTTAGGCTTTAAGTTTTTGGGTTTGAATTTATCTAGCTACAAGGCACTAATATCTGTGGTTATATGATTATTATATGGTCTAATTGATAATTTTTCTGGCGCCACTTAAATGGTGATCACAATTTTTTTCTTGAAACTATGTCTCTGTGGTGAATTAGGTCATGCAACAATTTTCATATTCTTAGACCTGATGTGTCTTGCTTTCCTGGTTTTTAGCTGTCTGAACATTTTGGATTGGGTTCCACATTTTACTGAAGAAACAATGTTTCTTGATAAATTATATTTTTATGATTTATTTGCCAACTTTTCGTCAAGGTTTATCTGGTAAGATTTTAGGGATTATTTGTTTCGGTTGGGTTATGTTTGCTTCTTCCGAATGAAGTGGTTGAATTGTTACAAACTTCTTCGAGATGTGATTTGTTTTCCATATAACTGTAGGGGTTTTCAGTTTATGATTTTGATTTTTTCTTTTTTTGTGAATGTACTTCTGTTTGTTAGATGTTGATTCTGGCTACAATATGTACTCAGAATATCTGCGTATCAAGAATGTTGCAATTAGTGGGTAGGGGCTTCTTCAGTTGATGAAGTTTCAGCAACCATCGACTCATATGGTATGAGGTTCACCGGTCGGACTTCAAATGTTATAAAGATGATTGGCTCTGTAAGTGTACTTTCCTTGAGTTATTTGATCCAATTCTTGTTATTGATTCTTTTTTCATTGCAGTGTAATTTTTTCATCATTTTTACTAGATCTAGATACATTAAATGCAACAACTGATAACTAGTTTTTGGGTCTTTCTTATTTTAACTACATTTCCCAATTATTACTTTAAAAGTTAAATGCTTTCTACACTTGAATCTTTTCACCATTAACTTACTAAAATTAAGATTAGAATGCAACCAAAACAATAATGTATGATGGTTTTATTCTGACGTTCAACTGTTTGTGTATAAAAATCTTATTCGACAAATTTCTGTTTTTTAGAATGATTCATTTTACTTTTTTTATTTTTAACCAGAGAATGTTTTTTTTCCCCTCTTCTTTCTATCGGTTTTCCTTTAGCTTAGAACACCAATCTAGA
Organism: Papaver atlanticum; assembly: GCA_023531105.1. NCBI lineage: Eukaryota > Viridiplantae > Streptophyta > Magnoliopsida > Ranunculales > Papaveraceae > Papaver > Papaver atlanticum. The sequence goes on along the minus strand of JAJJMB010009231.1, from coordinate 1,526,233 downwards.
TCTGTGCTAGAAATGTATATCCACACGATTTCAGGCTTAGTTTTAGTTTGGTACCACCAGGCTTAACTCGTCCAAGTCTTGCAAATTACTAGTTTTATATTTTAGTAATCGAAACTGTCTATATCCTGTTCGGTTATAATCTGTCAGCTTTTGAACTCTGTACTTTCTGGTCCCTTGTTGAATCAAACACACTATGTGAACTCCATCTAAATGCTAGGTCTAGGAATTACGAATCCTTTCGAGAATGACGGGTCTCTCATGAAAGCCATGTTAACCACATAGTGGTGTTAAACCGAAACTGATATGTGTACACCGGATGTTTACACCAAATTGCGTACGTACGAGTCAACCACTCATTGGTTACACATGGCTTTGGAGGAGGATATACTATTTGCAAAAGGGTTCACCATTTCTAGATCTAGGATTTAGATGTTGTCCACATAGTGGTGTAAGATTTTGGCGCGGTATACCTAGTAAAGTATGTGTAAACCTTTGGTGTATAGGAAGGACTTCTGATAAAAACCTATTTTCTAGCTCTCAGCTTTTCTGATTTTCCTAACTCATTGGTTGAGGTTAAATCGCTATCATGTCCAGGCTTTAAGTTTCTGGGTCTGAATTAATTTACGAGCCACTAAATTCTGAGGTTGTATCATTATTATGCGGTCTAATTGTTTTTCTGGTGCCACTTGAATGTGATCACTAATCGTCAATTTGTTTGACTATTCGATGTTTTCGTTCGTAATCTGATGTATTCGATGTCGTCATTCGTTATCTTATGCTTAACAGTTTAGTTGTTCATATCTGTCTAAATTTAGGTTCTTGAATTATTTTAAAAATCTTATTCAGCAAATTGTTTTTTTTTTTTGTGTGTCAGATTTCTGTTTTTTTTTTTTTAGATTGATTGATTCTACTTTTTTAACCTGAGAATGTATCCTCTTTAGCTAAAATCCATCTAGATCTTTGCTAGAAATGTACATCCACACGATTTCAGACCCAGTTGTAGTTTTTGTACCACCAGGCTAAACTCGTTCGAGTATTGCAAATTTAAATTTTAGTAGTTGAAACTGTCTATCCTGTTTCGTTATAATCTGTCAGATTTGGAAGTCTGTGGTACTTTCTGGTCCCATGTTGAATCAGAACATAATGACTACTTGTATTCCATCTAAACCCTAGATTTAGGAATGATGCACCGTTTTGAAAATGGTGGGTATTACACACAAGCTGTTAACAAATCAGCGACTGATAGTGATTCGTAGTGGTGTAAAACCGAAAATGATATGTATACAGCGGTTTTTATACCAAATTTATCGCACCACTGTGGGGTCAACCACTCATTGGTTACACGGCTTTTGCGTCCATTCCTAAATTTAGGATTTAGATGGTGTTCACTTAGTGGTGTAAGATCTTGGCGCATACCTAATGAGGTCTGTGTAGAACTTCATTTTTGATATTGTAGCCTCCTAATCTAAAAGACTGAAACCTACTTTTCAGCTCTTAGCGGGTTTAAGTTCAATCGCCATCATGTTCAGGTTTTTCATTTCATAGTCATCTGAATTAATCTACCGAGTCTCGTGGTTATATATATCATATTATTATGTTGTCTAATTGTTAATGGTGCCACTTGAATGGTGATCACAAACCTTCAATTTGGTTGACTGATTCAATGTTTTTGTTTGTCATTTGCTTTGTCTGTGTACAGATATTATCACAAAATCCTAAATTCTGTGTACGGCAGGAACCAGCAGAATGTGTTGCAAGTGAACAACACTGATTACGAACCATGCAATGAAAACAGTCACATTTACAGTTGGATCCTGGAGCTGGAAGAGATGTCGTGCCACTCGAAATAACCAAGCATTATTACTTCATCAGTGGACATGGTTTCTGCTATGGAGGAATGAAACTACCTGTTCATGTGGTGAGATCATTGTGTGGAAAGAAAATCAATTTGTGGTTGTGAAACTAAAAAAGCTGTGGTGTTCAATTTTTCTACACCGCCATTTTTTAGCTTCTCTGGAGTAAATCTTCTTGATTTGTAATTTTGAAGATTCATCTTTGTTAAGTTTTCTTTAACTAATGATATTTCTTTTTGATCGAGCATCTAAGTAAAAGTAAAAAATACTACCTCTGTTTCTGCAAAAGTGTTTCTTACACTAAAATGAAAAAGCGAGAAAAACACTTTTGCAGAAATGTAGAGAGTATAAAAAAGTGTAAATGAATAAGCTAGTCAGGGTGTACAGTCGGCCTTCCTTATTCGTCCAAATTAATTAAATGGTTTGTAATTTTTACCCATAATAAAAATGAAACCAATACAGGATAAGAATGCAAAGATTGAGGCTGCTATTTCTATCAAACATTAAACATGGTCTTTACAGGGAAAAAAGAGGAAGACCACGAGTTTCTCGTGCACCAACTATATTTGTCCTCTGCCTTTACTTGTCAGCCGCCCTATATATATATATATATATATATATATATCTGGATAAGTTCAGTTGATGATTACGCATATAAATTCTGGCAATGTTCTTGTAAACAACAATTAGGAGGATATGGCAACAATGTCTAGTGCTGCTGTTGAGGTGATCTCCAAGGAAATCATTAAGCCCACAACTCCAACCCCATATCAACTTAGAAACTTCAACATCTCACTTTTCGATCAATATATGCCTCCAAATTATACTCCAGTCATTCTATTTTACCCTGCTGCCGTCGCTGATAATACCGGTAGTAAGCTCCATGATGATCTTGGCTTGCTCAAGAGGTCTCTTTCTGAAACGCTAGTTCACTTTTACCCAATGGCTGGTAGGTTGAAAGATAACATGGTTGTCGACTGTAACGACCAAGGGGTAGACTTTTACGAAGTGAAAATCAAAGCTAAAATGTGCGACTTCATGATGAAACCAGATGAACTACCATTAAGTCTGCTTCTTCCATCTGAAGTCGTTTCCATGAATTTTGTTAAGGAAGCACAGGTGATTGTTCAAGTGAACATGTTCGATTGTGGTGGAACTGCCATTTCTCTGTGTATATCACACAAGATTGCAGATGCATGCACCATGAGTGCTTTCGTTCGTAATTGGGCAGGCAACACCTACTCTGCTCGTTGCGGGGGTGCACCAACCACAAATCGGAATTTGCTTCCTTCTTTCGACTCGGCGTCTCTCTTCCCGGCGAGTGAACAACTGGTATGTCCATCGGAAGTGCCACCCACACCCGTTTCCTATCCTAATGACGATAGCGTAGGAGAAAAAAGTGTCAGCAAAAGATTTGTGTTCGACGCGGCAAAGATAAACTCTGTGCGTGAAAAGTTACAAGGATTGATGCATGATAACTACAAATGCACCGGTAGGCCGACAAGGGTTGATGTAGTTACCGCTTCGGTATGGAAGGCAGCCATGAAATCCGCTCCCAGTGATGGTCTTTTATCAACGGTAAACCATGTCGTGAGCTTTAGAAAGAAAATGGATCCACCATTCCCTGATGTATCGTTTGGGAATCTTTGTGCGGTAATTACAGCGGCGGTATCTCCAGGAGCAACTGTGACAAGTAGGAATGATGGGGTTGAGGTGCAAGAGGTACTGGAGGATCAGTTAGCTGAATTAGTAGCTCAGTTGAGGGGAGAAAAATACAAGGTAAAGGGTGATAAAGGTTCCATTGAGAAAATCTTCCTAAGTTTTGTTGGTGGTGACAACGCCTTGTGGATGGCTAGCTGGTCCAAGTTTGGATTTTATGATGCTGATTTTGGTTGGGGAAAGCCAGTTTGGGTAACTACTGATCTATCAGTTGTCGAGCCGAACCAGAACCTAATTTGCATGATTGATACAAAATGTGGTGAAGGGATAGAAGTTTCGGCAAAATTTCTTGAGAATGATATGGCCAAGTTCGAACTTCACCTAAGCGAGATCCTCAAATTGTTTTGATTTTTGCATCATCTGTTTGCCAAAAAGTGGACTATAAGAACACTGTTAGTCCTTTCAGTTGTAAGCTGAGTCGAGAAACAATGAAATTAATGAAAAGCAAAAAGTTAGAGCAATCACTGGCACATTAAACAACCTGCAAAGAAGAATGCCAGAATTCCAAGCAACTGCTAAAAGAATATACCCGGTTTTACAGAAAATGCTATTGCTAGCAGTAACTAAGGACGAACAACTCAAACAAAACCGAGACTCAGAAAAAAAACAATATAATGAAGCCATTTTTCACAAATCTGGGAGTTTGAGTTTGAAGAGAACTCAAACAACATCAGATACAAATTTCTCAGAAAAACGAAATGCTGAAAATACCTCATTCCAAAACGCCATATAGCAAATGGAAATCCTCCATAAACCTGATTTAGGTACACGAAGCTTTAAATTGGGGAAATCCACAAGCCTTTCCGAGGTAGAAGCTTTTGGGTCATAAATGTTGAGATAATTACTACTGTAAGTTAAAGCACCAGCAGTCTTCGTAACGGCTACTAATTCGCTTATGTCAACCCTAAACTCTCTACTCCAACGAAATGACCGATGTTGCTCACGCTCTTCTTTCTGTCATAATTGTCAACTCCTTCAACCTTTAGCCAAACAGCAAAAAAAAAAGAGACCCATCCAAAACCCCAATTCCATTGTTAAACCAGTTATGGTCCAGTGGCAAAGGAGGTGGTGCAAGATGGTCATAAAATTTCTCCTCAGCCAAATCAAAGATCGCAATCATTTCTGATTTAAATCCCATCCAGTAAAGAGTTTCACTGGCAAAGATACCGCGTGCCCAATAATCGCCAGATCCATAATTGAACCTTCCAAGGTTTCTCCATCCATTGCCACTGCCTAGAGTGTATACGTGAACTTGTACAAACTCGGTTGTCAGAAAAGATAATCTTACAACTTTATACTCATTGGTGGAAGAAACGAAACCAAATCCGAAAGAATAATACATATCAGAATCTGTGTTGATATGTGGAAGCACAACATGCTGTTTGGTGATGGGGTTACAGATCCAAACAATGTTGTCACCTCCAGCCAGACAGATTAAGCCATTACAAGAACCAATAATCCAACTATCCCTAACCGGAACCTTGAAACTAAATCTTGTAATTCTATGGATGGGTGATGTTGATTGATCATGGTTCTCGTTAAATTCAAAATAGTAAAGATAATTTGCACGGTGAGTCAAGGCAATAAAACCCAACTTACCAGAATCAGTAGCAGAAGGATGATTAAGATGATGATGTAAGTGCGACTTCGAGAATGATGGATCATGAGAAGAAACAAGATTTCTCCAATTTGTGCATACTAATTTGCAGTCAAGAGCTGTTTCAATCTGTACTGACTCAAAATGTCTGATGTGATCTCCACATGAAGAAGCTTGAAATACTCCATCAAAACTACCCTTTAATCTTTATGCGTCCAGAGAAACAACTATTCTTAGGGTTTGATTCGGAGAATATAAAGAGAGTAAAGTTGGAAAAACAATGAAAAACTAAGAGATCTGTTCAGATTTGAAGGTGTAAGTAAATACTATATATGTTTCAGGAAAAGTGATACAATATCATTTTTTCTGAAACAGAGGGACGATAGAAGACTAACTTGGATGACGAAATTAAGCCATTGGTTATCTTAATTCATTACTCGTTACAAGAAGTCCAGACACTTCAGTTTTGCTCAAGGAATTCATTCCTACAAAGATTCAAGATGGTTGGGCCAAATCTAACCATGACATAATTTTGTAATGACTTTAGCGTTTGATGTTAAACATTAAAGCAACCAAAATCTGAGTTCAGAATAGAATATCAGGGACGGAACGAAATATATACAAAAAGCTCGTGTATAACTACTATAGGTCTGTAACCACTAACAAAGAGGAAAAGAATAGAAACAGTACAGTAATACCAGTTTACTGTGGGAAGCTTGTTTCGCAGGATTTTTTTCCGAACCCCAACTCCTGTATCCACAGTGAACCACAAATCAAGACTTTTCTCATTGAGGGTTGAAGAAATCAAATCTGACATCCACAGAACCTGAGCTTTCTCCTGTATCTTTATAGTCGACGTTTGTTATCATTCCTCCTAACTCATCCTCGTCGTCTAAATATGCAGCTTTTACCCGCTTCACTGGAACTATGACAGAGTAAACAGTGCCGATATCTGGATCAGTTGAGACGCTAAGCTGGACTTTATCTTCTGAGTCTATCACCACGAAATCAGATAGAGCACCAACTATGTTGCTAACAATCTTCTGCTTTGCCTCGTCACTAACTGCACATCTGTCAGAAAAGAGGATCATCTTCAGTCGTTTTTTGGCAATATTGGCATTAGACTTCCTTTGTGTTGTTGTTGATGGGAACAGAATTTTCCATGCTATGTTTAAACGCTCGAAGAAGCTCATGTTTACTGCATTTAGAAGGAAACCCTCAGTTTCTTGGTTTATAGTGTCGGGGGTGAATTTGTTATCTCCTGTGATTCCAAAAGATCGGTAAGATTGGCATCGCGTAGTATGGTTGCCATGTTCTATGCGAGGCCATTTGGTTGAACTTTCGGAGACACTGCACGAACCATTTAGGAAACCAGCAAACGATACCTGCAGCATCAAAGGATTAACTTGTAAGTATGACAACAACATCAATACCACTGATACTCTAATAAATCTGAAATATCATATGCTCGAACTAAAATCTGGGGTAGTTGCACGAACTTAGCGCTTCTTTTCTCGGATTTCAAATGTGTCAGTGCCTAATATTAACAAAAAGTATCAACACAGAAGCACAAAAGTTTCCGGATCCAAGGAATTCAAGAACCTCCAAAAATGTATACTGAAAGACTAAATTACAGGGGAAAACATCTAGTCCCATGTTCCTTTTTAGTTTTTTAGGCATACAAACAACTCATGATAGTTACCCCACCGCCAAATCATAAGCCGGCTAATATACACTCTTTTCGGTCAAAGCCCTAACTGGGGCAGGCTCTTTAGAAAATAAGGCGAAGCATCTAACACCGTCGATCCTAAGTTATCTGAGAGGCTTATATTATTAACGTTGTGCGAGTAAGGATGCTGCTCTCCTAGCAAGTCCGAGTAACTCTACAAGTAGTCTAAGTATGTAAGAATGTCCAAAACTGTATAACTAAAAACTAAAGCTAAAACCATTTATGAATGATGAGAATAACAGTGCCAAGTCCACCCCTTCTTAGCATATAAGATGTCACTATTCAAAATTCATTTCTTGAGCAACCCTGCTTCTATGAAGAGCGAATATGAATGGAATCGGAAAAATAAGCAAGCAATGAATTGGCATGAGATTAGCGAGAGATTAGCACGTAGGATCAGTGATAATAGCTTCATAACTGTCACAAGCATAAAGAGGAGGTCGTTTAAAAGGAATTACAATGAGCCATGTTACCAACAGTCACCGGCACATTAAATTAGCTGCAAACAAGAATGGTACAATTACAAGCGACCGCTGAAAGAAAATTCTCGATTCTTCAGGAAACTCAAATGCTAGCAGCCTTACCAGTAATTAAGTAAGAAAAAAACACTATAATCAAGCCATTTTTCACAAATTTGAAGGAAACCCTAACAGATAAAAAAATCTCAAACAACATCCAAATTTCTCCGAAACCCAAATTGCAGAAGGAACCCTAATTCCGGTACACCAAATAACAAATGCAAATCCTCCAGAAACCTAATTTAGGTATTTTGAAGCTTTAAATTGGGGAAATTACATACTGTTGAGAGTAATTGGTGTATGAAATTCTCAAAACTAAGATAAAACATTGACTAAAAAAGTTAAATGAATAACGAGTTTTACATTTTCAATCATGTTTCTGAGATGTCAATCGATTGAAATTGGGAAAAAGGAAGTGAAAACCTACCTTGGAAGATGAAGTCGGAGAAGGTCGAATGGGATGCATAGAATAACAAGGCAGTGTTGCGGAAACCCTGAAATCGCCATACATTGCTGCCATTCTCTCTCTATCTTCTCTGATTCAACTCGTTCTTCTCTACACTTTTCCTCCTCTCCAGTCTCAGTGTGACTTCAGGGGTTTGTTTATGCACCCAACATGTTTTTTCATTTTTCATTTTTTTATTCCGTTAATAATTGCACCCAATTTTGTAAAAATCGGTTCGCATTTGTATCGTATCGATACTCAGAGATACCGATACATCAGACCTAATAAGTATGTGTTTGAAGCGATCTGTATTATGAACAAGAATGCACTCTCGATTAACGTATCATCATTAATTGTTCTATTAACGAGATAAGATCTTCTTCTCTCTGGAGGTAAGACGAACCTTCTGTTCCCATAAAACAGTTGATTGCTGACAATTGTTATCCCTCCTATCTTTCTGATGAATCTGATTCAGAAGCAGAAAGGAAAGCAACCAAGGAAAGTACTGAGATTCTTAGACGTCTTGGCATTCAGGTTTTCGAGGTCGAGCAAAGTCAACATTCTGATTGGTAAGGTTAATGAAAAGGATTCACATATCGGGATTCTTCTTGAAGAAAAGGCTGAAGTGAATATGCAAATTATTTCACTTGAGGCTCAACTTGAGAAAAATTTCTTGGAACTCCAACGTCTACTGGATGCTCCAACTCCATGTAGTACGTGTGAATTTGAGAAATTATAATTATCTATGGGTTCTTTAAAAATAAAAGAATTGGAGGAAGTAATTGCCAATGGCACTCTTGATAACTCCAGTAAATCTCTTTTAGAAAACCATGTTCAAAGTATGACTGCTTTGACAAAGGATGTTCAGTTAAGTTTCTCTGGCCAAGAAAAAACTGTATTTGCTTGAAAGAAAAGCTCTTGCGCTAAATCTGTACAGACTGACCCTATCAAGGTTCAGAAACTCTGCTACTTTTGTAATACAAAAGAACTTGTTCGAAGGAAGTGTAAGGTTAGATTGGAAAACAGTCGGATTAAGACTCTTCGAGAAACCTTGAATTTCATCTTAAAATAAGTTACTAACATGCAAAAGACAAAACCCTCGTGTTTTGAAACAAAGGATATTGATTCTCGGATCAAGGCACCTTTTAGAAATGTTAGTACAACTTACTCATCAAACAGAATAAAAAGAAAGAGATTTGGTACAAGTTCTAAGAAAAACCCGAAAGATTCCTCACAGACTTAGGTTCCAATAAGAACTCGCTTTGGGAAATCTAAGGACTTACCAGTTAAGGAGATTGTCCAACTTTGAACATGAACCTGATTATTCCAGGTTATAATGATATCATCGACATGTTATCTTGCACCTTTCAGATGCAGAAGAACTCAGGTAAAGTTTCCAACTTCATATCTCTTCATAATGATAGTGGGTTTTATGATAACTTCTCGAAACCAAAAGGTAAACATAGAAGTGGATCAAAATCAAAACATGGAAAATTCCCGGATGGTGAGTATGAAAATACTAACCCCGGTGTTTTTTAAGCAACGAGACTGTAATCCTCATCATCCTATAAAAATCTTGTAAGATGAGGATTTAAATAAACAAGTTTTCTATTTGTCTCAAATAGTTCTGCTTTGTGACATATCTCTCCTTGTTTCTTCTAAGAAAAAATATCGCATATTAATGTGATCTTCAAAAATCTACGGTTCATAGGGAGAATCATAGTGCCTACTTGATTTTTCCGAAGTAGTGCTTGAAGGTGTTGTTAACAAGATGTGTGGTAGTTATAAAGAATTAGGTAAAAAGTAAAGAAGTCTTCGAATTTTGGATATTAACCAAGTCAAACCTGCAGCTAAAAGGCAATGAAGAGCTCAAGGAAAAAACAAAGTAAATTTGAAAGTTAACCGTACTAGTTAGAAAAACAAAGGAACATCTCCGCACGAGCGCATCGATTGGAAGTTTATTCAATTGAAGAAAACCAGTAGAAATCAGGGTTCAAAGATTGTCAGAGATTTTTAATTGAAGTCTTTATTTAAGTTTTTATTTTCCAAGTTATATCTTGTAAACTGACGCAGTATTATTAATTAATTCGGAGTTCATAGATTATATAAAAAGATGCAATTATTGATGAACTCGAAAATTTGACTTAAAATAAGAATTAATGTTGAAAATTAACCTCATATTTTTAATTGTGGAAATATATAAGGAATCCAAGTTTTGTTCGTCTCTCTTCCAGAAACCCATTATTAAGATGTTATATATGTGAGCCCAAATTACATGAACTACTGTTAAGATTCTTAGTTTTAAATTAGATTTATAATTCCCATATTTCAAATGAACTTAACTAACCTTAATTAGTTAATTATTATTAACAAAATTATTTAATTATTTTATAAAATTATTTAATTATTATTAAAAATTATTTAATTTTTTAGGAGAGGCGATTTTGGGCGATTATGAAGAACTTTTGAGAGGGAATTGGATTTCATCTGATCAATCCATTTCCTCTCAATTCTTCCTTCTCGCTTCACTCTCCTCTTTTTCTCCTATATCAGAGCTTTGTTTTGAAACCCCTTCCAACATTCGCATCATCTCCGGCACTGTTTCTCACCTCATTATGGTTTTCGCTGTCTGAAATGGATTTCCTAGAGGGTTCGACTAGTCTTGTAGATTTACTGACTGCAACGGACTCAGAGAAGTGCACTGCAACTGACTCCACTTCCAATGCTGCAGAACCAATTTCACAGGGAGGGTTTTACCAGTGCCCTATGCGTGGTTCTGATGGTTGTAAAAACGGGAGAGGAGGCAGAGGTTATGGACGTGTTTCATTGATTAAGCACCTGCAGGATAGCCATTATCCTAACGAGGAAGGTAAATCTAGATGTCGTATGCTGATTAATAGCAGCATTGAAATGTTCAAGGATTGGGAGGGTGTTTTGCGAAACCTGCAAATGTGGATGTGTTTAGATTGCATGCATCTACACGCTTGGAGCAGACCCTGTAGACTACATCCTGGGGATGTCACGCCTAGTCCATTTAATGGCAGGGGAGTTGATTTTCTAATCCACGGGACTTGTTGCCCTGTCGATGCTGTTTCTAGCTCTTCAGATGATGTTTCTATGAATATCGCTCTACCCAGTCTCAGTTTGGAGTTATTGGATAGGACTTTACAGAAGCAAATACCAACGGTTTCCAGAATCCCTCCTAAGTGCAGATTGCACTTTGCCAGAATCTTTAATGCTACTTTACAGAAGGCCATACGCATCCCCGGAGACGTCTTTGCTTGGATTCAGCTTGTACTTTTTCCCATTTGCACTCTGAATACCTACACCCCCAAATGTAGTGAGGAGGATAAGTCCGTCAACAGGAAGAAGCTCCAAATAGCATCTATCAATTCTGCCTTGACAAGATGGTCTGAGACCAACGGGTGTATCACACTGATCCATAAGGTTTTAGAAGAGCATGATGTTCTACAGGAACTGAGGCGTAAAACCAAGAGGAAACAACAATAAAAACAAGAAACCATCAATCTCCGGCTTTGCCGTAAGAAAATGAGCAACGGTTTGTACACTGCTGCCATTCGCACTCTAACTTCGAGTGGTGTAGCTCCACCCAATGCAGGGACCTTGAATGAACTTCGGAGTAAGCATCCATACGCTGCACCACGTTCTATTCCAGCTGAACCGGTTGCTCGTGAAGCTTTTATTGCATCCAAAGACTTGGTTTTGAGCAAGTTAAAGAGTTTCCCCAAGGGAACCTCTTGTGGGAGAGACGGTCTTCGTGCACAACATCTGTTGGATGCACTTAGTGGTTCAGCTGCTGCCGTGTCGGAAGAATTAATCAATTCAATTACTGAACATTTGGCTGGTAGGGCATTGTCCCCCCACCTTAGGTGAGTTTATAGCTTCTGCGCCACTCACTCCCTTGCTCAAACCTGGCGGTGGTTTACGTCCAATTGTTGTCGGTACAATTTGGAGACGTTTGGTTTCAAAGGTTGCAGCTGCTCATGTCAGCAAAGAGATGGAGTCTTACCTTAGCGATTATAAATTTTGGGTGGGAGTTCCCTGTGGAGGGGAAGCTATACTTCACTCTGTCAACAGATTGCTTGAAGCGAAAGGTAGCTCTAAAACAACGTCTATGCTTCTTGTTGATTTCTCCAATGCGTTTAATCTTGTGGATCGTTCGGCTATGATAAGGGAGGTCAGGTCACAATGCCCTTTGATATCTAAGTGGGTTGAGTTTTGCTATGCTACTCTTGCTAGGCTGTACTATATGGATAAGACACTTTCTTCGACGAAGGGTGTGCAACAGGGAGATCCCCTTGGTCCTCTGTTGTTTGCTTTGACTCTTCATCCATTAATCCATAAAATTGCAAAGCTTTGTGACTTGGATTTACAGGCTTGGTATTTAGATGACAGAACTATCGTTGGAGATACTTTAATGGTAGCTAAGGTACTACAAATCATTCAACAGGAAGGGGTACCTTTTGGATTGCATCTCAATGTGTCCAAGACTGAACTTTTTTGGCCATCCGTCGATGACAGAGGGTTGGTGCCGGATGTTTTCCCTTCCAATATTTGCAGACCATCTGATGGTGTTAAGATGCTGGGAGGACCTGTGAGTTCGAACCCCCAGTTTTGCAAGGATATGTTGCTTAGCAGGGTACATAAGAATACCGCTTTGATGGGGGCTATTAAGAAGCTTGAAGACCCGCAATGCGAACTATTGCTCCTAAGAAACTGCACTGGTGTTTCCAGGCTGTACTTCACTATGAGAACCACCAAGCCTACGTATTTAGACGATGCGCAGCTGTTGTTTGATGGTCATCTTATACAGTTTCTTAGATATATTGTTACGGGTGATGGACCCGGTTTTGATCTTCTTCAGCAGAGGCTGACTACTCTCCCTATCAAGCATGGTGGCCTAGGTGTTTATACGATGGATGACACAAGGAAGTATTGCTATTTAGCTTCTTGCTTGCAAACTAGGTCCCAACAGGAGACCATTCTGCGCAGTTCTAGGGTGTATGGTTTTAGCCCGAGTTTTGAGCACGCGATAAGCCTTTACAACCAGGTATGTGGTTTCGAGAATTCTTCACTTTGCATTGATGACATTGCCCTCCCTTCCATGAGTTCCTTGGCAATCCAATACTTTGATGCAGTGAAGAAAGACGTACACACCCGGTTTCATATGTCTGAACGCGATTCAGCTCTCTGGCAATGTAACAGAACCCAACATGCCCAAGACTACTTGTTGGTCGCTCCCATTGAAGGTCTTAATCAGAAAATTGGGCCAAGATTGTTTAGTGTTGTTCTTCGTTATAGGCTCGGGATCCCTCTTTTTGAAGAAGGTGATATATGCTCTAGTTGCGGTACGGAGATGGATATTTTTGGCGACCATGCTCTGCATTGTGCTCATGAGGTTGGTCTTAAGTTCCGACATGATCTCATATGTGACACCTCTTATGATATATGTTATCGGGCAGGTGTCCCAGTCAGGAAAGAAGTGGATTTGGATTTGCTTTCCAATGATGGTTCGGCCTTGAGACCAGTTGATATTATGGTTTTTAATTGGGATAACGGACATGATGTATGTTTGGATGTGACGGGTGTTTCTCCTTTCACAGGTTGCGGGGTCCGTGCTTTTATTCCTGGTCAAGCCATTAACAATGCTGTCGCTCGGAAACGGAAAAAATACCTAGAGAAGTGCACTGAGCAGGGCTTTGGTTTTGGTGTTCTCGCCTTCACTACCATGGGGGAGTTGGGTAGTGACATCATAGATTTTCTGAAGAGATTGCGTAACTATATGGCTAGCCATGATGCGAATGTTAATGTGGGAGATTTCCTTTTTCATAGGATAGGAGTTGTCATTCAAAAAGCGGTTGGGGCACAACTTGTTTCTCGGCTCCCAACCAATTTCCTGACTGATTCAATCATTTGTAATTTATAAATAATAAAATGATTCAGGTTTTAATTACTATTAACAAAAATTATTTTTATAAAAATATCGTTGATTTTGGTCGTGGTCAATTAGTGGGTGTTTTTTATGGTAAGATGTTATTTACGATGCAATTATTTAGGATTTTAATTGAATGGTTATTTAACATTTCTCCACAGTAGTGTTCTTGCGTCTCCTCTTGATTTGCGCAATAAAGCATCCAAAGGTTCGTGATCATGCTACATAATCAGTGCAACTGGGCTGTGATGCTGGTAGGTGAGTGATGCGGTGTACATTGATTAAAACTCAAAAAATGGTCATACGATGGGATTTCAGTTTCTTACAAGCTCACAAGTTCAAGATCCCTCTCTTCAGCAAAATCCACGTTACCTTGGTAGCTAATTATAAAAAGTGAAATTTGCGATTATCATCTAATGAGAAAATTATAATTTCGGTGATAACTCTCTTCAGCATTACCTTGGTAGCTGATGATAATAAGTGAAATTCCCAATTATCATCCAGTGTGAAAATTATAATTTCGGTGATAACTCTCTCCCGCAAAACCCATGTTACCTTGGTAGTGATGATAATTATCATTCAGTGTGAAAATTATAACTTTTGTGATAGTTTTTTTCGGCAAAACTCATGCTACCTTGGTAAGCTGATTATAATAAGTTAAATTTGCAATTATCATCCAGTGTGAAAATTATTACTTCAGTGATAAATGTAATTTTTCAAATCGCAACTTGTGAAAAACTAGAGTTTTGGTGATAATTATTGTTTTTCAAAACAGTAATCATGAGAATTGGTATTATCACTAAATGTGAAAAATTGGTATTATCACTCAGTTGTGAACATTGGAATGGGTATTATCACTAAGTTGTGAATATTGGAATTTTCAGAGAGCTAGTTATAATGATTTTTGCAAAATATAATTTTGTGAAGGTTACGGTTATCAACACCAATGAAGCAAATGATTGACCCATCATATCATGTGAAGAAACGGAGAATACCAAAAGGTTGAGCAGGTTGGCTCCTCAACTGTTGCTGAACCTAAGAACATCCGCCAAAAGCCGCATCTCTTCATATTAATTTTTGTTATTCTCCCTTTCGGCAACTTGAGCTGGTGGGGGACAGATTTGCAACATAAAAGATATTTGAGAGTTATAACAGAAAAGATTAATTTAGGGATCAAGATATTTGACTTTTTTAACCCATTTTTATTTAAAAACAAAAAAATGGGTTAGTTTAGGAGTTCTTTTAGGAATTTTAATGTTTGAAAACGTTATTTTAGGATTAACATTGATTTAGTGAGATAGTTTAGTAAGAGAAAAAGGGGTTGCGTGATAAATTAGGTTGAGTTATTTTAGGAAATTGTTTATAAAATCATGTTTTGTAAAATTGAATTATTATAATTTAGGTGAATAGTTATTTATGTTATCAAAGTACAATTACAACTAACTATAGGTTACTCATGTATAAAATTTTATTGGTGGATTTTTGGTAGTGGAAACATCTGAGGAGCCCAAGTTTGGTTTCTCTCTCTTTTACAACGACCATCAAACTGAAGTATCTTAAGGAGAAGTTTGAAAACACGAAGGAAAGAAGTTTGGAGGATGGCTAGGACCCCAAACAAATTCACTATACAGCCGCTGCGTACCTGTTCTTCATCTTGGGCACTAAGGTATTCCCTGACGCTAGTGGGAACATGGTGAGTGCAAACCACCTACAATACTTGCGTCCGTTGGGAAAGGTTTGTAGCTATTCTTGGGGCACCAGAACTCTGAGTCCGAGGGTGAGTGCAAACCACTTACATTGTGAATTTGTCATTTAATTTGCTCTATTAAAAATGTTTCTCTGCATTTTGACTGACTATATGTGATTTATCTTTTTGGTTTGTACGTAGGTGGACGCCGATCCTCCTAGTTTAAAGCCTAACCATCCTCGGGATGTTGTGCCCCCTCCGAGCCAGCTGAAGAAGCCTTCACCTCAACATAGGAGCGGCGTCGGAATTCCGGGCTGGATTTGGGCAACTATAATTTTTGTGGAAGTCTCTCTCTTCGCCGGTGTAGAATTTATTCCGTTGAGAGATGTACCAGCTCCTCCACCATAGTTTAACACTCAAGTGACTAGGTTAAAGGTTCAATAGTTTTGTTATTGTTTTTGTGAATCCATTGTTATTGGGCACTACGGATCCACTTTAATTCCTTAACTTCTAGCCACTATTTCACTGACTAACTTTAAACTCATAATTAATAGAAATTAATCTCATTTCTAAAACACGTCTAACACTACCAAATTTTAGGATTAATTCTCGCCGTTTGTAAAGATCTAATCAATAAGAAAATTTAATACTTACAAAATATTTTGAACCAATATGTCCAACACCCTCGATACTCATAATTTGTCATGAAGCTAATACACTATCAAACAACAATAAAAATTTATTTTGTGTTATATGTGATACCACGTGTATCACATATACATTATATATATATATATATATATATATATAACTCATGGATATATACGCGTTCTTAATTAAGAGGTTTTTGGGTATATAAGAACAATTTTTAGGATTTAATTTGAGTGATATACATTTGGAAACTCTTACCAAGTTTAGGATTTAACTCATGCATATATATGTCTTGGATTTTTAGGTTTTTGGAGTTTCCTATCAAGTTGTTTCCTAATTATACTCAAATTCCAAAAATAGTGGTCACGAACCGATCCTATTCAGAGAAACTCCTAAGTGTTCACTAATATAAATACCTTAAACTTGAGATGAGTTTTTTCATTCTAGTATTTTGCATTCAAGTTTGTCTCCCATGACTAGTTCTCACAACAACATGGAAGAAGCTCTTGATAACAACTACAGTGGTATTTGATTGAAAGGGAAAAATAAAATAACTCTGGTTGAAGATGAAGTTGATGGATTTAATAATTCTGAGGATCATCCTAATGTCAATTGCTATTTTGCATATGATCATTAGGATATATAACAAAAAGAGATGATTTCTGCTAATGTTGTTTATGATTTTCTTACACAATTTGAAGAAGAAAAGATTAAGCTTGTTGAAGCCTTCAAAATTCAAGATATGCTAAGGACTGAGTTGGAAAAGGTTTCATCTGATCATTTTCTTATGAAATCGCATGTCAATGATCTTCCCAATGAAGAGATCTTTCCTGAAGAGTTCGTGGATGTTGTTGATGATAAGCTCAAAGGTCTCAAAACCGATGATGTTTTTGCTGGTATCTAGTTACATGTTTTTCTTCTTTCCTTGGTACTAGTTAACTACTTCTAGGAATTTTGTTCTTATTGTTTAAGGAGGAACACTAGTTTTTGGAGTATTTCTTATGTGTTACATTAGCTATTCCAAATATTATCGTCTTGCATGTTTAAAGTTTATTTAATTAAATTTTATTTTGGAAGATGACTTGCAATACCTTATCTTCATGGATTATATATATGTATTTCTTATTTTATTTGTTCTTTGATATCATATTCTGGTGATTAGAACATGTATCTCATAGTTTATCATAGGTTAAGCTCTTAAAACTTGCAAAAGAAGAGTAAACTATTTTGAGAATGACATTTTTGATCTCTCCAGGTGTTGATGGTGGATTTTTGGCAAGGGCTAAAATCGTAACTTTACATATTCCTGATCCAGCAGTCAGATGAATATTGAGACTTATGTCTCTCATTAAAGCATGAAAACTCATGCCACAAGAACCTATGACTGAGTATACTGTATCTCAGAGCATACATGAATGTGCAGTCTATCAATTGAGGAAACGACACGTTTCATGAATACTGAACAACTTCAGTAATCACTTTTATAGAATCGAACGATTGGACGGCTCCTAGATAGCTTGTCTGCTACTATAGAGCGGTAATGTCTTTAGGATGCAACAACGTTTTCCCTGACTATATAAAAGACATGTGTATAGAATCTTAATGATTGGACGGCTCCTAGACAGCTTGCCTGCTAGTATAGAGCGATAATGTCTTCAGGATGCAACAACGTTTTCCCTGACTATACGTAATAAATATGACGCTTCAGCTAGCTCATATCATTCAATTCTCGAATAATTAATGCTCCTAGACAACGTGCTAGTATAGAGCCATCAATTAATTATTTCTAATCATTAGATTCATTAACTGAATCCTTAGAAAATATTCTACGTTCTTCATAATATTTCATTACTTCAATTCATGGCTCTTCCCAGCAGAATTACATGGGTTAGTAATAAATATTCAACGAACGGGCATCTGAGCCACTATCGAATAAGCTCCGACAAAATGGTGCAAGTGTACTCAGTAATAATGCACTAATGAGCAACTGAATGCACGAACGATCATTCAAAAATTACGAAGGAACGATGAACCTATGCAAAATAGGAAAGAAAATAATAATAATAAAATATTAATTGAGGCGCCTAAGGGACCAAGCCCACCGATTGGCTGAACATGCCATCGTGTTCGGACCCAGCCTCTTCCCATATTTTATCTTATTTTATTATTTTACTTGATCTCATGAAAATTCCTTCATTTGAACAAACTCCTTCGTTTTAAGGAAACTCCTCAGTTTCATGGTGTTCCCTTCATATCAAGGAAATAATATAAAATTAGGAAAGGTGTCACAGGACCGGGTTTACTAGCCGGTCGACCATGCCCTAGCCATGGCCGGTCCCACACCTTGCGACCCCTTATTTTATTATTATTATTGTTTCCTTCGTCTCATGGAAACTCCTTCGTTTTAAAGAAACTCATTCGTTTCAACAAACTCCTTAATTTCATGATATTTCTTTCACATCATGAAAATAATATAAAATTAGGAAAGGTGTCATGGGACAGGGCTCATTAGCCGGCCGGTCCATGCCTTATCCATGGCCGGTCCCACACATTGTAATTCCTTATTTTATTATTATTATTTCCTTCATTCTATGAAGTTCCCCAGTTTGAGCAAAACCCTAATTTCTTCATATTTTCTCAAATGTTGCTCAATCACGCATCAGAAAATATCAAAATTCTCAGGACTGAGGCACGGACATCATGGTGACATGAGCATATTACCTTGACCGACCAAGGTTGTCCCTTTGGCTTACAAGAGGCCGGTCCCACACATTTTCATCATTTGACCTAATTTGTTCACAATAGGTTTAAACTCTTCCAAACAACTTGGAATTTCATCAGACGATCGTCAGTCGGTCCCATGACCAACCAGGGGCGGTTTCATGACCCCTTGGTTGGTCCCTCATTTCCTCATAATCAGGTTTTATTGCCTACGCTCAGAGGAGCACCATTTTAATAAATGATTAAACCAGCATTTAATCATCTTTTCACCAACTTGTCTTCAAAAGACTTTGGTATTTGCTCACTCGAGCATCTGGGCGCTACATGATTGGCTCATCATCCCATGTAGCCGGTCCCTCCTTCACTCCGTGGTTGATTTTCAATAAATCATCAATTGATCAGCAATTGATCAAAATTAGGGTTTCAAATCCAAGGTTCATAATTCCAGATTCAAACACTAATATCTTTATGTTGATCCTGTAATCAAGAATTTAATTATTATACTCTGCCCGGTTTCCAGTATCTTAAATTAATATTTTATTTGGTCCCGCTACCAAATAATTCATCAAACGAGCGACATTTGCTCAGATGAGCAATATTTGCTCAGACTATAAATATTGGTTCAACTATCAATATTCAACAGTTCATCGAATGAGCAATATTTGCTCACCTTAACTATCAACATTCATTCGACAATTATACCTCTATCTCAACAAGACATGTTCAATTCATGAGTCCTAGAATATTTGAAAATCATGTTTAACTCAGCAATACAAAGACTCGTCGTCTCATCAAGTCAACAACTGACTAACTAAATATACGTCTTCCTTGCAGACTCCAAAATCACGAGACATCAATCGTGTCACATGTGGGATATTAACTAGGGTTTTGGTCTGGCGGCCTACGGCATGTGTGTTCATCCATGATGAGAATGTGACTAAGTCGTGCAAGCGGTTGAAGGAGTTAACGAAGTGGTGGGTGGACAATCAACCAAGTCTCCGCACGATGAGTAACCATTTTAAAACGATTTCCACTTTCCCACTCATTGACTTCAGCAACCGTCAAACTTACTGGGATCAATGTGTCTTACTTCTTGCAATATAAATAAGTCTCTGAACCCATGATTGAAACAACAGAAGAATTCTAATCCGAGCAATCACTCTCAAGAATTCGATCAATCAACCAGAACTTATTCAAACTCAACAGTTCAAAGAAAACTTGCAGAAATCTTAAACACATTCACAATATTTGATCACCATTGATCTCACACATTTCTCAGCTTCCCTCCTACAGATCGATCCATCCTCTCTTGTTACCGAATTGACTCTGGAACGACCATTATCTTGGTTTAGGATGGAGTCTTACAGATTGATCTCTCGAATTCAAGCACTCCCTTTGCAGTGTATCTGTGTGAGGTTAAGCAGTTTGCTCGGTTCGAGGAGTCTCCTCCACACAGTCGTCTCCTTAATTCCTTAAAAACCAGCAAATCGTTTTGCCCCATCTACACCAGGATTCCGTAAGATATTCTTTAGGGATCAACTTACTTCCTTGAATGCTCACCGCCAGGGGATAAGTGGTGAAATTTAGTCTCTAATTTCATACATAGCTAGAGAAGTTATAACTATTATGTTGAGTCATATCGCGCAAATTGTTCTATTGTTCGTAACTGGCACATACACTAGTTTTATTTTTCTCACAAAAATGTTGTATCTTAGTGCCTCTAACATTAATATCGTTATTTTTAACTTCTTTGTTCGTAATTGGCGAGTAAATTTGTATGTACAAGGAAAATCATTCTCTTGTGATTAGAGTCAAGGTCGCTTATGTTGTTCTTCCGGGAATTACATTAAATGGGGGAGAGTTCTTTTGAACTTGTGCTTAATGGTAATATTTTTGTGGGGAGAGCGGACGTAGAAAGGAGATTCTTTATACCTTATGTCTCCTTGAAGCAACCCGAGATTCTTGGTGAAATCGTCTAAACTAAAGGTTGGTATATGTTCTCTAGTCTTGAAACTCTTTTGATTAATTCATGATTATCCCAATTTTTCTCCTTCACCAATTTTGTTGACATAAGTGGTACCTTATGTCTCCTTTGCAAAGAAGACTAATCATTTCTTTTCCTTATGTCTTTGTTTCAGAAAATGTGATGCTTTCACCTTTTCAATTTCTTCTGTTTCAGGAAAGGTAATACTTTCATTTTTTTTCTTCAATTTGGCCTATTTTTAGGCAAAAATGAAACTGTGAAAGTATCACTTTCCCTAAAACAGAAGTAGTATATGCCTACCCGGCGGAAATGGTTATTTGTTTCGTTTTTCGTCTGTCGGCCCTTCCCACCGTGGCAATGGTTTTCTAGTTAGGATTTCTTTTTATTCTTTACTACATCACCTATTATTCGAACCCTAATCATAATAATTATTCCATGGGTGATAAAGTAAGATCGATGCTAAACCTTTAGATGAATCAAAACAAAAATCTAGGTCAAACCCATTTGACAAGGTGTAGGCTAGTGATGTGTTTTGTAGTTGTAGTAAAAATGATTCAAACTCTAAGACTTGTGAATGATTTTATAGACTCAAACTAAACTCAACAATTAAATAAAATTGTATCAAAAATATAAAGAAAACACTGCGACTCTGGATTCCACCATTGACCAATTAAATGATAAACTCTAATCAATATTCATGCAAATTTTTTCTTTTAAAGTGATTCTAAAATTTTGCCTCTAATAGATTTTTGAAATAATAGTTGTAACCATAAAGCATGAAACATAAAAAGTTAATAAAACCTAGCATGTTCCATCAAAACAATTCACAACTACTCAATAAAAATCGATTTTCCTATATTAGTTCTATGCAAATAATCATATAAAAAATTGCAAAAATAATTAAAATAGAATTATACCACTTTTCATGGAACAATGGCTTCCTCCGTCGCCTCGGCTAAGAGGTTTAGCTCCTCATATTGATCATGTTCTCAAAATACATCTTTGGTGTTCAAAAATTGATTAAAAGAGTGAAAAGTGTTAAAGCAGCGGATTCTGAACTAATATAATTGTTACAGAACCTACTGTTACAAAGGAATAAACTGTTGCGAACTGAAGCTAACTGTTGAAAGAATTGTTACAAAGGGTATTGAATATGAAAGCTACAGCAACAGTTTCTGTGACTGTTCCATGTGGGTCGTATGTTCTTCTTCTTCTTCTCCGGCAGCAGCAACATCAGCAGAACTCGTTCTCCTCCAGTTGATTTTTTTCGCTTCTCTAAGGCTCTAAACTTCCCCCAAAATATTCATTTTCTTCTAGGACTTGAACCAACTCTTTTATACATCATAGGGCCAAGAAAACTCGAGAATAACTTTGATTTTTTTTTTATCCACAAGTTGCGATATTTCCCTTTTCTCCTCAGCTACACGTCTCCTCAGTCAATCCAAGCTGTCCAAACTCTTTATGTGATAGAATCAAATCTCTCAGAAGAGTTTCTTTCCTCTTTTTCACGTTTGTTTCCAAAAATAAACCATAAAATTACCCGTGATATTATTCAACCCTGTTTCGCCTCCAATTCGGGTTCTAGCAAATTTGGATCCATTCCAATACCCTTACCTCGCCTGTTTAGGGTTATGAAGCAAGCCCAAGAAAAATCAGAGCTTTAATCTCTTTATAACTTGCCCAAAATCGTAACTTTTCTTTGTTCTTCACTGCGGCAAAATTTCCCGCCAAAATTTTCATTTTAAAAATGTGAAGAAAGTGTCCCCCAATCCAATCCCGGTCCGTGCTTAGCAGCTGCCAGGAAATGGGTTACCCCTTATCCAAAATGAGAGTCCGAATATAAAATGTCCTTCCAGGTGCCTTTAGCAACTTTTCGAGGCAATTTCGCCGCAAAAGCCTATTTCTCCAAAAACACCTACAAAGGGATAAAATACCAAAATTAGTACAAAATTGCGTACTAACAATATACACAATAGAGATGAAAATAGACACATAAATGCGTCTATCAAATGCCCCCAAACTTATTATTTGCTAGTCCCGAGCAAATCAAAACTACAAAATAAAATCCTAACTCACTGTCGCAGGCATCGTCGATTGCACTTAGCATGTGCAACAAGCCTTTAAACCCCTAGGTGGCCCTAGTGGCCGAGTTATAGTCTCGGGAGGGTTTACCAGAGGTGTACCCACAAACCTTTACTCCAGACCCTAGCTATCTAAGCAGAACCTTGGAATGCACTAAAGAATCTCCTTGGTTGGCATACTTATTGATTACGGGAGGAAGTACCCTGACGCGAAATTCCAATTGCTGTATATGAGTTTGCACTCAAGTATACTAAAATTTATATATAAGTGAAAGAGATCTACTCAGATAGTAGCACTATGGTCATCAATATCCGGAATCAAACAAATCACATGAATAGATTAAGAAGATGGATATAGAAATAGATGGTTGTGAATGGACTTCAATGCCAAGATGAACCTATGACCTAGTGGATTGAGATACTGGTCTGGACTAATATCAACACAACTGGCATATACAAGGGAACCAGTGGTCGATAATCCTAAATCTACGTCAACACAGCTGGCATATACAAGGGAACCAGTGGTCGATGATGTATTTTGTAGTTGTAGTGGTAAAAAGATTCGTTGCTCGAACTTGTGAAGGATTTTTTAGACTTAAATTAAACTCAACAATTCAAATAAGTTGTATCAAAAATATAAAGAAAACACCGAGACTCTGGATTCCACCATTAACCAATTAAGTGATAAACTCTAATCAATATTCATGCAATTTTTTCTTTTAAAGTGATTCTAATATTTTGCCTCTAATAGATTTTTGAAGTAATAATTGTAACCATAAAGCATGAAACATCAGAAGTTTAAAAACCTAGCATGTTCCATCTAAACAATTCACAACTACTCAATAAAAATCAATTTTCCTATATTAGTTCTATGCAAATAATCATATAAAAAATTGCAAAAATAATTAAAATAGAATTATACCACTTTTCATGGAACAATGGCTTCCTCCATCGCCTCGGCTAAGGGGTTTAGCTCCTCCTATTAATCATTTGCTCAAAGTAAATATTTATAGCTCAAAAGTTGATTAAAAGAGTAAAAGAGTACACTGTAGTCGCTGAAGGTCTAAAACAGAAGACAAAATCGTCGGTAAAGGTCTTCTGTGACTGCAGGAAACTGTTTGTAAACGATACTCAGCTGCTGCTGTTGAACTATGATATTCGTCTGCGACGGTTCAGTGTGGGTTGTATGTTCTTCTTCTTCTTCTTCTCCGGCAGCAGGAGAACTCGGTTTCCTGCAAGTTGATTTTTTTCGGCTCTGTGGTGTTCTAAACTTCCCCTAAAGTCTTCCTTTCTTTCCTAGGACTCGTACCAACTCTTTTATACATCATAGGGCAACTAAAAATAGAGAAATTCCTTCTTTTCTTCGGTCCAAAGTTCCAATTTTTTTTTTTTTTTTTCTTCTTCTACACGTCTCTAGAAGTGATATTAACGGTTAGATGGTAGAATCAAATCACTAGGATATTTTCTCTCCACTTCTTCACGTTTGTTTCCAAAAATAAACCATAAAATTTCCGTAATTTACCGTGATATTATTCATCCCTGTTTTGCCGAGATATGCTTGGAAGATTGATTTCTTTGCGTATCTAAAACCCTTACCACTCCTGTTTGACTGAACCAGGCCCAATCCATTCTATCCAGCAAGAAAATTCGACGAAAATCTCTCCAAAATCCGGTCCAGAAAAATCTTCAGGCGAGAAAAAATTTATGTCCGCCAAAACCGTGTTCAAAAAATGGTGTCCCCCTATCCAATCCTGGTCTGTGCTTAGCAGCTGCCTAGAAATGGGTTACCCCTTATCCAAAATGAGAGTCCGAATAGCAAATGTCCTCCCAGGTGCCTTTAACAACTTTTTGAGCTAATTTCGCCGCAAAAGCCTATTTCTCCAAAAACACCTACAAAGAGATAAAATATCAAAATTAGTACAAAAATGGGTACTAACAATATACACAATAGAGATGAAAATAGACACATAAATGCGTCTATCAAATACCCCCAAACTTATTATTTGCTAGTCCCGAGCAAATTAAAACTACAAAATAGAATCCTAACTCACTGTCGCAGGCATCGCAATTGCACTTAGCGTGTGCAACAAGCCTTTAAACCCCTAGGTGGCCCCAGTGGCCGAGTTATAGTCTCGGGAGGGTTTACCAGAGGTGTACCCACAAAACCTTTACTCCAGACCCAAGCTATCTACACAGAACCTTGGAATGCACTAAAGAATTTCCTTGGTTGGCATACTTATTGATTACGGGAAGAAGTACCCTGCTGCGAAATTCCAATTGCTGTATATGAGTTTGCACTCAAGTATACTAAAATTCATATATTAGTGACAGAGCTCTACTCAGATAGTCGCACTATGGACATCAATATCCGGAATCAAACAAATCACATGAATAGATTAAGAAGATGGATATAGAAGTAGATGGTTGCGAATGGACTTCAATGCCAAGATGAACCTATGACCTAGTGGATTGAGATACTGGTCTGGATTAATATCAACACAACTGGCATATACAAGGGAACCAGTAGTCGACAATCCTAAATCTACATCAACACAGCTGGCATATACAAGGGAACCAGTGGTCGACTTTATAATAAACCTTTTTTTTTTTTTAACGACATGATTAGATCTTTTGGATCCAAGCGCATGCTTCTTGTCAGCAGATTACATGGTAATTCCCGAGGATCCTGCGTTCCACGCTTGTTTAGGCGACGGAGACAGGGAGAACACACACATATTGCTATCCAAGTGTTAATATTTATTCCGATTGGTCTAATTGGTCTGGTCTTTTTTTTTTTTTTTTTAGTAACTCAATCACTCTATTTCAACCCAGATAACATCAACATAAAAATTTGCAAAAACAAAAACAGAAGTAATTAGATGATTCCGAGATACGGTGAAACTATCATGTTATTTCTAACACCTGAGCTCTGTGCTTTTATGAATAGACTCTTTAGATGTTTCCATCTACTCAGATTGGTTCCTCAACTCCTAAAACCAAAATGCTTCCATCCACTTAGATTGGTTAGTGCCATCCTTAATAGGCATAAATTTCTAGGCTCTGGAGTTTAAAATGCAACTAAAAAGTTTCTCCCATACCCCCAAACTTAAATCTATCATTTTCCTCAATGTTCTAAAGATGAATTTAAAAGCATGAACAAGGAGAAACTGTTTCCATTTGAAGAAAAAGAGTTAAGGAAAGATATTACCGTGTTGCATGAGAATAGGTTACCTCCCAAGAAGTGCTAAGTTTAAAGTCTTCAGCCAGACATCAAGTACCATAAAATGGCTAATTCCCTTTCAAATCATATATCAGTAGTCGAAATAATTGTCGGTCATCAGAACCAAATAGCACTGGCACTAATATGAGACAACTGCACAGGACTAGAAAATTTAACAAACGGAGCACAACCTGATCTAAACTTTATTGCAAGACAACTGGGTTTATCTGTGATGCCCTCTTAGGCTTCATGTGAGTGTCTTGACAAACATACTTTTCTGAACTATGAGTTCCCACTTCCCGAACAGTATCAGGAGGATCAGGTAGTGGAGTCGGGACAGATTCAAGTAATATCTCAGGCATACTAGACTCGAGTCCCAAGTTAGGGACTTCTAATAAAGATACTTGACCATCACTACCCCCAAAATTAGGGTAGTCAGTATTCTCAGACAAACCTCTAATTATTGCTTGAATTTCCGGATCCTCAGAGTCTTTAAAATACTCAAGAGCTTCTTCCAGTTCTCTACCCCCAAACTTAGAGTCATCATTACTCACAGAAAGACCTAACACTAGTGACTGAATTTCTGGGTCTATAGAGTCCTCAAAATATTCGAGAGCTTCTTTTAGTTCCAAAGTTTGGTCATCTATCTTACTTAAGATAATTGTCTCATCAAATTCATCTAAAGAATCACCAAACAAAGTGTCGTCCCAACTATCCTGAACTAGATCCTGAACCAAAGTACTAATCATATTCACTTCCTCTAAATCATCAGAAGGTTGTCTAGTAACATTAAAGACATTTAGTTCAGTGGTCATATTACTAAAGGATATGTTCATAAGTCCGGTCCTACAGTTGATAACAACATTAGACGTGGCTAAAAATGGGCGACCTAAAATCACCGGTATTTGATTATCTGGGCCAGGGACAGGTTGTGTATCTAGGACTACAAAATCCACAGGATAAATAAACTTGTCGACCTCAATAAGAACATCTTCTATCACACCACGAGGAATTTTAACAGACCTATCAGCTAACTGCAGTGTTATCTTGGTAGGTACACATGGTACGGAAGTAAGTTCACACTAGCTCCTAAGTCAAGTAAAGCTTTTTCTACCCTGTGTTTTCCTATCGTGCAAGCAATGGTAGGGGCACCTGGGTCTTTGAGTTGTGGTGTTCTGAATGATCGAACTTACATGACAGGCTAAAAAGGCTTTTTTAGGGACACTAAGCTTTCGCTTTCGCGTACACATATCCTTGAGGAACTTGGCATAAGCCGGAAGTTGCCTAATTGCTTCTAGTAACGGAAGGTTTATGGTAACTTTCTTAAAAACCTCCATAATGTCATTAAAGTTAGATTCATTCTTTGTTGGTACTAGTAGCTGTGGAAATGGGGCTCTAGGAATAAAATAGGGCCTCTCAGGAACCGAATTGACATCATCAGAGATTTTATCAGTCTCCGTAGCTATGGATGGTCCTGAGGGGTGAACTACAGTTTGCTCACTTTCGGGCATGTTTACTTTATTGTCTACAACTCTACCACTCCTAAGGGTTCTAATAGCATTCAACTGATTCGATGGTTTTGTACCTACTTCATGAATTCCTCTAGGGTTGGGTTGTGTTTGACTAGGAAACCTTCCTTTTTCTCTCAAAGACTCATTTATCAAACTAACCTGGGTTTTTAACTCGGAAATAGCCTGAGAATTATCTTGGACCATCTTTTTATTTTCATCTAAACCTTGTATCATCGATTGATGAAACATTGCATTTTGTTGGGTTAACAAAGCGAGAGATTCCTCTAGACTCAAAATTTTCTTATCAGACTGATTCTGAAACTGAGCTGATCCTGAAGGATTCTTAGTATAGCCAAAACCTGGAGGAGCATTCGAATTACTAAACTGACCTTAACCCTGGCCCTTAGACCATGAAAGGTTCGGATGGTTTCTCCACCCAGGATTATAGGTTTCTGAATATGGGTCAAATTTCTGACGATTATCAAGTCTAGTGTTATTATAAAGAGCATTGGCTTTCTCTTCATTATTATGGCCTTCCCAAAAAGGCTCCAATCTACCACTAGTGTGACCCATTTCTAAAGCTTCTAACCTTTTAGCTATCGCTGCAATCTTTGCATTTAATTCATAGCCTCCTTCTACCCTATTAACGTTTCCTCTGCTTAGAAGAATTGTTTCCGGGGTTCCCTAATATTTTCCCATTGTTGGGTCTTTTCGGCTGCTTCATTCAAAAATGCCATTGCCGCATCAACAGTTTGGTTCTCAAACCCACCTGTACACAAAGCTTCAACCGTGGATATTGTGGAATAATCTAAACCCTCATAAAGGATCTGAACTAGCCTAACCTTTTCTAAACCATGGTGAGGACATTGTGTTAACAAATCATTGAACCTTTCCAAATACCTATACAAAGATTCTCCCTCTTGTTGTGAGAATGTGCAGATTTGCGTCCTAATCGACGATGTTTTATGCCTAGGGAAAAACTTATTGAAAAAGGCAGATGTAAGTTGTTCATATGTTTCGATTGACTCAGAAGTCAAACTATACAACCACGATTTGGCTTTATCTTTCAGGGAAAAGGGAAATAACCTAAGTCTCAAAGCATCATCATCTAAGCCTCTAATTCTTAGGGTACTGCAAATTTCTTCAAAATCCCTAACATGGAAATAAGGGTTTTCATTTTCTTTCCCTAAAAAGATTGGGAGCATCTGTATGGTCCCAGGTTTAAGCTCATAATTGGCTTCTGTGTCAGCTAACTTAATACACGAGGGACGAGTGGTCCTAGTCGGATTCAACAAAGCTTTCAAAGTAGCCATTTCTGGTACTATCGGAGTATTAGGGATTCTCTCTTCAGGAGAATGTTCAAAACATGACTCTCCGAAAATCGGACTTTCTAGATTAAGGTAATCGAGACGCTTAGAACTGCTAGGTTTTTCTTTAACAAATCTACCTAGGGCGTCTCTTTTACGTTCATGCATACAAAAGTTTCCCAAATTGGAAGGGTGAGCAATCACAAATCAAAGATGACTCAACCAAATCAAACCTATTGATTTCTAGCAAACAAAAAGCATGATGGCTCAACTTAGATTGTTTTTAGACCAGCTTCTACTCTTCCAAGAGGTAACTGGGTACAATTTTAGCAAACCTCGTAGAATGATCCGAATAAAGTAAGTCGAAGGGAAGTAGGGGAAGCTCAGAGGATCTTTGATACCCCCACCTCTTTGGCAACGCTTCCCTGGGTTACAAGGCGGCTCTAATCGACTTACAGTAATCTTCCTGAACTTTGAGTTAGGCTAACAAGATACCCAATACGATCCTTTTGAACGACTTTCCTATAAGCTCGTTACCCTATCGGTCTCGTTCTAGTCAATATTTTAAGCTTGGGTTCACGTTCGGTATCGTTTTCCTAAGGCAGGCAAGAAGAGAACGGTGATGAAATCCGAACCCTTATCTTGTATGGCCAGGCCTTGCCCTTTACTAGGAAAATAAATGTCCGTATTCAGAACCTCAACAGATATGCACCTTAAGGAATACAGTAAACCCGCTGACAGGGGATTCGCGGGTGTTCAGAATCTTACCTCCCGTTCCAGACGGGGGATGAATCGGTTGTAGTCGACTCGGGCCACTGACTCCTGTGTCAGTGTACGAACCCAAGGTGCAGAGACAATATCGTAATTGTCCTCCTTCTCTGCAAACAGTTTTATATTTAAGGATACCCTTCCGTAGGGTATATAAAAATAAAAAATAAATTAATGTCCAAAGTCCAAAATGTCCAAAAAAAATAAAAGAAAAATTACAAAATAATAAAGAAACCCTAATACAATTTTTTTTTTCCTAAAAAATAAACAAAACCCTAAAAAAAATAATAATAAAGAAATAACTAAACCTAGCATGTTCCATCAAAACAATTCACAACTACTCAATAAAAATCGATTTTCCTATATTAGTTCTATGCAAATAATCATATAAAAAATTGCAAAAATAATTAAAATAGAATTATACCACTTTTCATGGAACAATGGCTTCCTCCGTCGCCTCGGCTAAGGGGTTTAGCTCCTCATATTGATCATGTTCTCAAAATACATCTTTGGTGTTCAAAAATTGATTAAATGAGTGAAAAGTGTTAAAGCAGCGGATTCTGTAACTAATATAATTGTTACAGAACCTACTGTTACAAAGGAATAGACTGTTGCGAACTGAAGCTAACTTTTGAAAGAATTGTTACAAAGGGTATTGAATATGAAAGCTACAGCAACAGTTTCTGCGACTGTTCCATGTGGGTCGTATGTTCTTCTTCTTCTTCTCCGGCAGCAGCGAACTCGTTCTCATCCAGTTGATTTTTTTCGCTTCTCTAAGGCTCTAAACTTCCCCCAAAATATTCATTTTCTTCTAGGACTCGAACCAACTCTTTTATACATCATAGGGCCAAGAAAACTCGAGAATAACTTTGATTTTTTTCTTTCTCCACAAGTTGCGATATTTCCCTTTTCTCCTCAGCTACACGTCTCCTCAGTCAATCCAAGCTGTCCAAACTCTTTTTGTCATTGAATCAAATCTCTCAGAAGAGTTTCTTTCCTCTTCTTCACGTTTGTTTCCAAAAATAAACCATAAAATTACCCGTGATATTATTCAACCCTGTTTCGCCTCCAATCCGGGTTCTAGCCAATTTGGATCCATTCCAATACTCTTACCTTACCTGTTTAGGGTTAAGAAGCAAGCCCAAGAAAAATCAGAGCTTTAATCTCTTTATAACTTGCCCAAAATCGCAACTTTTCTTTGTTCTTCACTGCGGCAAAATTTCCCGCCAAAATTTTCATTTTCAAAACGTGAAGAAAGTGTCCCCCTATCCAATCCCGGTATGTGCTTAGCAGCTTCCTGGAAATGGGTTACCCCTTATCCAAAATGAGAGTCCGAATAGCAAATGTCTCCAGGTGCCTTTAACAACTTTTCGAGCCAATTTCGCCGCAAAAGCCTATTTCTCCAAAAACACCTACAAAGGGATAAAATACCAAAATTAATACAAAAATGGGTACTAACAATATACACAATAGAGATGAAAATAGACACATAAATGCGTCTATCAGCTAGTTCAGAGAACTTATAATCTTCTGGTACTGAAGCTGTCGGACAATGTTAATGCACCACAATGATACCAACTTGATTAAAATCTAAGGGGTTCAAGTAAAGCACCAAAGTGTAGGATATAGGCAACTGTTTTTTTTTTTTTTTTTTTTTTTTGGGCGAATGCAAATTGATGCAAGACATGGATTTATGGTTGTACCATCTCGTCAGCAAGTTTGGCCGGTAGCAAGTTGCGAATAATTCACGTTTTTTACATACTAGTCGGAACTGAATAACTCGCACGCATCATTGGAACTCCGAACTGGATACGTGTACTTTGTGGCCTACACGAATAATACGCGTTCGTAACGGATTTTCGTATAATTCGCCTTAGTAATTCGTTAAATAAACCTTCTTCGAATTTTTGTATAATTCACGTTAGTAATTCGTTAAATAATTCATTAAATAAACCTTCTTCAAAAAGAAATTGTGGAGATTAATTTCGCTAAATATACCTTCTTCAAAAAGAAATTACCGAGAATCACCCAAGAGCTACAATGTAATCATTTTATCATAAAAGTATCTTCCTCACCTAAAGCTAATGTGAAATGTCATACTTCCACCTTTTGGACACATACATGGACAAAAATTAACCAATTAAAATGTTGTAGGAATATTATTGGTGGTGCGGTTTACCACCCCCATGTGTCACTATGCATGGGCAACTTCTCTCCATGCTAGACACATGTAGCATTTCCTCTAACTCAATCAACACATGTACTTCTACCTTCTTTTTATCTCCTGTATTTAAAGAGTAAAAGCTAATGGGAAAATACATCTGATTCTCCTTCTTCTCTTTTGTCTCTTTTATGCTTCAATGTTTTGTCACTCCATATAACAAACTTGAACACGTTATGAGCACCTCCTCTAGCCAATTGAGTACTCATCCTTCACCAAAAAGGATTTTTCAAAAGAAGGTATATGTAATCCATTTACTTTTTGATTTATTTGTCTACTCTCTTTGAAAGTGACATATTTCTATCTATATATTATCTTTGGAACTTTATTATCACTTGCTTGTACTATTTATTTTGTTTACAACAAAAGGTAAAAGAAAAAATCCATGTGATTTCTACTAGCTCATTTTCTACTTGATAATGATAGTCATTTTGTTTCTTTATCACTTGAAAGTGACGTTTTTGTCTTTAATTTTCTTACATAAAATCATGTGATACATTAAAAGTTTGTTTTACTTTTACACTCACAAAAAAAAAAAAAAAACCATGTTACTAGTGTTTCACTTTCTCTCTCACTTTCAAGAAGAAGAAAAAAATGATACATGTATAGATATTGTTTAGTTTGAAGGATATCATTTCATTCTACTTGTTAGAAAATATATTATACCCATGGTGCATATGCATATATGTTAATTATTTTTTCTTTTATGCCATGAATGAATATTCTAGTGTTTTATTTTATCAAATAGTCACTATATGTATACACCTATGATACTTTCCCTACCAAACGTTATACTATTTTTTTGACATGGACCTTATACTTAGTATTATATCTTAGTTTGATATTATTTTTGCATGTCACAAATATTAACCAAAACCTATTTTTTATCCAGCAAACGGTTTGCTACTAAATATGCAAACAAATTGCGACTAAAATTCCAATAATTTTATATGCATATATAAATGATAAATGGGCCTGTAGTGTTTTTTTTAACAAACCTATTTTCAGTTGACTATTTTGTCAACTTTGTTACCAAATTGTTTGCAATTTTTAAACCATAAAGAAATTTGGTTTGCAAACAAAGTTCCCTTGTTAAAACCATAAAGAAGCTTGGTTAATTAATTTTGTGGACTGGGTTATGATCAGAGATTGGACTATATGACATATCTGTATTACCCACAAAACCATAAAAAAATTTGGTCACGGGAAAATGATACCGGGATTTGTCGTGGACTCAGAAGGACTTGAGCACCATATTAATGTCCCTTATTTTATCTATGTAGATGGACCCAATTCGACTCGAATTCGAACTTTTGGACTCAGCAGTACTTGAGTACCACCGTTGGGTATCTGATGTGGAAACCACCTTCGTGGCAAAGGACTACACCTCGACTATCAAGCCATCCGCCGACGCTGCTCCGGAAACTGAGAAAGATAAAGCTCACGCTCTTATGTTCCTCAAGAGGCATATCGATCCTAACCTGCGTTGGGGTTATCATCACTTGAAGACACCCAAAGAGCTATGGGATGCTCTAGAGAGCCGTTTGGGAATATTCATGATTCTTTGCTACCACAATTGACTGTCCAGTGGAACAAAATCCGCTTTCTCGATTATGTAAAAGTGAATGATTTACAAAAAGTCATGCTACAGATTCAGGCACATATGGACTTCTGTGGAAAGAAACTCACAGATGAGGAAATTATTCAGAAAACCCTATCGACCTTTCCCACCTCGTCCAGGATACTAGCGAACCAATATCGTTTAGAGGTTGACAACAAAAGAATCACCATATTCAGTAGTTTGATAGACTTACTACAAGTGGCCGAAAGGCAAAATGAGATTTTTGTCCATAATAATGCCAGAGCTGTCGGGAAAAAGAAAGTTCCCGAAGCTAACCATGGCAAGGTCAATAGAGGAAAGAATCCCAAAGGAAAGAGGGCTCGACATTCTGATTCACATCCCCATGATCCATACCCACGTGGAGATAACACCTCTCGTGGAAGAGGATGTAAGGGACATAATCGAGGTCGAGGACGTAAAGGTCACTCTAATGTTTGGCACAGAGAAGAAACTTCTGGCCATAGTGGTGGTGATCCTAAGTTCGAGAAAACAACTAAAAATCACGCTAACAAAAAGGCCGCAGACGAAAATGCTCCTTGTTTTAGGTGTGGATTTACCGGATATTAGTACAAGCATTGCAAGGATAGTGCCAATGTAGCTGCGAGCTACAAAAAGTACCGGGAAACTCTCGAACAATAGGCTAACTATATGGAAGAAAATGATGTAACCCCTGACGTTAACCTCACAATCTCAGACTTCTTGGGTAATGAGGACTTTGCCCCAACAATGGATGTTCCTGGCTTTGCTTGGGCCTAAGAACGTAGTCTCTTGTTTTATGGCCTGCTAGACTCTGTCTGTTTTAAATGCTTTGAAGTTTTTATGTTATCTTAGACTATCGTTTGTTTAATAGTTTGAGTGGGTATTACTGTTGCTGTACATGTTCTTACCATCTTTATGTTATGTGTATGGATTATCTGTAAGTACTTATTTTTTTATTATGTTCTATAGAATTTTACTTTGTTTATGATAATCTGTTGTTTAGCATGTAAATTAGAATGGAAAGGACGCCATTCCAGTAGAACAAAATTCTCTAAAGGAAGTGAGATAAATTGTTCATTTTTGTTTGTAACATTCCTGCCAAATGTACTTGTAGGAATGTCTCCAGGAGAAATTGAATGTTTAGTTGATAGTACAACCACCCACACTATCCTAAAAAATAGACAATTATTTGTCGATTTTACTCCTTATAATACATCTGTGACTACGATGATTGGATCATCACAAGTAATAATTGAGCGAGGTACTTCTCAATTTTTGTTGACAAACGGCACAATGATTAAAATCACAGAAACTTTATATGCACCAAGAGCTCACCGCACTTTGTTGAGTTTCAAGGATATCCGTGCAAATGATTATCACTTGGAAACTCACTGTGAAAATGGAATTGAGTACATATATGTGACCTCTAATGAATGTGGAAGGAAACGCATATTAGAGAACCTAATGAGTCACTCTAGTGGATATATCACCACTATTAGGATTATCGAATCCCATGTGGTTTCCAATGATGAACTGTTGGCCAGTGACTTATATAAGCTTTGGCACGATCGACTAGGGAACCCAGGTCGTTATATGATGATCCGTGTTTTGAAGTACTCACACGGACATCCTTTCTTTCGAATGAAAAATAAAATTGGACAAAAGATTGTTACAATACAGAGTAACAATGTGCATTCTGAAGTAAATGATGCACATTTTATGTCTTCTAAAGTAAGAGAAGCGCAACCTTCGTCTTCCAAAGTAATTGAAGAACACCCCCTGTCCCATTCTTCTTCGCTGTCGTTATCGAAGGCACAACGCTCATTCTACAAAGCTTGTTCTTTAGCAAAGACAGGATCGAGACCATCCTATGCCAAAGATACCAAACAAAATATTCCATTTTTACAAAGAATACAAGGTGATATTTCTGGACCTATACATCCAGAATGAGGACCATTCAGGTATTTTATGGTTCTGGTTGATGCTTCGACCCGTTGGTCACATGTTGCATTGTTGTCCACAAGAAATGTTGCATTTGCAAAGCTCCTGGCACAAATTATACGATTAAGGGCTCACCATCCTGATTATCCAATCATGTCTATCAGACTTGATAATGCTGGAGAATTTACATCTAAAGGATTTGATAATTTCTATATATCTAATGGAATTAACGTAGAGCATCCCGTACCCCATGTACACACTCAAAATGGTATCACAGAAGCTACCATCAAAAGGTTACAGATGATAGCTATGGCATTGGTTTTGCGTTCCAACCTGCCTATTACTGCCTTGGGGTACGCCATATTGCATGCAACATTACTTATTCGCTTTAGACCCACTGCTAGCCAACCATTTTCTGTGCACCAGTTGGTAACTGGATATGATCCTGATATTTCACATTTACGCATATTTGGTTGTGCCGTATACGTGCTTATTACGTACCCACAGCGTACTAAGATGGGTCCACAAAGACGAGTAGGTATTTATGTTGGATACGAATCCCCAACAATTATCCGCTACTTAGAACCTTTGACAGGCGATCTCTTTACCTCTAGATTTGCGGATTGTCACTTTGATGATACAACCTTCCCGTCGTTAGGGGGAGGTATGGAAAAGGACTTCCAAAGGGAACGATAGGAATTATCATGGTGTGTTCCCACGTTGTCTCATCTTGATCCCCGCACTTTACAATGTGAAAGTGAAGTGAAAAGAATTATCGATCTTCAGAATGTGGCAAATTCAATGCCTGATGCATTTACTGATATCGCTAAAGTGACGAGGTCACATATACCAGCTGCAAACGTGCCTGCAAGGTTGGAAATTCCCGACAAGGGAAAAGGTACCATAGATATAGGTACTAAGGATGCACTTGGTGGAGGTATAGCTGAGGCCGTGGCCCCCAAAAGGAAGAGGGGGAGACCACTTGGTTCGATCAATACTCAACCAAGGAAGAAAAGGGCGAGTAAGGAACATACCGATGCATATATCATCAATACTGATAATCCATCTCATGAGATTGTCTCTGATTATAGTTATGTCCATGAATCATTACCGAGGGACGCCCCGAAGTTTGAATTGATTCCAGAGAATAAATAAATCTCTATGGATTGTGAAAGTGCATACGTGTTGATGGAAAGATCCTCCACACATATTGATGACACATTCGCATATACTATTGCTCGAGAGATTATAGAGCATGATGATATCGAACCACGCTCTATTGCAGAGTGCCAAAACAGAGCAGATTGGTTTCAATGGAGAGATGCAATCCGGGATGAACTAGATTCACTGGAAAAAAGACAGATATTTGGTGCGGTAGTGCTAACCCCACCAGGTGTAAAGCCTGTAAGACATAAATGGGTATTTGTCAGAAAGTGTAATGAGAGGAACGAAGTTTTGAGATATAAGGCTCTCCTTCTGGCGCAAGGTTTCTCACAACGCCATGGGATTGATTACGAAGAAACGTACTCTCCTGTAATTGATGTCATAACATTCCATTACTTAGTCAGCTTAGTAGTTTCAGAAGGACTTGAAATGCAACTTATGGATGTGGTTACCACATATCTATATGGGGATCTTGATACAGATGTTAGAGCATTGCTTGGTCGACCTCGCAAGCGTTGCTATCTCAAGCTTGTTATTCAAGTTTAGTTTCCAAAACTATAAGTCTTGATTTCTAGTCTACCTATAATGATGTCTCGGACTAGGATAGTAAGTGTAGTTGAGCTTTAGAATCCACGACGTTCATCGATTGAAGATGAAGAACTACTCAAGGGAACTTGTGGAACTTCATCAACCAAAAGGTATGTGGAGACTTGAACTCATCTATCACTCAAAAGTCTATCTATTCTATCTCTTATTTTGAGACAAAAGTCGTATTACTATATAGACTTCATTTATACACATTTGATATTTCAAGCCGAGTTTATCTTGCTTATCTATTTCTCGAAATATGTGTTGGTAAGCTTTCGCTTCAACCAAGTTCATCTTTTATTATTGACGCAAGTCAAAAGATGATCATATAAAAATCACCTTGTAACATCTTCTATGATTTGTGTGATACAATCATTTGATGTAACTCGAAATGTTTCTGTTTTGGGGTAAAAACTGATTCTGATGGTTTTGGTAAATTTGGGTGTGCCGCTGAGAAACGAATCTAAACCCTAAACAAATGCTCTGCATGGGAGTACTTTTAGATTCGAGAGATCAATCTGTATAATCCTGGTCTAAACCAAGAAATGGCCATTCCAGTCTTGCTTCGGTCACAAAGTGAAGGAGAAGGGTTGATCTTAGGGAGTGAAGCGAAGAAAGTGTCGAGATCAAAATATTTAATTATAAAGGTGTGGTTGTTTTATGGATTGTATCAGAATATGGAACTGGCTTGTAGAATGTAAGCTATCAGTTCTTGATTTTTTCTGGATACTTATGTTGATAACACTTGTTGTTTGTCAAAATAAGTCGAAAACCTATTTATACAAGTCATGATTGAGCCCATGATCTCGTAGGAAGTGGAGACATTTAAGTAGTTGAGAAGTGGAGTCGTGTAAAAAGTGGTGACCATCATGTTTCCATCATGAGGGAAGACTGGTCAGCCTTACACCCACTACTCACTTACTGCTCATTAACCGTCCACCCTTTCCTAACACTTTCTCATAATACGCGTATTGCACGCCGCACACTATAAACCGCCAGACCAATACCCCAGTGAGCATCCCCCAGTTTGTGACATGTTTGATGTCTCGAGTATTTTTGTGGAAAATATGCAGCAGATTGCTGAGTGGGTTTTGTGTGCAAAACCTAGTTATTCTGACCCATCGCGCGCAAGCTAGGCGGCGGGTAATCATGTGTGGCAAGCTAAGTCATGAGACTTGCCCCAAGAAATAACATGTGACGCTATTAAGTTAGTCTTAGTTGGACGCCTAAGACATAACCTAGGACGGTCAATTCGGCTGGCGAAGTTGGACAACCGAGATTGTAACTTATGGAAGAGGGTGGCCGTTGATTATGGCCACATCTCGTTTGCGCCTGCCAATGGCATAGTGGCATAATGACGCCCGCCAGGTGTAGCCGCGGCCACTATATCTTGGCATGTTGGTGTTAAATCCAAATATGACCCAACAATATTGGCCCTAGTTGCCGTATCAAACATAATGCCTTAGGTGGCATCGTTTGGCATGTGATGGCATAACGGTCTTAACCAAATTAGGGTTTGGCATGTCAAATCCCTAATTAGCGTGTGCGACTATGTGGCCGCGATATGGTGGCATTTGGGCAAATACCGTCGTGGCCACGTTGAATAAAGAAATTATGGCAAGGCCATAATGTGGGAACGGCCATGAACGCGAGGATAGCCATGGGTAGATATAATATGGCGCGGACGCCACTTTTAGGGTCTTCTGAATCCCACATGGCTTGTGGCATGTTGTGGATCCGAAGCGGCATAATTTAGGCCATGACTAGGAATTAGGGTTTCCTCTTGATTTGACCAATACCATTAAAAAAAGAGTTCTATTCTGATCAGAATACCCTGGTTAGAGTTTGTTATGGCTTTGGCCACAAACGAAAAGTGAGATAGCACGCGGCTGCGCTGTTATGGCACGTTGGCATATTGCTGCCGCGGAATAGCATGGCCTGCCAATTAGCATGCCGGCGCGATTTGGCAGGTTGACTAGCTAATTGGCATGGCGGCCATGTTGACGCGATAGCCATTAGGTGTTGGCGCAGTTTGGCTTTATTTAATGCACGTGGCGGGTTTAAAGCGACCTGATTGTTCGATTGGAAATGGGGCGGAAAGTGGCATGGGCCCGACCAAATTCCAAGTGCGTGTGGCGCATTTAGAGTGACCTGATTGGTCGATGGGAAAGGGGGCCGGCAAGTGACATGGGCCCGACCACATTCCAAGTGCATGTGGTGCATTTATATCGACCTGATTGGTCGATGGAAAAAGGGGACGGCAAGGGCAACATGGAGCGTGGCCATCTGGCTTCAGGTGGAGCCCGCTAGGGAGAACTGGCCGGCCATGTGGCGCGGTCACGCCTCCTCTTGTTGCTGCTCCTATTTGCCGCAGCTCCTCTTTTATTTCTTGTTTTCTGATTTTTGGTAGGACTTTGCTCCTACTAGTCCATGGCGGATTAATTGCCTAGCTTACCTAGGTTTGGTCTCGACCAATAGGGTTCTAGATATTGCGCAGGATGCCAAAAACCTAATTTTTGCAAATTGATAAAATTAGGTTAAAGGACTGAATTTTGCGGGTTGCCGCAAAACCAATCAAATTTTGGTGAATTTTGCATACTGATAAAAAAATCACTAATTTAATGTTAAAGGGTAGCATAACTTTGCGTTCCTATGATTGAGTACTTCCACACGCATCTCAATCCTGACACTTCGGGAGATTCATGCTACTCGGCTGAGAGCGAACATTAGTCGTCATGTCATGTCAGTATTAAGAGTTCAACTGGGAACATGGTATGGAACAAATACTCAGAAATTTACAGAATATTTGGGATTGTTGCTACACGCACCATTCTGGATAAATTTCATATAAATATATTGAATTGCTCAATATGCATGTAAGTAAAGAGGCATGAGCACTCATCACTTTTAAATGGCTCAACCTCTTTGCAGAGCGATGGCGCATTAAATACAGGGTTTTATAATTTTAGCCCTGAACTAAAAACCACCATCAACAGTTTCATATTGATTATTTCAATAACTTGAAAATGCTTTGATGCTAATAGTTCGTGAATAACAACTATTGTCATCCTACAAGAAAGTTCCAATGATTGAAATGAGGGTTTAGAACATATAACCAAGATTGGATATAAACATGGTGTGTGTATTCACATTTGTGTAAAGTCCAAACCATGAACCATGGTAAGCGTACCCGTACGCGTACTGGCGGAAGTTCACATTTCGTGAATATCTGTTGGAGTTTGGAAGTGTACCAAGTTTGTGTACCCGTTCGCGTACTGGCGAAACCCAAACTCGGCCCGGCTACTTAAGTATGCGTACCCGTTTGCATACTTGAGTAGGTTATATTCTAAAATCGATTTGTTCATGAACAATACATTTAATAAATTAAGGAATGCAATATTTGAAAACCGTGGCTATAATGTTCATGAAACGATTCAATTAAATCAAAATCGATTTTGATTCAATTGTGTCTTGTATACTTCTATGAGAATATAAACAATTGAACAACTCTCTAACTAGTTTAATTTGAGTCATTTGAACTAGTTGTGATAAAGATGAATTAGGTTGATATGAAAGTGCTCATATGGCTAACATTGGTTAACCACCGTTGAACCAACTAAGTGTACACGTTTAGGTATGGTTACCCTTATGTAAATGATGGTGCATTTCATTTGTGTATAACAAGATCTAACGGTTGAAATATATTAGATTGAATCTAATCAGGTTTTCATCTAACGGTGAATATTGAATGCTTTGTTACTAAGATAACATTGATTGCAAACCCTGATTTGAAATCTATATAAAGGAGAACTCAAGCAACTGGGAAACCTAATCCCCACACCTTCTGTGTGATACTAGTTGGGACTAGAGTTGATTCTCCTTTAACCTTGGGTTTTTCACGAAACCCTGTAGGTTAACGACTTAAAGACTTTATTGGGATTGTGAAGCCAGATCCAACTATTTTCTCTGTAGTTGCGTGTTCTGATCTTGTTGTTTTCTATCGTGATCGAGTACTATCTTCTTTAAGATTTGCTCGAGATTTATCTCCGGTAGGAAAGATTGAAAAGTAGTCACAAACATCTTCGTTTCATCGTTTGTTATTCCACAATATCTTGTTTCGTTAATCGATTAAGATTATTGTGAGGTGATTGATAATAATAGTCTGTTTCTCGGGAATATAAGTCTGGTTTATCAATTGGTTCCTTTTCACCTTGATTTATCAAAAGATGGAACAAAAATCATAGGTTTATCTGTGGGAGACAGATTTATCTATTCAATAGACTTTTCTTTGTATACAGATTTGTTTATCAAGCCCTCGACTTTGGGTTGTAGCAACTCTTAGTTGTGGGTGATATCAGCTAAGGGAATCAAGTGCGCAGAATCCGGCGTGGTTCAAGAGGCGTAAGTAACACAACTGTACCTTGATCAGTGTGAGATTGATTAGGGCTCAACTACATTCCAATCCGAAGTTAGCTTGTAGTAGGCTAGTGTCTGTAGCGGCTTAATACAGCGTGGTGTTCAAAACTGGACTAGGTCCCGGGGTTTTTCTGCATTTGCGGTTTCCTCGTAAACAAAATTTCTGGTGTCTGTGTTATTTTTTTTCCGCATTATATTTGTTTATATGATAGAAATATCACATGTTGTGCGTTAAGATCAATCAGTTATTGTATCCAACTTTTGGGTTGTTGAGTGAATTGATTGACACTTGAACATTGGTCTTTGGTACCGTTCAAGTTATTTCTCTATATTCAATCAGGCTCGCAAATTCCTATTTGTTTGATTGCGGATTGAATTGAGATATAAACTCTTTGATATACTTTTCTTAAGATTAAGTCTAACTGTCTAGTTGATTCTCTTGAAAGTATAGTGGAGTTTGTCCATACAGATTGCTAAGCGAAATATTGGGTGAGGTTATTAGACCCCCGCTTTTTCAACAGAGATATTCGTGAAAGTGCCAGGTGGACTTCCATTGCCCAAATCAAATAACTCTAAACCACGGAGTACGCTTGCAATTCAGTTGAAACGCTCACTTTACGGATTAGAGAAATCCAGGCGGATGTGGTATACCCGTCTAAGTGATTATTTGATTGGGAAGGGATATACAAATAATGAATTGTGCCCCTGCATGTTTATAAAGAAAACAAGTTCCGGATTTGCAATTATAGCCGTCTATGTCGACGATATGAACATAGTAGGTATTCTTGATGAAAATAAGAGAAACCGCAAGCAATTTGAAATCTGAATTTGAGATGAAAGATCTTGGGAAAACTCGGATGTGTCTTGGACTTGAACTAGAACACCGAGCTTGTGGAATATTAATCCACCAGTCTGCATATGTCCAAAAGATACTCATGCAATTTAATATAGACAAAGTGCACCCTGCTAGCACTCCCATGGTTGGTCGAACTTTAAATGTACATAAAGATCCATTTCGTCCAAAGGAAGATGACGAAGATGTATCGGGAGTTGAATATCCCTATCTAAGTGCAATAGGCGCACTATTATACTTAGCACAATGTACTCGACCAGATATCTCGTTCTCAGTGAATTTTTTAGCTAGATATAGCTCAGCGCCAACGCAGCGTCATTAGAATGGTATGAAGAATATCTTTAGATACCTAAAGGGAACCATTGACTTGGGTTTGTTTTATCCATACGAAGACGAAAGTAGAGTTGTTAATGTAATTGCAACTCCTTACACCGAAACCCAAAATAATGTTTTGGTTGGTTTTGCTGATGCTGGGTACCTCTAAGACCCACACAAAGGTCGATCACAAACTGGATACGTGTTCACTATCGGGAATACATCGATACCTTGGAGATCGACCAAGCAAACCCTTGTGGTTACCTCCACGAACCACTCTGAGATCATTGCCCTATATGAGGCGGTTCGTTAGTGTATATGGTTAAGGTCTATCATTACACATATTCGAGGAACATGTGGTTTGAGTTCTACCACCGAAGAGCCAACTTGCATTTATGAAGATAATGCAGCTTGCATCGAACAGATGAAGCAAGGGTACATTAAGGGTGATAATACGAAACAAATATCACCAAAGTTCTTTTACAATCAGCAACACCAATGTCTTCTAAACATTCAAGTCAGTAAAGTAAAATCTGATGAAAATGTGGCAGACTTATTTACTAAGTCATTACTTAAGTCCACATTTGAAAAACATGTGAGAAGTATATGACTAAAGAGATTGTCCGAACTTCCATGACTCCATGGGACTAAAGGAATTGTCCACTCCCATGATTGTATTAGACTAAAGAAATTGTCTTGCATCAGGGGAGCACCTGATGGTATGTTGAACTCTTTTCCTTCACCGAGGTTACTTTTTCCCACTGGGTTTTTTTACTCGGAAAGATTTTTAATGAGACAACAATAATACCATAAATGCAAATCATGGGGAGATGTCGACATCAGGGGGAGCATCTAGCGATGCACTAATGACATCAAAGTGTGTTGTACTCTTTTCCTTCACCG
Organism: Papaver atlanticum; assembly: GCA_023531105.1. Lineage (NCBI taxonomy): Eukaryota > Viridiplantae > Streptophyta > Magnoliopsida > Ranunculales > Papaveraceae > Papaver > Papaver atlanticum. The sequence goes on along the minus strand of JAJJMB010009231.1, from coordinate 1,482,488 downwards.
AGGTTACTTTTTCCCACAAGGTTTTGTTACTCGGCAAGGTTTTTAATGAGACAACAAAAACACTAGAGATACAACTTCGGTTGAGGTTATTCTTCTCCTAACAAGTGATCAGGTTTTTGTGCGAAATATTTTTCTTGACACGGTTCTACAAAGGAGAAGAGTCCCGACAAGCGACGCCATTTCAGAAGCTCAAGTGTCTTTCTCCTTTGACCAGTTTTTCATCAACAGATGTTTTATGGAAAGTTTTTGACAAAGCAGTTAGTTTACAATGGTGGTCATCCGGGGTGGGGGGTGTGTGTGTGGGGGGGTGTTGTAGGAATATTATTGGTGGAGTGGTTGACCACCCCCATGTGTCACTATGCATGGGCAACTTTTCTCCATGCTAGACACATGTAGCATTTCCTCTAACTCAATCAACACATGTACTTCTACCTTCTCTTTATCTCATGTATTTAAAGAGTAAAAGCTAATGAGAAAATACATCTGATTCTCCTCCTTTTTTGTCTCTTTTATGCTTTAATGTTTTGTCTCTCCATACAACAAACTTGAACATAAAATGTATATTAATAAATTAACCATTTAACGTTAAAATGTATATTAATTTATGATATATATGTGCCGAATTTTCTTTACCAAACCCATAACTCAATCGAATTATACACGTACGTATGTCGTTCCGATTTATTGCCGAATCACGAACCGTTGACCGGATTTTTGAGCGAATTTGACTTTTACAAATCCGTATAATACACGTACGTATCCCGTACCACGAATTTGACTTTTACAAATCCGTATACCACGAATTGCTTACTAGGGTCGCAACTACCAAATGATTATATTGCGAAGGTGACTATTGACCGTGATCTGATCAAAAACATCGAAACATCTAAAAATATTTCAATTCAACCAGCAGATTAATAGAAATTTATACTAGGGCGAAAGAAACAATCAAACATAACAAACGGCACTCTACTGCTCCCAAAAAAAAAAATTACACAAGTGAAGGTTGTATTTACATAACACGGCATTCTACTGCTCAAAAAAACAAAAAAAAAGGTCAAGCTGTAAGAAAAATTACAATTTTGGGCCCTAACAGTGGGAGGCACAAGGCAAGAGCCTAGCTGGCATGGTCTATAAGACGGCTCTGGCTCTCTGAGATCTAATGACGGTCCCAAGCCAATCGTCAGGAATATCACCTCTGATCTCCCCATTTAGAGCTCGAAATGAATGGTCTGTAGCAGCCTGGAAAAGAAAAAGAAGCTCATTCACAAACTTATTGTTTAGAAAAACTGTAAGTTGGAAGTGATATAATCAAAATTACCTTTACAATATAAACATCAATTCCAAATTTTGCTATCAGTGCAGCTTCTGTTATTTTGGTTATCATTCCTCCGGTTGTATCATGGGCAGCGACCGTAATTTCAACTATTCATCAAAAAAAGAATATTAATCAAAATTGGCCTCTATGAATGATATTTACACTACTTTTGCGTGCTTGGATATCGTTTGCTAAAGAAAAGGGCTTTGGAGAGTGAAATCATGATAACCCACAGAAAAGAGAATTAAAGTCGCACATTCCTCACTAACCTTGCTTATTCATGTTTTCTACAGCTACAATGGACCAGTTTCCATCCTCATCAACAGCTGGAGAGGTTAAACAAAATCAGTATTGGGCTCAAAATGATGAAAATGTCTAAAGTATAATATTCAGTATGATGAAATTCCAATCACAAATTCCTGAATCAACTTAACAATCTTGTAAAGGAAAAAACTAAGTAGAGGTCCTGCCAAGTGATAAAAAGGGATTCTAAATGGATAATTCACCTATCTCCCTGAGAAGTACAGCATTGGAGTCTGTAGGTGGACGGTCGTATACTCCCAACACATCTGTCTATGTTCACCAATAGGAAAATCATGTAGAGGACTTGGAAAAAATGTAGATAGGAACTATTTTTGATGTTTAACAATGCTAAAGATAGGAATACTGTGGAAACACTAAAGTCAAACATCTTTACAGTTGGACATCAAAGGTAAATGCATGTGTGTTGAGACAGAAGACATGGAAAAAAAACTCAAATATTACAAGGATACGAGGAAAACAACATATCCAGGCTTCAGCACCTCAGCAAGATGGCGTATAATGACATCACCACTTAATATAGTGCAGTCCTGACCGATTTAAGTAATTGCAGTGTTAGTAAACAACAAAACATTGAATTTCAAAATCTCATATGACAACTTTACTTAGAGAAACAGAACCTGTGAGTCGTCATACACCGCATCTCCATGCAGAACCTAGAAAAGGAAAGAAACTGTCTGTGTTACGATTACCAACACTCAGTTAAGCCAGAAAACCCCTGAATGGCAAGTAAAACATAAAGGGCAACGCTCAACTTACAGGGACAAAACCAGAGTCGATTGACTTGGCAACCTGAGATGTATCAGCAGCTGATATCTGTGATCAGAAATAAAAGTTCATGTAAAACACGAGGAGATGGCAGAGACATCGGATAACATATAACTTTATTTGAAGTTTCTTACATTCCTTTCGCATGTAGACCATCCAGCAGCAAATGGAGACATTCCAACAGATGGGATCCCCTCTGTAAGAATGCAAGGGGGGGTAACGTAACACTTAATAATGTCTATGCTCTTAAAATTAAGAAACAAAGTAGCGGCACATTGCTAACAACTTTTTCTCTTAAATTACAAATACTAGAAGAAAAAAGTCCCCACCTCTGGCTAGAGCTCTTACAATTTCAAGGTTAAGTGATGTCACCTGGAACCATAGAAACAGTTAAACAACAGCAAAAAGTGTACCCTTGTAAGACTTCCTTGTGATTTATCTCATCTTGTTGTTAATAATGGTTGGTTTTAAGAATAAGCGCATACAATGTAATTGCCGTCCCATCAATGAAGTAAACTACAGTTACCCAGAAAAGAAGGGTTATATCAACGACTCTTACAGAGATACGTGTTGCAACAAATCCAGCCTTGACAAGGGGATGATGCAGTCCTCCTTTATGAACACCAGACCTACTAGCCTGAAAGTGACCAAAAGATCCTACACCATAAGTGAAAAATGTCAATTACTTTATTGATGATTTGTTAAAAACTTACTCAAGACTGCCACAAGGAGGCACAAAAAGAAGCAACAACCAAGTTTTTAGTCCCAAACAAGACGGGATAGGCTAGAAATGAAACCCATGTCGAAGTCACCAAAAAAATAAAGTAAAGTAAAACCAAAAATGCTAGTAAAAATCCGTAAACTAACTATGCTAACAAAGCCCTAAGCTCTAGGTCCTTGATCTCGGGTTGCTAAACAGGTTCCTAGCCTCTAAATTCTATCCTGAACAAATCTTAACCAAACTCCCTAGGTCATGATTCTGGTACATGGATCGCTACACATTTTTGTTCAAAGCCAGCTCTTTGGACACATTCCATCCCTGCAAGTCTCTTTTCACTGCCACCTCCCATGTTAATATTGGTTGGTCTCTGCCTCTCTTTGTGTTTACGATACGGCTTATGATATCAGTACGCACTGGTGCCTGCGGAGGTCTCCGTTGGAGATGTCCAAACCATCTCAGCCGGTGTTAAATAAGCTTTTCCTAAACAAGAAAAACAGAGAGAGTACATAGAATAGATTATTTTGCTTCGCATCGCACACTAAATCCTAAAGAAAGAAACATCCAACACTTGATGGTATTGCTAAACAAACCAAATCTCATTGGAACCAGGCTTCAAGTATCAATTAATATACTCTCTATCGATGCCAGTCTCTTGCTCAGCATCGCACACTAGATCCTTAAAAGAAGAACACTCAACATTTGATGGTATTACTAAAGAAACCAAATCTCATTGGTATAATCAGGCTTCAAATGTCAAAAAAAGCCATGACTATGATTCTACATTGGAAACAGATACGATTAACTATACTGATCAAACGGATGAAAGCATGGAACCCTTAAAAGGAAATGTCTACCTGTTAATAAAGAGCACGGTTTTTTTTTTTTTTTGCTCCGCATTGCACACTTAAAACAACAACAACAAAGATGGAAAGAGCACATAGAATGGATGTTTTTTCCTCTGCATCACACACTAAATCCTAAAGAAAGAAACAATCAACAGTTCATGGTATTATTACTGAACAAACCATATCTCATTACTGAACAAACCATATCTCATTGGAACAATCAGGCTTCAAATGTCAGTTATCGTACATACTCTCTGTGTATGTCAGTCTATTGCGAATGGTTTACGACGACTAGAAAATGTCAAAGGAAGCTATTGTTTGGAATCCCCGAATGGTTTACGACGACTAGAAAATGTCAAAGGAAGCTATTGTTAGGAATCCCCGGGCCTAACTAACCTCGAAAACCGGCTTGCAAGGTTAGGATTGCCCGAGGCTTATTAAGCATGGAACCTAGGTTGCCCTAGGCGATGTGGTACTATTTAACACCCCCCTCAACGACTAGGGCTACACTGACTGAGTATACACTGATGGGTATGACAGGAAAGCCACTGACGGGTGGTACGGAAACCACGGAAACACGAATTGACATGGATAGCGTTGAGAGGGGCCTGACTCTGATACCATGTTAGGAATCCCGGGCATCACTAACCTCGAAAACCGGCTTGCAAGGTTAGGATTGCCCGAGGCTTATTAAGCATGGGACCTAGGTTGCCCTAGGCGATATTTAACAGCTATGACTATGATTCTACATTGGAAAGCAGATATACAAATGACTATACTAATCAGATGGATGAAAGGATGGAACAACACTAAAAAAAGGGATGTCCATTTGTTCATAAACTTGAATTTCAGCAGATAAAACTGATAAAAGCTCAAAATTGAAGTCTTAAAGAGCGAATAAGAACATCAAAATTTACCTGCCCCATGAACAATGATGAATTTACTGAGGTCCAACTCGGACTGATCTCCAAATTCATCTGGATTGATAGAAATTTGTGAATCACCTCCACCAGCTCTTTTGCTCCAATCCAACCCAAGAACCTTCTTAACAGAAGCAGAAGTAGAATTTGAAGAACCCCCCATCATCATTGCTTGTCTAAGCTGTTTAGAAACAATCCCAAGATTCTCTTGATTGATTTTCTCCAATTCATTTTTACAAGTAATTGCAGCACCACCCAATTTAACGATGCAGCGAAGGGGTTTGTCTGAATAATTGGTTCGACTCTGGTTTTCCTCCATTATTATTACTAATTCCTTCCTCTGGAGATGAACTAGTAGTACTTTTTCTTTTTCAACTGTCTTGGAATTTTAGTTGTACTGCTGAGAAATGATTTAGATGCTTTTTTTTCTTCTTTTCGATCTGACTCAACTTCAATAAGGGTAAGATGGTATTTGAATTATTATTTTATTAAATTTTACTTTTGATGCTATTGTTTTTACTAGAGATAGACTGCAATTTGACCAAATTCTTTCACTGCTTGTATCTTTCTTTCAAGGTTGCTATTAGCAATATCATTTTCCCCTATTAGCAATATTATTTTCAGTAAACAAATAATACTCCATTCGTTTTTGGAAAAAAGATATTTTCACTTTTTTAATTTGACATATTTTTAGGCTAAAACGAAAAAGTTAAAGTATCTCTTTTCCAAAAACAGATGGAGTATTATTTTCGGTAAACTGGTACCCATGCTTCAATATTATTTTCCCCTCGTGCCAACCAATTCGCTTAAACATAATGGTGAACCAAGTATGGAGCGCTTAACGGCTTGGTGCTGAAATTTTATTTTAGCGCAAACGGTTGGTTCGCAAGCTATAAAGAATATTCCTCAAACATATTCGGATTTGCTTCCTACCATTTTTCTTTACTTTCCAACCCCTCTTTCCGCAGTGAGAAGGAGCATCAAAACCACCGGACCAGACCACTTGATAGTTGTCGCATCCTACCATTTGGCGCAGCATATTTTGCCCGACCATAAAGCACCGCGAGAAATATCTTTTTCTTTTTACACTTTCTTTACACTCCACGACATAATTGGCATTTTTTACACACTGCTGTTACACTGGTTGGTACTGGTGGTGGTGGTCGGAGGTGGTGGTGTGTGGAGGTGATGGCGTGAGAGGAGCTTCTGATTCTGAGGAAACGATTGACAGATCTCTTGGAAAAACCGGAACCTTTTCTACATGTAGAAGACGTTATTATGTGTTTCTCCTGCTTGGAAATATTTGCAGCAACATTCATGAATCCTGGAGCCAACTACGTGTTGATTTGGGCATACTTCTGGCTCTTCTACCTAAATTGGAACTCGAACAGACTGAGGCTAAAGAGGAATTCTTGAATGCACAAATGTCTGTTGCTTGTGCGGAGAGAATTTGGAGCTTCACGGTTTCGTTATAAAAAAAGAAAAAGAAAAAGAAGAGCGACACTCGAATCCCAGAAATGTGTGAATCTTTTAAGAAGCTTGAGCTCTTTCTGGAGGCTAGATGTTTCTGAGAATCTTTCTGGCGGCATCAAGGAAGTTGAGGGAATGCACCCAGATGATGGTGCCAGCCAAGTTGTGCATAAGAAAGGCCAAGATGATGCTAAGGAGCCGACCAAAGCAAAACTAAGTGGCGAAAAAAAAACAACTAACAAATTTAAGGAGATTGTGAAGACAGCCAAGATTAAATTTCAGAATTTGATCTAAGCAGATAAAGGTGCAAAAATAGCAAAGAGAAAAAAAAAAGAGAGGAGTTGGCACTACTGGGAAGGACATCCAGGCTAAAAAGCTTATGTTGGGAAACAAGATTGACATAAAAACTGCGGCCTCAGAAAATGAGTTGCGCCAGGATATTGGGCTCACAAATTTCACAATAGGCAAAGGAAGTGTTAACCTAGCATACTCAAATGTACAACTTCTTACGGTCTTCATGTGCAGTATTGCCCATGGATCAGACTATGGATCCCTCAGCATATCAGTAAAGAAACATCGTATTCGGTCCTATTTGTAAAATTGTAAGATTCTCAAAGTAGATACTTTTCTTTTATATCTTAGTTGTGACAGTGTACCGAGTTAAATCATTTGACTGTAGATTCTTCTGAATACAAAGTGAAACATTCAGGTAGAAAAAGAAAAATTAAATCTAAAATGAAAGAGAAATCTTAAGGTTATCAAAAACACAAATCGAAAGCAAGACAATTTCCAAGTAAATAAGTCAAGAGATAGGACTTAAACTCTAGAAAGAACAAAAACACCATTTCAAAATGATGTGAATTTGTATGTAGATTACCCAGAGTTACTAATCTAGAAAGAACAAAAACACCATTTCAACTGAGGATGTAGGCCATGAAATTGTGCTTACAAGAAAATTCATCCATCCGTAAGAAGGTGGAAAATATTCGCTGCAACAGAATCATTGTCCTGCATCGTGGTAATAATACTGCATAAGGTACCTAGCTAGAACTGACCAGTCCAGTGCAGATGGAAAGGTAGCCTTATTTGAAGACAAACAATGAGCTGCCTGCATTACTTGCACATTTTCTTCTCCTAATTCTTTCAACGATAATAAGGTGATTTTGTGAGGGAATATTCGATTAAATAAACCTATATAGTAAGTAAAATCCACAAGTGTTTTCGAGGTTGAAGCTACTGCATCGTAAATGTTGGGAGACCTAGCATTGAAATATAAAACACTGCCACTCTTGGTAAAGGCTAATGGCTCATCTATTCTTGGAGAACCTGGAAGACTGAACTCTTTACTCCAACCCAACGGCTCGTGTTCCACCAGCTCTTCCATATCACCAATATCCGTCTTCTTTTTCAGCAGCCATATGTCACACCATCTGCATTTGGTGATTTCACAATTGCGACTGGTAGCATAATATAAAACCCCGCCAAACACCCCTATAGCAAAATCAGACGGCTCCCATAAGATTGATGGACAAGGAGGTGGTGAAAGAAGTTCACTAAACTTCTCCTTGGTCAAATCAAATGCCAAAACCCTTCCTCCTAGTTTATCCCTCCAATGCACAGCTCCATTCACAAAGACACCACGTTCGAACTCAATAAAAACCTCAGCCAATTGAATATCCAACGTGTCAACAGTTCTCCACCCATTGCCACTGCCAAGAGTGTATACCGCAACCTCTAATGTATTCAATACAACAACTTTATACTCATTAGTTGTAGGAAGGTAATCAAATCCGCAAGACAAATAAACATAGTGATCTTTGCGTCGTTTGCGATAAATTTTTGGAAGCATAACATATTCTCTGGTCACAGAGTTACAAACACAAACAGCCTCATCATTGCAACCAATAACCCTACAAACATGAGATACAAATGGAAGTGTAAAATTGATCCTTCTAGTTCTATGTGTAGGTGTCTCCTCATCATCATGTTTCTCATCAAGATCAAAATGGTAAAGTTTATACGTATGCATAGAAAAGACAAGAAAGCTCAGCTTACCAAAATCAGCAGTAGAGTGATTAAGATGAGTTAAATACGTTTGATAGAACAATAGATGATGAGAAACAAGATATCTCCAGAGCTTGCATTGCTGAAATTCCCCATTGAAGAATAGGGATTTACAGCGGAGAGAAGTAATTTACTCAATTTTAGGGTTTTGAAGAAATGGGAAATTTTGTTATAGAGAAACTATAAAGAGAAATTTTCATCGGCAAGCATCTGATGAGGCTCCATATGACCTGCTAAGTATTAGTAACAAAAAATATAATAATGCCATCACGCTGGAAGGATTTAACTGCGGACCTTCAGTTTACAAGACAGACGCTCTACCACTGAGCTATAAGGGCGAGAGTCTTGGAATCTGGGATTCATTAAAACAATATATATAGCGAACAAGCAAAGTATGCTTTCCAGTAAACCAAATGCTAAAACTTTTTTAACCGAAGTGTCAGCAGCACGATTACACTACCTTTATACATACATAAACTAAAAGAAGAAGCTACGTATTTGCAACAAAAAAGTAGATTTTGGAAACCATTGTAGTTGGACAAGAGTTAAGTGATCTATCAAAATAAGAACCTTATCTAGCTTGAGTTTCTGAGTCCCTTCTATTTCAGTGAGAAGAGCTATTGCTTCATCCTTGCTTACATATTTTTGGCGGAACACCTTGTCGCATAGCAGTCCCGATCTTTGATATATATTTCCTCCGTTTCTGGAAAAATGTTACTTTCACTTTTTTAATTTGACCTATTTTTAGGCTAAAATGAAAAGGTGAAAGTATCTCTTTTCCAGAAACGGAGGTAGTATGATTGTTGCAAAAAGAAAGTATTACAGTAAATACAAGAAGACAATTTTTTTTTAATACGAAAGGAATTAATTGATTTAGGGGAAATGACAGGGTTTCATCCTTATGGATACATTATGTTATCCATGTAGGGGGATTATCAGACCATTCCATTGTTTGAGTGTTTGAAATACCATGTTTAGCTATAGCTTGAGCTACATGGTTTGCATCCCTTTGCACATGAGTACATTTCCAACTGCTAAACAAACTCAAAACCTTATGAAATTTCATGATTAAGTTTTTGGTTGTTCATTTTATAACATTTTGACAATCTCCTTCCAAGTGTAGGTCCTTCACTCCTTTTTATTTGGTCCATAGTGCATCTTCCAAAAGAGCTTTGGCTTCAGCTTGTTGACGATCAATTGCCTTGTCTTTGTAGCATCTAAGTACATTTGTGACACCTGCGAAATTCCTTAGTATTAATCCAATTGTGAAACTTCTTTACAAGTTGCATCAAAGTTGAGCTTAGTAAATGGTTGATCAGGTAACCCAGGATCTTCTTATTTGGACAATATCGAATGCCCTCTTTCGGCGGCGTTTTTAACAAATGAGCATTCAATAAAGAAATGTTGCATGCTTTCAGTATAATTATTACACAGAAGGCAAGTAGAATCAAAATTATTACATAATCTAGCTAATCTCTCACCAACACGCAGACATTTTAGGAGACATTTCCAAAGGAAATAGAGGAAATTTGTAGAAAGTTTAGTCTTTCATTCCAGAAATGAATCCAAAAAATAAGAATATTATTAGTATAACCAGAGTCTTGGTTTATGGAGTTCAATAAAGCTTTATAAGTTGATTAAACTGAAAAATTACCATTAAAACTAGGCTGCCATCTAAGTTGATCTCGACCTTCAAAAGGTATTCTAGTGTTCAAGATTTTCTCAACGTATAAGTTGATTAAAATGAAAATATGAACTCCCAACCGTAAACCAAATCTACGATTTGAAAAATTCATATTTCCAAACCGTAAGCAAAATTGTTAACCCAGTACTACGGTTTGGAGTTCTTATTATTCAAACAGTAGATTTATTTTGCGGTTTGAAAATTTATATTTCCAAAACAGTAGATAAAATTGTCAGGTAAAAATCAAACCCAGTTTTTCCCACCGTATGTGCTTAGTTCCCAACCGTAAATGACCCTGAATTTGTCTACAGTTTGGAGTTCCCACCATATGTTTAGCTTACAGTTTGATTTTCCACCATATGTTGTACTTACGGTTCGGTTTTCATACTGATGCTTCTTACAGTTTCGTTTTCATACCAGAGTAGAATGGTCTTGCAGAATGAAAACATAGGCATATACAAAAATGGGAAACACACTTTTGTTCAATTCTTTTTGTCCCAAAGAGTTTTGGTATGATGTTTTTTTTACTGCAACCTATCTTATAAACAAAACTACAACTAAAGTTTTAAATTTTAGTTCTCCATTTGAAGTTTTATTTGGTATTCTCCAGGTTATACTTTTCTCAAAAAATTTGGAACTATATGTTATCCTCATCTGGCTCACTCAAGAGCAGATAAACTTTCACCAAAATCAGTTAAGTGTGTTTTCATTGGTTATAGCCCACTTCATAAGGGATATATGTTATAATCATGTTATTAAAAAGCTTTATATTTCAAGACAAGTGGTCTTCTCTGAGACGGAGTTTTATTATGCACCCATAGATACTTCTTCCACTTCTTCCTCCTCATTAGTGAATGTTTCAAATCCTTCTACATTTACGGAAGTTATTCCTACTAGTACAATGGTCACTATGTCTCAAAAAGGTGTTTCCAGACCAAATATTTTTTCTGATCATGTCACTCATCTTTCTATTCAACATCCAATTTCTTCAAAATATACAACTTTATTGACTACTTTAATTGAGCCCAAGACTTTTAAGACAGCAATGCAGAATCCTAAGCGGCAAGTTTCAATGAAAGAAGAGTATACACCTTTGATGAATAATAGTACTTGGGAGTATGTTGCACCTGAGCCACATATGAATATATTATAATCAAAATGGGTGTATAGGATAAAACAAAAATCTGATGGTTTTGTTGGCAGATACAAATATAGGCTAGTTGCTAAAGGATATATATGACCAGCAAGATGGAACTGATTTTAATGAAACTATCAGTCCGATTGTTAAATCTCCAACTGTTAGAGTGGTTCTCTGTTTGGAAGTACTTATAATTGGCCAGTTAAACAATTAGATGTAAGTAATGCTTTCTTATATGGATATTTAGATGAGGATGTTTATATGACACAACCACAAAGATTTCTTCATCTTGATTATCCTTCTCACTATGTATGTCATCTTAGAAAGAGCTTATATGGGTTGAAACAAGATCCTAGGGCATGGTTTTACAAATTTAGATCTTTCCTTATTAGTTTTGGGTTCAAAAAGTTTATATGAGATAATTCAATGTTTGCATATTCTTCTGCAGTGGCATTCGTATTTTACTTCTATATGTTAATCACATATTATTAACTGGTAGTTCTTCTAAGTTGATTGATGATATTATTACTTCATTGAAGAGAGAGTTTTCCATGAAAGAGTTAGGATATTTGGCATTTTTTCTTGGTATTGGAGCAGTCAGATATAATGATTCAATTATGTCGACATAAAAGAAATACACATTAGAATTGTTAGATAGAGAAAACTTATTAGACTGCAAGCCATGTGATACACCGGTTGTTAAATCTAGTAGACTTTCTATTTCTGATGGTAATAAGTTGGATAATCCAATTATTTACAAGACTCTTGTAGGAGGATTACAATATCTAACTATTACGAGGCCTGATGTTTGAATTGGGGTGAACTATGTTTCGCGGTTCATGCATTGAGTAAAAGTGATGTTACTAGTTTAAAGGATTATATTCTGACTGGGAAGGGTGCCCAGATACAAGAAGATCAGCTTTTGATTATGCAGTTTTTTTGGGTTCAAATTTAGTATCCTGGTCTTCTAAAAAGCAGTCAACAATTTTTAAATCTTCTGCATAAGCTGAATACAAGTCTCTCTCTATTTTTGTTGATGAGTTACAGTTATTCTCATACTTGTTAGTTGATTTAAAGATTGTTGTTAAGTCGGTATTTTTGTTGTGTGATAACACTAGTGCTTTATCTTTGGCATCTAACCCTATTTTTCATGCTATAACCAAACATATAGAAACTCAGTATCCCACTGTCAGAGAGCTTGTGGAAGAGGGTTTTTTATAATTACAACACATTTCATCAGAAGATCTGTTGTCAGATATTTGTACTAAAGGCATATGCTTTCCTGCTTTTTATGGACTGTTGCATCAACTGCTCAAAAAGCCAAAAATTCAAATGGTCACACGACCGTCAGGGCTTCTCACGGAAAATATTAAAATAATATTATTTTAATATTCTCAAAATATTGGTCGCACGAGCAAAGTTCTACTTTCTCACTTAAGTAAAATCGAGAGTTTCAGTCAAGATCAAATGCTTCTGAAAATCCAAAATATTGCTCAAACGTGCATCAAAAATATCAAAATTCTCAGAATTGAGTCACGGACAATATGGTGACACGGGTATGTTACCTTGACCGACCAAGGTCGTCCTTTTGGCTTGTAAAAGCCGGTCCCACACCCTTTTATGATTTTGACCTAATTAATCGTCTATAATTCATATTGGGTTCAAACTCTTTCCAAACAACTTGGAATTTGATCAAGTCGACCATCAGTTGGTCCCATGACCACCAAGGACCGGCCTCATACCCTTTGGTCGGTCCCTCTCTTCATAATTAGGGTTTACCACCTAATGCTCAGACGAGCACTATTTTAATAATGATTAAACGAGCATTTAATCATCCTTTCACCAACTGGTCTACAAAGAACTTTGGTGCATGCTCATTCGAGCACCTGGGTACTACATGATCGTCCCATCATATCATGTAGCCGGTCCATGTCTCACTCATGGTTGATTTTCGGTAAATCATCCATTGGTCAACAAACGATCAAAAATTAGGGTTTCGAACCAAATGCTCTGCAAAGCATAATTTTGAACAGGTTCAAACACCAATAATTTTATGTTGATGATCAATCAACTTTTTAATTAATAATCGGTCCTTATACCATTATTAATTTTTTATTTGGTCACGCCGCCAATAATTCATTTGAGCAATATTTGCTCAAACGAGCAATATTTTCTTAAATCGAGCAATACTTGCTCAAACGAGCAGTAACATTTTCTCAATCAAGAAATATTTGTTCAACAATAATAATTCATTGCTCGACCAAACAATTAATATTTCTCATAATTGATCCATCTATCAATATTCAAATAGCAATAATCATCATGTTGATTCAACTATCAACATTCGAGAATCCTATTGATCCAGCAATCAATATTGTAATATATATTTAATGTTTGGTCCTGCTACCAACATTTTTGTTCAAGTGGTGGTTCGAACGGACAACCATCCAATATTTCTAATTCCTATCATTCAATCATTCATGATACATTAGATCAGAAATGAGCATTATGTATAATTTAACAATATCTCTGATTTCCTATTTAATACTCGACATATCAGAATAAGTCCTTGATCGAGCAACCTCATCAGACGCTCAATACAAATTATTAAGATATCATTATTATATCGACTGATAAAATGATATATGATGATCTATCAAGACTCAACGTCTATGCATCTGTCCCAGCAGACATGTTCAATCCATGAATCCTAGAGCATTCGCCAATCATGCTCGACTCATCAAGACTAAGACTCATCGTCTAGTAAAGTCAACAACTGACTAACTAAATACACGTTTGCCTTATAGACTTCATATTCATGAGACATCAATCATGTCACATGGAGGGATATCAACTAGGGTTTTGGTCTGGCGGCCTACAGCACATGTGTACACCCACGATGAGAAATGTGAGTTAAGTCGTGAAAGAAGTTGAAGGAGTTATCAAAGTAGTGGATGGACAATCAACCAATTCTCCCACGTACGAGAAACTGGTTCAAACACGATTTCCCACTTTCCCACTCTTTCACTCCAGCAACCTCCACACTTACTAGGATCAATGTGTCTACTATGCTTGCAATATAAATAAGTTTCTGAATCCACGATTGAACGACCAAGAACAACGCTTGTCTAAGAAAGAATTCTTGAACTCTCAACAGAGCAGAATTCAATCAATCAATCATAACTTATCTGAACTCAATAGTTCACCAACTTGCAGAAATACCCAACACATCCAAAATCCTTGATCACCATTGATCTCACACACTTCTCAGCTTCCCTCATACAGATCGACCCTCATCCCTCTTTGTGACCGAATTGACTCTGGAACGGTCGTTGTCTTGGTTTAGGCCGGAGTCCTACAGATTGATCTCTCGAACTCAAAGCACTCCCGTGCAGTGCATCTGTTTGCAAAAAGGTTTAAGCAGTTTGCTTAGTTGAGGAATCGGCCTTCGTCTCTCCACTTTTCCTCAAAAACCAGCTAATCGTTTTCTCTCATCAACACTTATACATGTTTATTATTTCGAATAAACCTCTAAATAGTTATCATATTTAAGCGAAGTCCTTTTCAATCTAACATATGATTTATAAATACGAATGATATCTGAGGGCTGTCGTGAATAGTCAGACGGAAAAAAAAATCGGAATTTATTCTGATCTAACAAGTGAATTTTTAATCATGAAGATTTGTCGGATACGTAGATGACTTTTAAGTTTCACTTCTCTCATTAAAAAGGGAGAGATTCTTTAAAAGTACGAAACATATTCATAATCCTATCAAATGAAAAAGTTGGTGGTGTACTTGGTACCATCTCCTTTTTAGATACCAATATTTTTTTTCTAATTAGCCATATTTATCATAAAACTTAAAATAAAAATTCAGAAAAAATAGTATTGACATGATTTATCTTGAATATATATAAAAAAGGTTAATCCCCAGCCTGATACATTTGTAAACAGAGTATATATCTCATTAAATTCTTGATTTTCTTACCTAATTAATCTTGATATTATATCCATGATATCCTTGGGATTACGCATTGGGTACCGATTACTTGTATTGTTTGTTTTATGATAAATTATGCATGATTTTTTCAAATAAATGGCAATTAATATTTGTATCCGTTTGAATTTTTCACTTAAAATATGTGTTGCAATCATAAATATCGACATATTTGTATCCGTTTGAATTTGTTACTACCTATTTATAATTGTTATGGAAGCTTTTTCTAGACAACTTCTCAAGGCTGAACAAACCAAACAAATAGAAGGTATAAAAATTGCTCCAAATGCTCCTTCAATATCTCATTTATTCTTTGCTGACGATTGCCTGTTGTTCATTAATGCTGATCTTCATAATGTGAATAATCTTTTTAAAGTCATTGATGATTTTGGAGCTGCCTCTGGCCAGATGGTGAACTTTAATAAGTCAAGTGTGTACTATAGTGCTAATGTGCCACAAAGGTTTTGTAGACTACTTACTCGAAGATTAAAGGTACCTAGGATGAATTCTAATGAAAGATACGTGGGAATTCCTCTTGTTATTGGTAAGAATAAAGTTAGATGTTTCACAGGATTGATGGAAAGAGTTAAAAACCGACTTTCCAACTGGAATAGTGAGTCTATGTCACAGTGCAACAAATCACTTATGATAAAGACTGTCATTAACACCATCCCAACTTATTATATGGGCTGCTTACAAATACCAACAGAAATTGTTAAACAGATTGATACTCTGTAGCGCAATTTTTGGTGGGGTTTTCAAGAACATAAGGGCAATTGTATTACTTCATGGAAGAAACTTGGTTTACATAAAAAAAAAATTAGAGGTCAAGGTTTCAGGAATTTGGAAATTTTAAATCAAGCGCTTCTTGTAAGGGTTGTCTGGAGAATGTGCATTAACACAGAGGAGCAATGGGTTAAAGCAATGCAAGCCAAATACTTTACTGGTACTCATATACTTCATGCAAATTTCAAGACAAACTGTTCTTGGGCATGGAGAGGTCTTCATAAGCAAATTCCGTTTATAAAACTTCATAGCAGGTGGAGATTAGGAAATGGGAAGAAAATAAAGATATGGATTGATGTGTGGATCAATGGATTAGACAGTCCTCCGACACCAAGACATGGTATCATAGATAGCGAGCAATACATTTGGGTTCAAGAATTATTCACTCAGGGCAGCAGACAATGGAATGTGTCTTTATTGTATCATTTGTTTGATCAAGACACAATCAATTTAATAATCAACATGAGAATCCCTAATGTTGTGGAAGATAAACTCATATGGAAACTTACAAGAAATGGGAACTTCGCACTAAAGTCTGCATACAATAAACTTCATGAACGCAGTTTAGGAAATCTACAGATCTCTCAAAAAATTGGTGGCTCTAACATCTGTTGGAAGCAGTTCTGGAGAATTGATACCTAGCCTAGAGTAAAACATTTCCGTTGGAAAGTTCTCTCTGACATCTTGCCTACGAAAGTGCGACTCTCAAGAAACTACAACTACATAAATTACCTTTGCCCACTCTGTAAGCAATTTGATGAAACTATTCTGCACATCTTGTTCTTCTGCCCCTCCTCAAGAGCTGTATTGTAACACTCCGTGTCTTCTTTTCGAGTTTAACCAAAATCCATTAACTCAATTTTGCACTTTGAATGCCTAGAACTCTTCTTTTGAAATTTTTAGGCAGCCTTAAGAATAAATGTCAATGCCTAATAGAAAAGTATGCCTTATGTAAAAACCTTGGGTGCTATAATAGTGACCCATGCATCTGGGCACGTGTCACATTTTCTCTAAGACATAAAAAAGAGAAACCGGAGAGAACGAGGGGGGAGTAATTTCCTCTTCTTCTCTTCTCCTCTTTCCTTCCTCTGCTACTGAAAAATTGAAAGAAACCAACTGAAATCATGCACACCTAAGTTTTGTAGAGACATAAATACATTTAGGTACTGATGTTGTTGATGTTGGAGCTGGTGCTTGTTATAAATTCTCCTCCTATTGATTTTGTTGGATAACAAAGAAGTTAGGTTAATGTCAATTTAGGATTTTATGGAATTCACTGATTATACTTCATTCCTAGTGATATTAAAGTATGGGATAAGTATATTTTTATGTCAAATTCTAGGGTTGTCAATTTGAATCTTCTTCCCCTTTCTCTTTGGTCTCCGTGGTCCGCAAAAGTTCTTATTTCACAAATGAAGAGGTGTTTTGAATAATTTAGTTTTGGAAAGAGTTTTGTGCTAGAACTAAATGGTTTTCTCTTGCATGTGTAAATTAAATCTTGCAAAAGGTAAATTTCAGTTTTGTGAGTTTTCATGGTCTGGTATGACAACTGATTTTGGTGTTTATGCGGGCTATGGAAGTTTGAGGCCAGTTCACAAGGTTTTTAGGGGATAAAACTCTTTTACTCTTGCACCACCGAGAAGAGATACTGCTGAATTGTATTTTGTTTAAGTCTTATATAATTTTAGCAAAGTTGTTGGAGTATGAAGTGTGGGTGCAAAATACCGCATACCCATCAGTTATGCGAAATGATGCCTATAAGTAGTAAGAGAACACGAACGCATACAACATATCCAGCATGACGAACCAGATGACGTCACCTAGTCACGATAATAGTGTGAAGATCAACGCGACAGTAAAGAAACCGTGCGGCAATGATAAAGTCTATGCGACGTTGACGCGCTCCAGATCCGAAAATTGGGGCTTTATTAGCTGTCCTCCACTATGTAAACTCCTATAAAAGGAACCAAACACCATTGTATGTAGGAGAGATCTTGGGATAAGATATTTAGGAGAGAGAAAGTTATTTGTTTTCCAAGTTAGGGTTTTCCCCTATCATCTTTGTATTTGTTCTAAGTTTTAATAAAAGATTTTGAATATTTCATCATGGTTTCTTAGATTTCTTCATAGATTACCTTTAGGGTGTGGTTGTAGGATTTCCTGCAACTACATTTTGGCTCTAGAAATCAGCTCGGATGATAATCCCTGTGGGTGAAGTTCTTTAAAATTTTAGCTTAAAATTATTCATTACTTTTCAACATCTTATCATCAATCTTTGAGAGTTTTAGATTAAAAGTTTCTATTATCATTAATCTTTGAGAGTTTTAGAAATACAGATCTGTAAAACAATACCAAAAAATTTCATCCCAGCAAAGTAACTTTCATCAATAACATTTTAGGTTCTTTGAAGAATACTTTTTCCTTTGTCAAGAGTAGATATTGTTACAGGAACAAAAGATGGTGAGACAAGCACTGAAGGAGAGAACGCGACACCGATTAGGAGGAGCAGGAGAATTGCAGGAAGATGAAGAGGCGAAAACGTAGAATCATCAAGGATGGGCGAAAGAAACAACCAGAATCTACAAGTTCAATCTCAGATCCAGCAGGTACAAGAAGAAAACAACCGCATGAATTATGATGAGGAAAGCGTTCACACTATAGATACAAATACGACGGAGGAAGACGAGCAAAGAACTGCGGAGGGAGGACCGGTAGGAGATAACGAAGACAACATGACAATAGAGGAACTCAGACAAAGATTAGCTTAAGAAAAAAGGAGAGAAGAAGAAGCACGCGCGAATTTGAGGAGACAGAATGATGAGCTAAGAGAGGAAAACCATAGATTACAAAAGCAGAGGTCACGAACAACGTCAAGGACAACACGTGCGAGCTTAAGATCAAGAACAAGTAGGAGAACGTCCAGGAAAAGACGATCTAATCGCAGAAACGACGCACAAGAGCAGCTTTTTAATAACAACTTTTTGAGCATTTTCATGTAGGCGATAATATGCATGAGGAGCGCGTTTATAACCAGAGGGAACCAAACCCAAATGATGACAGATACATACAAGAGGGCGAAGATAACCGCATACAAGGAAATCAAAGGGATGATCAACTAGATAGGAAAGGAGAATACAACCGCGTCCATGATGATCAAAGATAGGAAGATGACACGGAGCAGGCGAGAATGATACTTCATGGAAGGGAAATGTTGCGTAATCAACGCAATCATGCAGAAGAGGATGAAAGGAATAATGTCGCACAGGTACATGCAAGGAATGAAAGAGAAAGACGCAGAAGAAGAAGAGAAGAGGCGGAAGAACGAGAACTCCAAGAAGCAATGCCTCAAAATAGGCACGAAAATAGAGTAAGCAAGATTGAAAAGACCTGTGCAGCAAGATGTAGACCAAACCATGAATGAAACCATCTTAAGAGAATTAACAGAAGTAAGAGTAATGATGACGGCATGGAGAGATGGAGGAAGGCGACAATTAGATGAAGCAATAGAAGAAGCAGGAAAAACACCATTTGCAAGGCAAATACAACTCGCAGGAATACCAACTAAGTGCACATTACCTGTTTTTACTAACATTTTCGATGGAAGTACATGTGCAGTACAGCATATAAAGGCGTACAACTGATCTCTGTTGCAATGGGAGGACAATGATGTAGTCTTATGCAAGTATTTTCCTGCTAGCTTAACAAGAGAGGCTTTATAATGGTTCGAGGGACTGCCAATGGGAACAATCAGATCATTCAATCATCTATAAAGCATATTCTTAGGGGCATACATTAGTAACAATATGTTACGACCAGGAATAGAGAAGATATTCAGCTTAAGGAGAAGAATCAATGAAAGCTTGCGTAACTTAACTACACGCTGGAGAACTATGTGTAGTGAGATGGCAGGAAGAGTAGACGAAAGAAATTTCATCCTAGCTTTCATTAACGCACTTTTTCCAATAGATTTGTTGTATACGCAGATATTATGGATAAAAGATACCATAACAATGACAGAGATGCGCGAGTTCCAAGAAGAATATATTGCTCTCGAAGAAAAACAAAGAGATATGGAATCTTACCCAGTTGTAGTTACAAACGCAAAGTAAGGAAATGCTAGCCTACTACCAAGAACAACAAATGCTGTCGGAAGTACCTCCCAAGGAAGCCAAGAGAAGGCGGTAGAAGAAGATAAGCAAAATCAAGTAGCAATGAGCAGTAGAGATCAAGAAATGTACAAAAGGGAATATAGAGAAAGACAATATAACAATGTTGCAGGTAATAATAAGATTCCCAGGTTTGACAACCAAGTAGAAGGGTACGGAGGAAAAAAAAAGATATTATCATCAAGGACCAGGTGGAAGTAACAAAGTATACGAAGATATAAAATTTCCGCATCTAAATACAGCAATGGATAAGATTTGGGAGGCGGTAATTTTAATGGAAGAAATACCCGCACCACCAAATCTGGGGCAAGAGCCACCGTCAGGAAGAAGAAGCAGAGAGTTTTGTGCGTACCATCGCTTTCTTGGACATAACACCAATAACTGTCAAAATTTTCAAAGAATCATACTAAAAATGATCGATCAGGGAAAATTAAACCACTTTTTAGCCGCACAACAACAAAATCTATCACCACCACCAGAAGGACAGGCACCGGGAATGGAGGCAGGGAAGAAAACATACTTAATAGAAGTAGGAGCGAACACAAAGAACTTATACTGCAATTCAATAATTCATTCGTTCAAAAGCATAGAGGATTTTCATGATAATGTATTAAGCCGCGTATATGCTAGAGATGATTAAGGAAATGAGATATTCAACTTGGCAAAGGTGTCAAAACTCAAGGATTTGTAAAAACAACCAATCACATTCAGTGCGGAAGAAGTACCAGGAGGAGGAGAACTATATGAAAACCCATTGGCGGTCAAGTCGGAAATCATACCAAAATTAAAGATGGAAGGAGAAGAAGACAATGATACAGACGCATGGGAAATAAATAGGATACTGATTGATTCAGGCAGTTCAGTAGATATTATGTTTTACCACGCGTATAAGACCATGGGTGGCAAAGATGAATAACTTATTCCTTCCACCTACAAAATCTATGGGTTCAACGGGTCAGCTAACAAGCCAAAAGGAGAAGTCACCATGTGAATCCCTCTCAAGACCATAACCACAGAAGTAACCTTCTGTGTAGTTGATGTAGAGTCTCCATATAATTCCTTGATAGTTGAGACCAAGCAACTAAACCTATAGTTCACCTAGTTCCGTATGTATCCCTGCGCCTCCAACTTGAAATAAGTCACGCACTTGGAACAATTCCTTTGGTTCGTATTCCAAACAGTAAAGGAACAATAAATCTGTTCAGTAACAACTCTTTTCAATCAAATGATATGAGTTTGACAAAGGTTCTTTCGTTTAACCAATAAACTCCTTTGTCGGGTCCTTAGATCAATCTCTCAACAACTACCGAAGTAATTGTTAGACTATGCAATCAATACTATTAATCACAAAGAAGTGTATTGATGCCGATCTACTCAACTAATCAATCCAATCTATCACAAAGATAAATCGATTATAGTTGGATCCCTTTCCAGCCGAAACAAGTATTGTGCACACCAAAGATTATGAACCAAAAAAGTCCTCTTGTCTTCAAATCTTCTTTGATCTTCAATCAGAACCTGCACACAATCAACTTGAATCTCTTGTAATCAATCACACACAGAACGGTGTCTGTTAACGTTGGATTATCACAAGACGTCTTTAGATCTACAAATAATCTAAAGATCCCCGTCGAAACTTCGATCTAGTTTGAGTGAATCTTATATCAGAAGAGAAGATTCTCAAGCATAAACAAACTAGGTGCAATCAAAGTTTAACAACCGTTAGTCAATCAAATCAATCGAAAACTAAAATAAACTACAATTATCTAGTTTCCCACCAACGCTAATAGAGCTTCCCAATCCCAAAGAAGTCTTTAAACCGAGCCGCCGTAAGAGATTTCTCCTAATTAGGATACTTTCCTCTCCGATAGGCGGCTCCACCAGTAACAACACTACTGAGGTAGTTTTGCTATCTCTGAGGATTAGTTTGCTAGAAATGCAAACTTCAATATTTATAGACAAGGAAGTTTGGACACCAAGGAATTTCCAAAACCGAATATTCTCAAAGATATGCAATAAACACAAATTCGGTTTTCATAATTCTTGGAAATGCACTGTCTAAATATTGACCGAAATCCCAATAGGAAAATTTATAATCAGTAAATGCGCATTACTAATTATTATTTTCTAAAGATATGCATTTAATTGCTGGAAATTAAATAACATATAAAAACTAAGAAACCTTAATTAAAAGATTCTCAATTTATTTCGATCCTGGGATTCTCCTTTAGCTATTAAGGAATATCTTTGAACAATTAATGATAAGAGTTACTGCACATGTTCAAAGTATGTCGACATCTTTACTTTGCAAGTTCTTTTTCATACTTACAATCTTGGAACCGATTTGCCACACTTCCAAACGAATTTAGAATTGGTTCATCTGACTTCCAGGAACTATGTGATTGATTATCCAATCAAATCACCAATCATGGGTTTCACGGTTCTACCATAACAAGTTCGGTTCTACCTCCATGTGACTACTGTGCATAGTCACGCTAGTTACCAAAACTCGGTTGACTAGGTACTAGGATCGGTTCCCCACATACTTATGGTAACTACCTGTATTTGGTGCACATGTCCATAGGATCGGTTCCCCCATCTTCTAAGAACTTGTTTCACATGTTCATAGGATCAGTTCCCCCATCTACTAAAAATGTGTTGCACCTCTTACAAGGATCGATTCCTCTCTTGTAAATTTGTTGCACCTCTTACTAGGATGGTTCCCCAATGGCTAGATAAAAGTTGCTATTTACAAGGCATCGATCATACCATCTTGAGTGATTACTTAAGATCGGTTTCACTAATAAAAGTCATACCAATACAAAAGTCAGGCTTTGTGAATAGTTTTACCAAGATACATAAACAAGTTTATGAGCGGTTACACTAAACACACATATTGGTAATTCAAAATAGATTTGCAATGAATAACAATACCAATAAGCCTAGCGATTTCCCTTTCGATTCACAAAACAAGTTTATGAACTTACTTCCTTTAAACGAATGTAAAACATTGTTTCCTAGGATGAAATCTTCACTCATACCCATACATAATCACAATAGCATTCATACGATTATGTCGATGTCTTATATACAAAGTTTAATGGTTAAGCAATAAACCTCATATTTTATTCCTTAATACTATGTCTAACTAGAGTATCATACACAGCTTCGCAGTTATGTTTTTAATATGCACGACTTGAAAGATATGTTAGGGAATGAAACAGTTCAAGTATTACTAACCTAAAGAGGAAGGATGATGTTGTCGTTGTAGCTCCATACTTCTTCACATTCTTCAAGTCTTCACGTAATACTTGTATGTCTCATATCCTAACACTTTCAAGCTAACCTATACGAAGTTGACTCTAGTATATAATCATGCGACTCTTTAAATGAGTTTTGATTCACTAAAATATGACAACCAAACTTGACATACCAACGCTTGGTGGGTTCAACCGAGCTATGCTCTAACAACCCCAATTCTCGTGCTTTCCTCACCGTATACATAGCATGGCATTCCTTGGTGAGAATGCACTAACAACACACTCAAGTTGTGTTGAGGTGAGCAATGTCTTTCTCACCACAAGTGACTTTTGGATTATCGTGAAAGAGATCACTTTTATAACCTTTCACATCCAAATCCATCTTTCCAAAGAACTTTTTAAGTTCCAACATCATGGATACTTCCTTCTCCATAGTCATGGAATTTTCTGGGAGATCATTCCTTTTCATACTCAAAACATCATTGACTTTCTTTGGTATCCACTTCTGAGTGCGTTTAGGAACAATCGGAACCTTCTTCCCATTACTCTCTTCTAGAATTCTCGGAAGAGAATCGGATTGACTATTCTTTTGGAAGTTCGTCTTTCTCCAACTGGGAGCATCGGATCTTGTCTTAGCCTTTACGAAGTTATCCTTTTGATAACCATTACGATTGTGAAAAGGATTTGTATGACATTTATAGGAAAATATGGGTTTATTACAGCACTGATTCCTTTGCCTAAAGGTTGGACAGTTACAACCTGTAACGTTAAGGGGATTAGTCTTAACATATGATCTTGGTTTCATAACTTCTTGTGATGCCCAAAAAAGAACATCATGAAGTTTCTCATTACTTATACGGAAACAACATCTCCTTTCCAGGTGACCTTTATTTCCGAAATAGTGGCACACATAAGGAATGTTCTTACCTCGATCCGTGTGTGCTGACTTTGGAGGTTGATATACTTTGCTCTTTTGAACCTTAACTTCCGGTGAAGGTATTTCACTTTTTCCATCAGTGGAAACCTTTTGTTGAGAAGAATCACTAGCCTTGACAAATTTTACCTCTTTGCTAGTACTTGGAGCATCTATTCCCTTATAGCCCAATCCTCGTGTATCACGATGATTTTTACTTGCTCCTAGTGATGTGTTTTGTAGTTGTAGTGGTAAAAAGGTTCGTTGCTCGAACTTGTGAAGGATTTTTGAAAATTAAATAAAATTGTTTCAATAATAATGAGAAAACACCGAGACTCTGGATTCCACCATTGACCAATTAATTGATAAACTCTAATCAATATTCATGCAATATTCTTCTTTAAAGTGATTCTAATATTTTTCTTTAATAGATTTTTGAAGTAATAATTGTAAGCACGAAGCATGAAACATCAAAAGTATTAAAACCAAGCATGTCCCATCAAAACACTTCACAACTACTCAATAAAAACCAATTTTTCTTTTAAGTTCTATGCAAATAATCATGTAAAATAATTGCAATAAATAATTAAAATAGAACTATACCACTTTTCATGGAACAATGGCTTCCTCGGTCGCCTCGGCTAAGGGGTTTAGCTCCTCATATTAACCACTTGCTCAAAATACATATTTGGTGTTCAAAAGTTGATTAAAAGAGTGAAAAGTGCTAAGCAGCGGATTCTGTAACAAATATAACTGTTACAGAACCTATTCATACAGAGAACTGTTGCGAACTGAAGCTAACTGTTGGAAAAATTGTTACAAAGGATATAGAATTTGAAAGCTACGGTCACAGTTTCTGCGACTTTCTTTTACTGCTGTTCTGTGTTCTTCGTCTTCTCCGGCCACAGTTGCACCAGCAGAAACACGATTTCTTCCAATGATTTTTATGGCTTCTCTAAGGCTCTAAACTTTCCCCTAAACTTTGTTGCTTCTCAATATGACTCGAATCAACCTATATATATCCACCAAACCCAAAAATCACTCGAGTTAATCCAAATCTTTTCGTTTTTTCTTCACCGCACGTTACAGCCATTTGATCTTCTTTTTACGCGTCAACTTGGTTTCCAAACTCTCTTAAACTCTCCCAGGACTGAATAAGGACTCCATACACTCGTATCTTGCCGTAAACTCTTCACAAATTCTTTTGTAAACCGAAAATAACTCAAAATATGAATTCTCCCTGTTTTGCTCCAACACGGATTTCTATCCCTGTTTAATCGATTCTACAGATCATACCATACTTGTTTATCCTTAACAGGGTTAATCCAACGAAAATCATCCCTTGAATCTCCTTAAAAATCGTCCAAAAATTAAACAGAAAATTATGTTTTCTGTAAACTGTTTTCCCGCCAATTTTGTTTTGAAAATTTGAGAAGAAATGTGACCTCCCCCTATCCAGTGCCGGTTTGTGCTTAGCAGCTGCTTGGAAATGGGTTACCCCTTATCCAAAATGAGAGTCCGAATAGCAAGTGTCCTCCCAGGAGCCTTTAGCAACTTTTCGAGCCAATTTTTCCGCAAAAGCCTATTTCTCCAAAAACACCTACAAAGGGATAAAATACCAAAATTAGTACAAAAATGGGTACTAACAATATATACAATAGAGATGAAAATAGACACATAAATGCGTCTATCACCTAGCATAGTGGTTAATTTGCTTGAACTAGTATTGAACTTTTTCAAGTCATCTTCCAACATCTTGATTTTATCAAAAGCGGAAGCTAAATCATCCTCAAGGCGTTTTTCTCGAGCGAGATACGCGCTTTCTCTGTCATTAAAGCATTTTTGTTGAGAGTCATATCTTTCTTCAGTTTCTGCAAGTCTTTCTTTCAACACAAAGTACTTTTGATAAATATTATCACATTCAAGTGACTTCATACGTAGGTTTTCCTCAAAATCCTTGAGGATCGATTCGTTAGAACGATTTGAAACATAAACACCTGCGCATCATCTTCTCAATTTCTTGTTTGTACGATAGAGATTAGTCAGAAAAGGTGTGACATGAAAAGTTGTCATCTTTTTATTTCCCAACGAATTCAAAAGCTTAACATACTCTGAGACTTCATCATCAACATCTCTATTAATATCTGAATCACCTTCATCAGAAAGTTCATCCAACTATTCTTCTAGGCGTGTTTCCCATACTTCAACAGGTTCTACATTAAGAGAATATTTAGATACTGACCTAGATGTGATAGTTCTCTCAGGTAAATCCAAGCTTTGAAAATCATCTGGTAATTTATGAACTGGTACGTTATTAGAGATAGACTCGTCCATATTCAGATCGCTATAAACACATACTTATGAGGTCTTAAACGTGTTTTCCTGCTCTGATACCAATTGAAAAAGTGGGGGTACAACAACCTCACCCAATAATTCGCTTAGCAATCTGCATGGACTAACTCCAATATACTTTTAAGAGAATCAACTAGACAGTCAGACTCAATCTTAATAAAAAGTATATCAAGGAGTTATATCTCAATTTCTGGATTCAATACTTACTAAAGCAAATAGAAATCTGCGAGTCTAATTGAATACAAGAGAAATTAACTTGAATGGTACCAAAGACCAATGTTCAAGTATAAATCAATTTCAATCAACAACATAAGGTTGGATTTACCAATTGATCGATTTAACGCACAACCTGTGATATTTCAATTATATAAGAAAATATAATGCGGAAAAGAAATAACACAGACACCATAAGTTTTATTAATAAGGAAACCGCAAATGCAGAAAAACCCTGGGACCTAGTCCAGATTGAACACACACTGTATTAATCCGCTACAGACACTAGCCTACTACAAACAAACTTCGGTCTGGACTGTAGTTGAACCCCAATCAATCTCACATTGATCCGAGGTACAGTTTTGCTCCTTACGTCTTTGATCCCAGCAGGATACTACACACTTGATTCCCTTAGCTGATCTCACCCACAAAGTCGAAGACTTTAATAATTAAATTTGTATCACACAGAAAAGTCTACAGGAATAGATAAATCTGTCTCCCACAGAAATACCTACAAGTTTTGTTCCGTCTTTTGATAAATCAAGGTGAATAGGAATCAATCGATAACCCGGACTTATATTCCCGAAGGACAGCTTAGAATTATCAATCACCTCACAATAATCTTAATCGACTAGCGAAACAAGATATTTCGGAATCACAAACGATAAGACGAAGATGTTTGTGACTACTTTTCTATCTTGCCTATCGTAGAAATTAATCTCAAGCCAATCTTACCATTGTACTCAAATACGATAGAAACAGCAAGAACATATCACGCAACTACAGAGAAAATAGTTGGGTCTGGCTTCACAATCCCAATGAAGTCTTTAAGTCGTTAACCTACAGGGTCTCGAGAGAAACCTAAGGTTAAAGGAGAATCGACTCTAGCTTGTACAACTAGTATCACACAGGAGGTGTGGGGATTAGGTTTCCCAGTTGCTAGAGTTCTCCTTTATATAGTCTCCAAATCAGGGTTTGCAATCTAAGTTACCTTGGTAACAAAGCATTCAATATTCATTGTTAGATGAAAACCTGATTAGATTCAAGCTAATATCTTTCAACCGTTAGATCGAACTTAGATTGTTATACACAAATGAAATGCACGTTCATTTAGGTTTGTGTAACCATACCTAAACGTGTACACCTAGTTGGTTCAACAGTAGTTAACCAAATGGTTAGCCATATGAGCACTTTCATATCAACCTTATTCATCTTCACTATAACTAGTTCAAATGACTCAAAAGAACTAGTTAGAGAGTTGTTCAATTGCTTAGATCTCATAGAAGTATACAAGACACAATCGAAGCAAAAACGATTTTTATTCACTTGAATCGATTCATGAATTTTATAGCCACGGTTTGCAAATATGCATTCCTTAGTTTATATAAGTTTAAGTTCAAGTATAAACTGTTTTTAGAAAATAACCCACTCAAGTACGCATACCGGTATGCATACTTAAGTACCTGGATTGAGTTTATTTTCAGTTCACAAACTCCAGCAGAAATTCACGGGACGTGAACTTCCGGCAGTACGCGTATAGGTACGCGGACTTTAGTTCCGGTTATCTTGAGCAGCAAAGTACGCATACTTTGGTTCAAGGATTTTGGACTTACACAAGTATGAGTTCACATATAATGTTTTTATCCATTCAAGGTTATATATTCTAAACTCTCATTTTAATCATTGAAACATTCTTAGAGGATGTTAAATAGAGGTTATTCACACACTATTTTTCATCAAAGCAATTTTCAAGATATAGAAATAATTAACATGACTTTCGTCACGAGTAAAGATGAACTTGGCAAAAGCGAAAGCTTACCAACACATATTTCGAGAAATAGATAAGCGAGATAAACTCGGATCGAAATAACAAATGTGTATAATCGAAGTCTATATAACAATACGACTTTTGTCTCAAGATAGGAGATAGAGTAGATAGACTTTTGAGTGATAGATAAGTTCAAGTCTCCACATACCTTTTAGTCGATGAAGTTCCACCAGTTCCTTGAGTAGTTCTTCGTCTTTGTATGATGAACGTCGTGGAGTCTAGAGCTCAACTATACTTTCTATCCTAGTCCGAGACTTAGCTATAAGTAGACTAGAAATCAAGACTTATAGTTTTGGTAACTAAACTTGACAAACAAGCTTGAGATAGCAACGCTTGCGAGTTTGACCGAGCAGTGCTCTAACACAAGTATCATTTTTATTTTGTGTGTTCGGTTTTCCTAAGACCTTGATATTATGTAGACCTGACCGAGTTTAAAGAATGCATATCATTGTTCTCATTCAACATTCTATGCTCATTTCATTTTAACTCACTGAACTACCCAAGAACCAATCTGAGCAGAACTGGTATACTATACATCTTTTTTTACCACTTACTTCTGATAAAATTCGGTCTAAACTGTAAGGACAACACAAATGCAATATCGAATTTTTCAGTCTAAGTGAATTAATAATTCAATCATAACAGGCGGATACCAAAAAGCAGCAATACTGGCTTCCTCAGTACCTACATCTTATGCCTCTTCTTCCACCGCTACTTCGATGAATCAAGTTTTTTACAGAATGAGCCGGCATGACCAGAAATGTTGTTTTATGCATTACCCTGTTAGTATGGAACTCACAACAGGGTTACCTTCTTTCAAAAAATTTATTAGGTAGGCAGCATAATTGTTGTTAGAGCATAGCTCGGTTGAACTCACCAAATGTTGGTATGTCAAGTTTGGTTGTCATATTTTAGTGACTCAAAACTCATCTAAAGTCGCTTGATTGTATGCTAGAGTCAACTTCATTTAGGTTAGAATACAAAGTCTAGGAATGTTGAGACATACAATTATTACTCCGAAGACCTGAAGAAAGTGAAGAAGAAGCGAACTACAACGACAACATCATCCTTCCTCTTGAGGTTAGTAATATTGACTTGAACTGCTTTCATTCCTAACGTATCTTTCAAGTCGTGCTATATTGAAAACATAACTGTGAAGCTGTATATATTGTACATAGTGTATATATTACTCTAGTGATGTGGCATGGTCATATTTGTATGATCATAGTATTAGGGAATTAGACTACGAAGTATAACGCTTATGTTTTGAACTTCGTAGATATGACATCGACATAATCGTGTATTTATTGTTTTGATTATGTGAATGGGATATGGTGAATATTTCATCCTAGGAAACAATATTTTACATTTGTATAAAGAAAGTACATTCATGAACTTGTTTTATGAATCGAAAGGGAAATCGCTAGGCTTATTGGTACGGCTATTCATTGCATATCTTTGGATTACCAATATGTGTGAGATGGTAGAATCGATCGTAACTTTTTTTATGTATCTTGGTATAACGAATCACAATGCCTGACTTATGATTTGGTATGACTTGTTTTTGTTAATTAGTGTAACCGATCCTAAGTAATCACCATGAGATGGTATGATCGATATTTGTAATTGGTGTGACCGATCCTAGTAATTGGTGTGACCGATCACAGAGAAGTTGTGTAATCGATCCTTGTAATTGGTGTAACCGATCCTGGTAATTGGTATAACCGATCCTGGTAACTGGTGTGACCGATCACAAGCAATACCATGAGTATATGGTAACCGGTCCTGGTAATTGATGTAACCGATCCTGGTAACTGATGTAACCGGTCCTGGTAACTTGTGTGACCAATCACAAGTGTTTCCATATTAAGGTATAACCAATCTTAGTGATTGGTAGAACCGATCGAACCCATGTATGTGATTTGATATTTGATCAATCACATAGTGATCTTGGAATACAGGTGAACCAATTCTAAACTTGTTTGGAAGTGTGGTATAACCTATTCCAAGAATGTAAATCCATGTAAATATGAATAAGGATTTACAGTGAAAAAATGTCAACATACTTTGAACACGTTCAGTAACTCTTATCATTTATTCTTCAAAGATATTCCTTAGTACTCAATTAAGGTTTTTGGTTTTATATGCTTTAATTACCAGCAATTAAATGCATATCTCTAGAGAATAAAAATTAGTAAATATGCATTTACTAATTGGATATTTTATATTGAGAGATTTCGGAAATTTTGGACAAGCATTTATTGGAATTAGAAAAACCGAATTTTTCCATTCATTGCATATCTTGAGAATATTTTCGGTTTTGGAAATTCCTTGGTGTCCAAACATCCTTGGTCTATAAATACCTAAGTTTGCATTCCTAGCAAACTATCCTAAGATCCAGGCAAACTTCATCTTTTTGTTGTTTCTGGTGGAGCCGTTAATCCGGAGAGGAAAGTACCCTAATTAGGCGAAATCTCTTACGACCGCTCGTTTAAAGACTTCTGTGGGATCAAGAAGCTCTACGAGTACCGTTGGTGGGAAACTTGATAATTGCAGTGTTATTAGTTTTTGATAGATTTGCTTGAATAACGGTTGTTGAAACTTTGATTGCACCTAGTTTGTTTATTCTTGAGAATCTTCTCTTCTGATATAAGATTCACTCAAACTAGATCGAAGTATCGACGGGATCTTTAGAACTATTTGTAGATCTAAAGACATCTTGTGATAATCCATTGTTAACAGACTCCGTTCTGTATGTGATTGATCACAAGAGATTCAAGTGGTGTTGTGCAGGTGTTTATTGAAGATTAGAAAAAAATGAAGACAAAGAAGATTTCTTATTTGGTTCTCATATCTTTGGGTGTGCACAAACCTTGATCAGCTGGGATCCAACTAGAATCGGATTTATTCAATTGATTAGTTGCGTGAGATCGGCATCACTTTATAGTTTCTTGTTGGAATCTATATCGATTGATTGTGAATCTAAACTTGACTACTTTGGTAGTTATTGGATAGATTGATCAAACCAGGCAAAGGAGTTTATTAGATTAAACGAAAGAGTATTTGCGTATGAATTGAGATATCGTTATCTTGAAAGAATCAAAAGAGTTGTTACCAAACAGATTTGTTGTTCCTTTACTGTTTAGAATAAGATCCAAAGGAATTGTTCCAGTGTATGCACTCATCGAAGTCGGAAACGCAGGGATACTGAGGAAACTAAGTGAACTAGGGGTAGTTGCTTGGTCTCAACTATACGAAGTTGGTGTAGATTTTGTATAGCGGCTTAATTCTGAGAGTATTCAATTCTGGACTAGGTCCTGGGTTTTTCTGCATTTGCAGTTTTCCTCGTTAACAAAATCTTGCTGTGTATTTTAGTTTTATTTTTCGCAATTATATTTGTTTATATAATTTGAAGTAAATTACACAAACTTTAACTCCGTACATACTTGATATTGATCCTATAGAGTTTGGTTAAGTCCGAACCTATTGAAAAAGCGGGGGTCTAACTACCTCACCCAATATTTCATTTAGAAATCTGTATGGACTAACTCCAATATACTTTTATGAGAATCAACTAGATAGTCAGACTCAATCTTAATAAAACGTATATCAAAGAGTTATATCTCAATTTCTCGATTCAATCCTTACTCAAACAAATAGAAATCTGTGAGCCTGATTGAATACAAGAGAAATAACTTGAATAGTACCAAAGACCAATGTTAAAGGATCAATCAATTTCAATCAACAACCAAAGGTTGGATTTACCAATTGATCGATTCAATGCACAACCTGTGATATCTCAATTATATAACAAAATATAATGCGAAAAACAAATAACACGGACACCAGAAGTTTCGTTAACGAGGAAACCGCAAATGCAGAAAAACCCTGGGACCTAGTCCAGATTGAACACACACTGTATTAAGCCGTTACAGACACTAGCCTACTATAAACTAACTTCGGTATGGACTGTAGTTGAACCTCAATCAATCTCACACTGATCTAAGGTACAGTTGCGCTCCTTACATCAATGATCCCAGCAGGATACTACGCACTTGATTCCCTTAGTTGATCTCACCCACAACTAAGTGGTGCTACGACCCAAAGTCGAAGACTTGAATAAACAAATCTGTCTCACACAGAAAAGTCTATAGGAATAGATAAATATGTCTCCCACAGAAATACCTACAAGTTTTGTTCTGTCTTTTGATAAATCAAGGTGAACAGGAACCAATTGATAAACCGGACTTATATTCCCGAAGAACAGCTTAAAAATATCAATCACCTCACAATACTCTTAATCGACTAACGAAACAAGATATTGTGGAATCACAAACGATGAGACGAGGGTATTTGTGACTACTTTTCTATCTTGCCTATCGGAGATATAAATCTCAAGCCAATCTTACGATTATACTCAAACATGATACAAACAACAAGATCAGATCACGCAACTATAGAGAAAATAGTTGGGTCTGGCTTCACAATCACAATGAAGTCTTTAAGTCGTTAACCTACAGGGTCTCGAGAAAACCTAAGGTTAAAGGAGAATCGACTCTAGCTTATACAGCTAGTATCATACAGGAGGTGTGGGAATTAGGTTTCCCAGTTGCTAGAGTTCTCCTTTATATAGTCTCCAAATCAGGGTTTGCAATCTAAGTTACCATGGTAACAAAGAATTCAATATTTACCGTTAGATGAAAACCTGATTAGATTCAAGATAATATCTTTCAACCGTTAGATCGAACTTAGCTTGTTATACACAAATGAAATGTAACTTCATTTAGGTTTGAGTAACCGTACCTAAATGTGTACACCTAGTTGGTTCAACAATAGTTAACCAATGGTTAGCCATATGAGCACTTTCATATCAACCTTATTCATCTTCACCATAACTAGTTCAAATGACTCAAATGAACTAGTTAGAGAGTTGTTCAATTTCTTAGATCTTATAGAAGTATACAAAACACAATCGAAGCAAAATCGGTTTTGATTCACTCGAATCGATTCATGAACATTATAGCCACGGTTTGCAAAGATTTAATTCCTTAATATATAAAAATGTTTTAGTTCATGAACAAACCGATTTTAGAAAGTAACCTACCTAAGTATGCATACGGGTACGCGTACTTAAGTAACCGGATTGAGTTTGTTTTCACTTCCAAACTTCAGCAGAAATTCACGAACGTGAACATTCCGCCAGTACGCGTACGGGTACCCATACTGTCCCCGATTTCCAATAACCACCAGTACGCGTACGGGTACGCATACTTTGGGTTCCCGGTTTTGGACTTTTACACAAATGTGAAAACACACTATGCTTATATCCGAAGATGGTTACATGTTCTAAACTCTCATTTCAATCATCAAAACATTCTTAGAGGATGTTATATAGTTGTTATTCACAAACTATTTTTCATCAAAGCGATTTTAAAGATATTGAAATAACCAACATGACATTCGTCACGAGTAAAGATGAACTTGGCAAAAGCGAAAGCTTACCAACACATATTTCGAGAAATAGATAAGCGAGATAAACTCTGCTCGAAATAGCAAATGTGTATAATCGAAGTCTATATAGCAATACGACTTTTGTCTCAAGATAGGAGATAGAGTAGATCGACTTTTGAGTGATAGATAAGTTCAAGTCTCCACATACCTTTTAGTCGATGAAGTTCCACCAGTTCCTTGAGTAGTTCTTCGTCTTTGTATGATGAACGTTGTGGAGTCTAGAGCTCAACTACACTTTCTATCCTAGTCCGAGACTTAGCTATAAGTAGACTAGAAATCAATACTTATAGTTTTGGCAACTAAACTTGACAAACAAGCTTAAGATAGCAACGCTTGAGAGTTCGACCGAGCAGTGCTCTAACACCTATTATCAATTATCATACTTCGTTGTTGTATTGTCTCGATCTTGTATCTATAGTCAATCAAATAAGTCATCTTGTTGTCATATTGTCTCAATCTCGATCTCGTATCCATAAACGATCACACGAAGTGTGAAACGATTTGTTGTATTGTCTCGACTCAGTCTATAAACAATCACTTTCGGTAGAGGACTTATAGGTGGATAAATAAAAGATTGTGGTGTATTTGGGTACCCTCATCTTTTCAATTGTCATACCAGCTGTCGGGAAATTTAGACTTACATACAGCTTAGCTACACATTTTACTAGCATCAAACCACTACCAATTAGTAAAAGATAATAGTAGTCTCTGAATATCTTGAATGATATCTGAGTTTCCTTTGGAATGAGAAGTCGTACAATCAGAGTGTAAATATGTGTGTAAACCCCAGAAAAGAATGTGTGTAAATTATATATTACCCTCATACTACATGGAACAAGACAAAAAGGTTTCACCTATTTGCCACCCCCTCACAATTTCTGATACAATTTTACTTTTCAATTCTATTTTTTCCCAATTTACCACATATAAAAGTCAAATTAAATTAGACTATAGCTATTACCATCCTTAATGATCTTCTTCTTCTTCTTTTTTTTTTTTTTTTGATAAAAAAAAATCATTAAAAGTCTATGAATCCTAGGTGTAATTTTAAGTTAATCATTAAGTTTGGTATAATTTTATGATCGTTTTTCTTCGGTTTAAGTTAAGTATTTGGACAAATATTACAGTCTCATAAACACATATGGTTTACAAAAGGGGAAGATTCAAGCACAACTCATAACTCTCAAGTCAATACAAATATTACAGTCTCAAATCTCATTGATGAAGACATAAAAAGTTGGAATATTAACAAACTGCAAGAACAATTCACAAGTGAGCAGACACAGAAAATTCTTCACATCAGAATTCCTAGTAATGGGAAAGACAAACTGAGATGACCTTTAACCAGGTGTGGCAAATTTACTTCAAATTCATTTTACAGAGAAATAATGCAGACTCAGACCCAAAATCAGCATCAGCAAACAAATCCTCTGTAAGAATCACAATGGCTAAAGTTGTGGCATCTAGATGTCCCCTACAAAATCCAGCAATTCTTATGGAAATGATGTCATGATATTCTCCCAGTAAACATGAAAGTAAGCAGATATAAGAAAGAAGTCAGCAGCCTTTGTAGTTTTTGCAATGAAAAAGAAGAAACCAGCACTCATCTACTATGCAGTTGCAGATTCTCAGATGCAGTTTGGTTTGGCATATCAGAAGCCCTTCATCACTCCAAGAACTTGCATAACTATTAAATCTTGGTTTGCAGATAATCAATCTCTGGAAGCTAAACACAGCAATCTTGCTTGCCTAGCCGCTTGTACTTTATGGCATTTATGGAAAGCCGAATGTGAGAAAGTCCATGAAAACAAATCTTATCATCTAGAAACATAGTGCATAGAATAATCTCATACATAAATAGCATAAACATGCACAGTTCAGGAAATCATCATATAAACCATGCTAGAAGATGCATCAATCATGAAGAGATATGGAGAAAACCTCTTGAAAATTGGATAAAAATTAGTATTAATGCTTCATTTCTTTCTCATAATATTAATGCTGGTTTTTCTTTAATTACTCGTGATTCCACAGGGAGGTTCTTGGCAGCAATGGCCTACTCAACAAGAGCCAGAGATGTGAACCAAGTAGAAGCAATGGTGCTGCTCAGAGCTACACACTGGATCAAAGAAATGCAGTTCCAAAAAGTCATTATAGAAGGGGATAATAGGTCAGTTATTAGCAGTTGTAATGGTAGTGTTGAAGGTTTTAAGTGGGAATATCAGAATATTATTCTAGAGTGCCAAGATTTCCTTCAAAAGTTAGAGTCGTGTCAAGTTACTTTTCAAAAAAGGTCTTCTAACAATGCAGCAGACAAACTAGCAAAGCTAGCCAGGACTAGGATAAGGTATCAGATTTGGCTGGAAGAACCTCCAAATGTAATTGCTAGTATCTTAGCAGCTGAAAGCAAGAACTAGGTAGTTTTCTAGGATTTTCCTTTGCTTTGTCAGTCAGTTTGTATTGTGTTGGTTTTCTTTCAATAAAATATCCCCTTCTTTGCACACAAAAAAAAAAAAAAAAGTTAAGTATGAGGACTAGCTTCTAGCTAGATATTTTGTGAATTTTTGTCATCACTATCTGAACGACCAACAAAAGTAGTAGTTGTAAATATATCAAACATCCTTCTAGTTGTTGATAGCTAAGGTCTAGTGTTGATAGTTAATACTCCATCCGTCCCAAAATAGATGAGCTAGTCATTTTCAAATTTTGTCCCATTAATAGTTGATTTTATATCATTCGATAGTCATGTTTATATTCATCACGTAGGTGTTTTAAAATGATTTTCAATGATATAAAATTAAAGAATATTCATGGTATAGTTTGAGAGATAAATCATTTTTAAATTGTACTACTAGCTCAACTAATTTGGGACGGACGTAGTACGTAATTAATAATTCTGACCTTAAAAGGAGAACTATCCACTATTACGCTTATAGTGTTGATAGTTATATAGCATATACTCTCGTGTCAATCAAGGAGGCGAGTGCGAGATCATCTAAACGTAAAGAATTTTAAATTTTGGCCGATAAATTACTTAAAAACAAATGAAAGATTAAAAAAAGAATAAGTGAAGACGGTGGACGGTGGGTGGTGATATGGTAGAAGAAGGTGCTCGATGGTGGAGATCGAGTAGAAGATGGTGGTCAATGGTGGAGATGGATTTAAAAAAATAAATTGTAACTTAGAGTTTTTTTGTGTTTAGTTGTTGGGGTTGTTATATAGTTGGGTGTAATTAAAAAGTCAATAGTTAGGATTTACTAAAATAAAGTGTAAATATGCAAATAGGATTTACTAAAAATTACTATATGAGTGGTAGATATGATAAGTGTAGATGGTAATTAATGAGAGTAGCAAATAGGTGAAACCAAAAAAAAAAATTAAAGTGTAAATGTAAAAAAAAAAAAAATTATTTAAATTTTAATATAAAATAACTTGATCATAAAACATGAGGTTTGATTGGAGTCTCGCAACAAGCTGACTGAAGAGCAAGTGTAAATGTAAAATAAAAAACAAAAAGTAAAATAAATATTTAATCAATGCCCTCACACAGGTTTGAACTATAGACCTTCGGTTTACAAGACTGACGCTCTACCACTGAACTATAAGGGGGTTTTTCGACCTGTGATTGTAGAAGAATAAATATAGTGGTGATTGGGTAAACCAAATGTTAGGACCAGCGGATTGTATAGCTTTTTTAGCTAAAGTGTCAAGCAACACGCTTACACTTCCTTTGTACGTACGTATGTTGACATAAAGCAAAAGAAGAAGCTAGGTTAGGTATTTACAACCTGAAAGCAGATTTTGGTCCTCTTAGTGGAAACCATTGTAGTTCTCAGTCAGTGACTGGACAATAGTCAAGTGATCTAACAAAAAAAAAGAACTTTATCTAGCTTGAGCTGGTGAGTCCATTGCATTGCAGTGACAAGAACTGTTAAAATAGACTCGATTAAAGATTCGGCAACTAAGTAAATACAAGGAAACAATCTAGAGGCGGGAGGGGTCCGAGCAAAAATTGTAGTTTAACTTACCATCCCAATCCAAAGATTTTATTAACAAATGAGCCTTCAGTATTTATTCTCAAGGGATCGATCCCTCTTCGATGCGGGCACTTTAGGCCGCCACACCGTAGACGTGGACGGAACTCCAGCACGTGTTCTAAGCTTATGGCATTTATGCGCAGACGGAAACTAAAGGCTAAGTCCTATGGGCTAGATTGAGCTGCTAGATTAGCAGAAAAGTGTTGCAATTAATAAAAAAAAAATGTCGTTTATTTGTTAACACTAGTTCTCTCTCCTAGCATTTGCTCGCACTTGAACTAGCAGCGAGATAGTAGTGCTGAATGGTTCAGCGCCACAAAAATCACATTTTCCCTGAATGGTTCAGCACTGGAAGATTTATTTTTTGATCTGACGGCTAAGATTGGTTGCGCTGAACCAAACAGCGCTGATGTGGACTGCTAATCTAGCTGCTAGATTAGCACTTCCATGGGACTTATGAAGTTGTCCTAGCTGACGTGGATTGCTAATCTAGCTGCTAGATTAGCACACCATACGACTTAGCCTTAGGGAAATTCCTATGGGAATGAACAAACCCATTTTTTTGTTGAGCCAGGTGGATGGCCAAACATATTTCTCCACTATGGAACAGCAATGAGCGGTTGAAGATCAAGCGCCCGGGCTAGGGACACACGCCAGCGTGTGAAGGTTAAACGCCGGCGTTGGAAGCAAAAGCGCTGGCGTTAGAAACATAAACGCGGCGCTCGAACATAGAGCGCTGGCGTTTGTAGAAAAAACGCCAACGGGTAGTGTTTTTTTTTAATTCAAAATTCACTTTTTACCTCTATAAATTACTATCATCTTCAAACAATTCACTCACACCAAAATTCACTTCTCTTGAATTTTCTCTTCTAAAATCTATTTCAAATTTTTAGTTTATTGTTGGTGAAATGGCAGAAAAGGCGATCACATTTTTTTGCGATGCAAAACTTGAAGCTGTTGTTTCTAAGATATGTGGGAGTTTTAAAAAGGTTGAAAATTATAAGAGGGAAGTGCAAGTTTTTGAAGTTGCTCCAAGAAAATGTTTCGCTAAAAGGAAAAGAAGATCTCCAGTTTTGAAAGTTAACAACAAAAAATTCAAAAACAAAGGCGAAACTGTCAAAGAGCGGGTTGAATGGAAGATACGTCAAATGAAGATAAACATGAGGCCAAAACTTGTACTTGATTTTTATTGAAGTTTTTTAGTACTTTTTATCATTGTCTAAGTTTATATCTTGTAAAAGAATTGGCAGTAATATCAATAAATGAAAATATTTAGATTTTAAAATAGATTTCCACTTCAGATTAAGCGAAATTTATTATTAAACTTGCAAATAACATCAAACTACATCAAATCCAGCGACATTCTCTCTGTAGAGTTCACAGCATTCAAAATGCTTAAACTCTCTTCCGCTTTCTTCAGTAAACTTGGTCTGAGCGATAGTTTTCTGTAAAACAGATAAACAACAAGTTCAGATATTTATGATGCAGTTGAGTCCATGAGGACAAAGGTAAGATACTCACCAGTTCTTTGTTGGATAATCCAGAATTGCTACGGTGAACCATCCACAAAACTTCCGTATAATGTTTGAGTTCCTTAGTGATGAATGCAATTCTTAGTTCTAGGCTCTTACTGTTTCTTATGGTTTCGTTCCGCGATGCTACAATATGTCCCAGTACTCTTTCCCAGAAATAGTCACTGTTTATTGGTATCATCATACGATGTAACCAAGATCGAACAAGAGTAACATCTTCTTCCATTGTAAAGACCGGGAGAGGCGTTCGAGTGCGGTACAGATGTGCTTGAGATGGACCATCTTTTAGAATTCTAAAACACGATTCGTAACAAAAAGGTTTACCGTGAGCTTCCTCCCAATTATCAAGAGTTGTTTGGATCACTTCATCTTCAATTACACCGATGAACTTTTCTCAATCAATTTCCATTACCAGAGCAATAAATTGATGGACTGCAAGCATAATAGATTGAAAACGAGCACGCAATCGAAAAGCATCTCGATTTCCTGGGTTTCCCGTCAGTGAAACGAACATTGAAAAAACGTTCTCCCAAAAAGAACCGTCTTGAAAGCCCATATCAGTGATTGCCCTATGAAAAAAATATGTTTTTCATATAGTTATATCCTCTTCTTCAGTAAACTTGGGACCATGATTTCTAACAGACATCTCTGCAGAGTGAGAGTGATTAAGAGTTTTAGAAAAGAAGAAGAAGAAGAAGAAGATGTGATTTTGGAGATGGGAAGAATGCAATTTATAGGTCGAGAAAGAAAATTGAGCCGTTGGAAATTTAGCCGTTGGCGTTTGTTGTAAAACCACGCGGATTTACTACAACCTCCTGTTTGAATTACCATAGGAGTTGGCGTTTGTAGTAAAACCGTGCGAATTTACTAAAACCGCCCGTTTGAATTACCAACGCCTATTTTTTTGTTATAAATACAACACTAGGTTTTATTCTCAACCAAACCAACAAATTTCTTTCTTAAGCCAACAACATCCACCATATTTTCTAAAGGCAAAACGAAGAAAATATTATGTGTCGAAGCAAAAGAGGTTTGTCCATTATGTTTCATGGATAACCACAGTCTTATGCAATGCCCTTGGATGCATTCAAAGTGTCCGCGGGAAGGTTGTTCACGCATCAGAATGGTGATTGAATCACAACCGGAAAAGCTCAGGTATTTCCATTGTCAAGATCCCAACTGTTCAGAGGAACCACATATGCTAGATGATGCTATGAAGATTAAAAAAAAAGAAGAAGAAAAGATTGCAACACTCTGCAAAAACTTCAAACTTAAAGCTAAATTGAAGAAGGAGTTATTACACTGCAAGCATTCTGGATATGGAGATCACGAATACAAATATTGTCCACAGAGAATCAGTGGATGCTCAAATCCCGGTTGCAAGACTTTTATGCATTTGCGGACTTCTTCTGAAAAAGACACATATGGAAGGCATTTATGGGAATGTCCTAGGTGTTTTTTGGTGGAGTGGGATGAGTGAAGTTGAAGGACAAATCGATTCACTATGGTATTATGTTATTTAGTTTGCTGTTTATTTTGTGTTATTACGATTATCTAAAACCAAACATGTGGATGTCTTCACATTTGCACCATCAATATCATAAGTAATTTAAATTTTTCCTGGATTAAACATTGCACCATCAATCTCATAAATAAAAACATACTGCATTGAATAACCACATCATACATGAGAATAAAAGAAATACATTAGATTAAAACAACTACTACATAGGCGTCAATTCTCGGCAGGTGGTGGAATTCCTAGGGCGATGTAGGGATTGTATTTGTTTAGCACCCTAAGAATGTTGAAACAAGCATGGAAGTCGAAAGGACGACCGCCGTGAGATACTTCCCACATCGCTAGAGTTCTGGGTTCCACTTCATGTTCGGCTTCACCGTTGAGCTTATTTCTGTGATTCTCAATTAGTAAAGCGATGAATTCCGATACATGACTACTAATTGAACTAAAACGATGCGACAATAAGTGAGGATCACGCCCATTAATTTTCCCGTTTCAACGGCGAACTTTTCATGAATTTTCTCCCACATCGTCGATTGGGATACATTCCTACCGATAGCGACAACATCTAGTGTGTGAAAAACGTAGGCTCTGCAAATAGCTAAATCCTCTTGTTGAGTGAATCTAACACCACGAACTCTGGGAGGCATTTTTGTAGATGATTTGAGAGTGAAGAATGTGTAGATGTAGATGATTTGAGAGTGAAGAATGTGTAGAATGTGTGAACTTAGAGTTGAAATGAGGAGTATTTATAAAACTCAAAAATTATAGCCGTTAGATAACAAGAGTTTTCAGCCGTCCAGATTCAGCCGTTGGCGCTTTTATGAAAAACGTGGCGCCTTTAGCAAAAACGCTGGCGTGTGAAGTAACAACGGGCGGTGGAAGCACAGGCGCCAACGTTTTTGGCTCACACGCCAGCGTTGGTGCCAAGCTCGCCCGGTCTTACATCGCGCGCGCGCTAATTTGTTGGTTTGTACATCCATTTTTCATGTTTTTTGAGTTCATAGTGGGATCAAAATCAACAAACTACAAGTTTGTTGAGTCCATATGAACTGCTCTTAGGGAGCAAAATCAGCATTCCGAGCAAAACAATAGGTGTATGTTTTTTTAGGGGGCATTCCGAGAATTGAACTCGGGACCTCTCGCACCCTAAGCGAGAATCATACCACTAGACCAAATGCTCGCCCGGTTTTACATCGCACGCGTGCTACATATTTCATCTCACTCAACAAACCAACATAGGAACTGTTCTTAGGGAGCAAAATCAGCATTCCGAGCAAAACAATAGGTATATATTTTTTTAAGGGGCATTCCAAGAATTGAACTCGGGACCTCTCGCACCCTAAGCGAGAATCATACCACTAGACCAAATGCCCATTTGTGATCTAAAAGTAAGATTGTTGTACCATAAAGACATATTATGAAAATTTGAATCATTTCCGTCGGTTCGTGATGATAATCAGATAAGGCTTACTGCTTTCCCTGTATTGTTTTCTTCTTTTTTTTGTTTTCAGGAGAAATCAAATGGCAGCAATTTATTCAATTCCAATACCACCTCATTTATCAACACCCCTCCTTAATCCAAAGCAAAACCCTAAACTCTCATTTGCACTATCAACTTCAATTCCATTTTCTCCTTCAACCATCTCTTCATCATTGTCTAGACATCCTCGACTTCAAGTAGCTGCTGAATCTTCAGCTTCCACTACTTCTTCTACAGTTGAAGAAGAAGAAGATGAGAAATTAGATGATACAGCCATCAGTATTGATATTCTGAAGCGTTTTATTGATATCAATTTAGGGAAATGGAACGGATTCTTCTATGTGAGTGTTGATTGAATTCTTTGTTTTTGTTTTTGTGTTCTTAGGGTTTTATTTTTTTTAATGTGTGCGTTTTTTTGTAATTAGCAATTTGATTCTCACGGGAATTTGCTTCAAGAAGTAACCACAAAGCTTTCTTCCAGTTCATATGGTGATGGTGAATTGATTAGTCTTATTCAAACGTAAGTTCTTATCCAAGATTTTTGAAATTAACTGGAATGTCACAATTTAGGGCTTCATTTGGATAATTTTTGAATAATTGTAGGCTGTATATCAAACAACCTGTATTATATGACGATGAGGAAGAATGGGCAGAATACAAGATCAAAGAAACCAATATGTTCACTATAGACAAATATCAGCAGGTGAGACTATCGATAAACTCATTTCAAGTTTTGAGCTGTTTCGAAGGGTAATTGGTGTTGAAGGAGAATTGCTTCGAGTTTTCTATTGGCAATCGTCATTGTTATTTATTGAATTGTTGTTTTTGTTAGTCTGCAGATTGGTTTTTTCCCTAAAGAACGAGCGTTTTCTCTACGGTACCAGACTGCCGGAATGCTTGAACATGTATTGAGGCAAGGGGTTCTTGGAGAAAATGATACTGGCGAAGAATCACCTAAGTCAGTAGTATTTAATTTTTTTGTTTAAAAGAGCTATCGCTTTTATTATAAGTTTACTTTACTTCGAAGTAGGGATTTTAACATCAAATTATGAGTGCTTCTCATTAACTAGTGTAAGTCTAGCATTACATTGCTGAAGATTCTTTGTTTTGTGCACGCAGAAACCTAAAGCTTCCTTCTCGTCAGCCTTCCATTGTTTGTGAGAACTGCCTTTATTCACAAGTGAAAGATATGCGAGCGCGGGCCTTTCATATAATGGACCCAAAAGGCATTCTTGAAATGCTTCTTGTCTTTGTTGAAGGAAGAGATGGGTCGCCTCTTCCGCCTTCCCTTGCATC
The DNA here is from genome assembly GCA_023531105.1 of Papaver atlanticum. NCBI lineage: Eukaryota > Viridiplantae > Streptophyta > Magnoliopsida > Ranunculales > Papaveraceae > Papaver > Papaver atlanticum. Next base: position 1,438,344 of record JAJJMB010009231.1, on the reverse strand, counting down.
CTCCGAGGTTATTTATTGATTTTCATGAGTATCTGATCATTTACTCTGGGTGTTTTATGTACAAAAGTTGTCTACGACATCTTCTGAGGACCATTATTTATGTGGTTGGTGTGCCCTTGCTTCTCCACTGTAAAACTTGAATAGGATTACAGAAATGTCCAACCATTTTCTAATCTTCAAAATTTCTTAGTGGGATTCTCAAGTTTCTTGTTTGTTTGCAGGATAGCACAAGTAGGATCACATCATTTCTAGGAAGGTGGGAAGGTCATTCTATTACTAACCGGAGTGGAGTGTATGATGCGACAATTGCTGAAGCAGACACTGTGGCTTTACTTGAATTTGATGACAAGGGTCAGCTAATACAGGTTCTTTATCCTCCGATCACCAATCTTTTGATGATTTAATCTTTTATTAATGTTCTTTCTCATATGCAATTTGTATGTGAGCAACTATTCAGTATTAAATTGCTAGTTAGATCAGATAAATCACTTCAAGAATCAACTGATGTATAATATGACACAAAACCATAGTAGTTAGCAGGCATATGTTAAGCAATTTAATTTAATGACATAATTAATATTTTCGATATGGGTTATCCTTTGACCACAATGGTTGACTTTTTACTGGTTTGGGGGATTTGTACAAGAAAGGTTGTCTGAACTAAAGCACATAACATTAGTTCCACGTCATACACGTAATGAGTCTCATTATGCTAGATTTTTGTGGTGCCTATTGGCACTTGTGCTGTAACTTAGATGAAGTTAAGTTCTGAGAGCATATTGTACTTTAACAGGATATAACATCAACATCTGATGGCGGAGATGTCACTACAAACGTCCACTGGACGGGAACTGTATCGGATAACCTAATAACTTTTGATGGAGGCTTCCAAATGACTCTTTTACCTGGAGGAATGTACATGGCATGCCCTTGTAATATAGCAAACAGCATAGCAGAATTGAAGTCTTTCCATTTGGAGTTCTGCTGGTTAGAATCTCCCAACAAGAGACAGAGACTTATACGTACATATGATGTTGAGGGTTTGGCAGTGTCATCAACATACATTTACGAAACCAAAATTTGAGGTTGCTGTATGTGATGTATATTCTTGTTTTTGCATGTCGGAACACGTTAAATGTGGTAACACATCAACTAATTATTCATAATTTAATTCATTCGAGATATTTTACATCTTTCCTTTTTGTGCTTCTTACTCTGCAATTCACCATTTGTTCCCTTCCTCTCTATGAATGCCTGGATTTGTGGCTGTTGACAAAATTGTGTTACTTTATAATTAAGATGGAGAATCTGTAGCAGAGAATTGTTAAATTCTTCAATGCAGAGTGAATATGCTGAAAGCTGATAAGCCGCGGCTAGACAAAACTGAAGTGCAGGGGTTTTATTGCGACTTAAAATCCGCTGGTATGTTGGTTCTCCAGAACGGAACAAAAAATAAGGGAATTCGGAGAATTAAACTCGGGACCTCTCGCACCCTAAGCGAGAATCATACCACTAGACCAATTGTGTTGGAAAAATTAAACTGTTTCAATAAATTCTAAATCATACCACTAGGCCACATTTGTAGAACCCGTTGGTTCAGGATCTTCAGATAAGGCTACTGGCTACTGCATTTCCTTGTATTTTCAATTCCAATACCACCTCATTTTTCGAAATCCTTGCATCCATGGCAAAACTTTAAGCTTTCATTTATATTATCAAACTCGGTTCCTCTCAAACCATCTATTCATCATTTACTACTCCTAGGGATGGCAACGGAACGAGGCCGTCGAATCCTATCCTATCCCGTTTAGGAAAAAAAAATCTTTTCCCATAATAACTGGGGTGAGGACGGGTATGAAAAATGTCCGTAGGGGGTGGTTTTTTCATAGGTTACCCATAACATTACAAGAGGTATTTAGGACTTTATCCTAAACAGTGCATGTTAAAATTTTAAGTTCATAAAATCCAACTCAACTTATGTCAATTTTTTGATGCCATTGATGCCTGCCAAACAATTTACGGCACAATTTTTGGTACCGATTTTCAAGTGTAACATCAGATTCTAACCATCAGCTAGTATAAAGTAATACTCCCTCCGTCCCACTATTAGTTGACCTAGTAGTACAATTTAGAAATGATTTATCTCTCAAACCATATAACGGATATTCGTAAAAAAATTATCATTGAAAAGCATTTTAAAACACCTACGTAACGAATATAAACATGAATATCAAATAATATAAAACCAACTATTAATGGGACAGAATCTAAAAATACTTCTCAAAGTTTTTTGTTTGTTTGTTTTAGTCAGACAGCCGGGAATATTCTAGAAATTCCATCCTTCATATCACGCTTCACCGGATCATCGTCCATTTTCCGGGAAAATGTTCGGGTAAATTTTACCATTCCATGAGAACAAAATGTCATGCTATTGGCTTTGGCCACTGTGACAGGACAATGTAGATAGTTTGTTTTGGTAAAGGTTTGGAGAAAGAAAGTAAAAAACAGCAGATTTTTTTCCTGGTGTGTATTATTCAAATACCATTTGATTAAAGCCATCAGTTCTCAACAAAAAATTTAACTTCATAGTATTACAGCAGACAAAGAAAACCATCAGAGATCTTAGCCTCAACCTCTTTAATAAACTCGGCCATGCCAACTCTAAGATCAGATGCTTTTTGTCATTAAATCTGAAGGGCATCGGCGATAGACCCAGCCAGACTCAGAACCTCAAAAGGAGCTCTGTCACCTATAGCTTTCACTGTGTGTGAGCAGGAATCCGTGATCCAAAAGTAAGAGAATGCTCTTTGTGACCGCTCCTCTGAAAGGTAAAAATAACAGTTGAAAAAAATATATTACAATCCCGAACGAGCAAAATCAGAATGATTGTAGGTGAATAGGGTGCTTACTTTCATTGCAGGATGTAAATCGCTCCCATGAACGCTTAGGGAACACACCATGGGTAACATATGCACTGACCTTAGTAGCACCATGAGCCGCCAAAACTTTCTGATCATACAGAAAACAAAGACAAAGATCATCAATACAATAGCAGGTCATTGGGGTCTTATACATGATTGATAAAAGTCTATTCCGGTAAATAAACAATGGGCCATACTAGTACTACATAATCTGACCAAATGTCACTTCAGCAAAGTCAAACACACAAACATGATCTGGTCGTCAAATAATGTTGCCCGCAGCATTAGTCGTATCCCTCAAACAAATGCCTTAGCGATTGTCCTCATCATGGAACTTGGACAAACTTTTGTTCTGCTTCTGCACATTCAAGTGTTATTGAATGCTTCAGCAAGCCAGTAGTTTAGCTTGACAACCTACTGAACAGCAAATCCATCTCATTTTTCATATCTGTTTCCTAGTTGTAGATTTCTTTGGTTTTATGCTGCATTGCGATTCAGATTTTACATCTAAAAGGTTGTTGCACTTAATAAACTGATTCTGGCAATGCGGAAGAAAAATGGCGATTTCAATTGCCGACATGAGCATAGAGATATATGCCAACTGTTACTAACTTCTCTGTAAGGCATTCAATGCCACCCCATGGATATACCCGGATGGAGACATGAAAGAGACACAGAGGAATGCAGTAGGCCACGTGATTGCAAGGATGGTATCATACCATGGCAGAAAGGACAGACACAAAGAGAGACAAAAATGAAGAGATGATTACAACAATCCATCTTGGATGTCTATCAACGCTAAAACAATTGCCTCCATAAAATCTTGGTTGAAAAAGCCCCAAGGACAAAAACCAGAAAGGAGGAAAAATTGCGACCATCTTAGAGTAGTGGACATCCAAGGGGGAGTGTTATAACCATATCTTATAATATGCACATGATGTGTATCCTTTAATGGCAACCATGTAGAAGTATACACTCATGGAGCGATGTGGCTCATTGCATGTTAGAGAAGTTCATAAGCCCTCCACCTTTACACTTATGCGTCTAAAGGATAATTGGAGTTGAATAGAATGCCAATATTTGATATAAATAATTACACTCGAAATGGCCCTCTTTCAAATTTCAAGTCTAACCTCAATAGAGTTGTTTGCAAGAAAAACAGTAATACGAATGAAAAGAAAAATCAAGGAATTTTCACGAATCAATGAAATGATTCATCATGAAACCAAATACTGTGACTGTTTAATCTGAAAACTGCATACCTGGCACTCAATGAGGGTCCCTCCAGACTGCACCAAATCATCAACAATAACTACATGGCGGCCAGCTGGGTTTCCTTCTTTGAGACGAACTATTCTTTTATCACCTTCACGAACTTTAGTACATACGACCTGTTAACAAGATAAATTAGACTGAGCAAACAGAGGTAACACTACCAAATACTAGTGAAATGTATCAGATGTATTTGTGACACAAAACCATTGGATAATGCTGCAACTGCTTGTAGAAACGTTTCCATGCTCCATCATCCGGAAATGCCACGACAATCTAGAAAGCAATTGATTGTTAGATTGATGACTTCGGTCGACCGACAAAGGAGGGGCAAAACAAGAAACTGAGTACAGATACACATGAATCATAATTTAAATGATAGAAAACTGATAATTATAACAAATCCTTATGAAGCAAACTGATTAAGATTTCGGGAAAAGAACCAGCAGGAACTACTTTTTATTTATTTTTGAACTGGATGGTTGATTAAGTAGGTTAATCTGTACACACATTGTCTGCATCAGGAAGTTGATCAAGCCGTTGCTTCAATAGAGGGATTCCAGTCTCGAAACATGGCAAAACGTGATCTCCGAAGTAAAATCTTTCCTGTAAAACAGGATGGTGATAAACACAAAGATCAAATCAACATGGCTGAGGAAAACAACCACACAACATAAGAAATTACAAATTTGAGCAGAATATATACACAGAGTTACAACCAACACATATGAAGCAATGTTGTGAAGAAGCAAAATATCCGAACACATAAAAATTGTTAAAAATTTTATTTTGGATAAGATACCTATTTTTTGAACTTATTATGCTAATTTTTTTGTTACACAACAAAATTCAAGTTGATGTCTATTAGACGAATTTGTTTGAGAGGGTGAAGGGTATTGAATTCATTATGATATGTAAAGCCTATTGCTGAGAAAAACTTGAACATCATACTTAAATCAACAAATAAGCATCACCCATGCGAAAAGGGTCAAATTTGAAGACAAAAACAAGCAGAAAAGGGATGATATAATAGTAAATTTAATTCTTTTTCGACGATGGTGTATTTGGACAAACTTCGGGAAAACTAGGGGCTGACTAAGCCATATGACTCGCTGATTTGTCAAAGGATATCAATCATGTATTCTGGTGAAGTCTTGATTTGTCTGGTTAAGATGTTGTTGTAAAACTATTATATCTGTTAACCGATCTTGCAATACCTAGGAGTTCTGAAAAAAAAGTAAATCAGGAAAGTTTACAGAGAGAATGCAGCATAACAGAACCAACCTGCAAAGCATGTATATCATAGATGACCAAACTGGTCGGACCTCCCCTTGATATGGGTATATTAGATAATATCCTTGCCATGGTAAAGGCAGTTGCAACATCTCCTTCCTCTTCCATGCGTTCAAAAGAACCGGTTGGAAAGAATGGTAAAACAAGCGTAAACGATGCTACAAATAACCTAGGGAGAGCGAAGATGACTGAGAGTTGCTCAAAAATGACAGCTGGAGAACTGAAAGAAGCTAAGAAAGCAACATGCTGGCCTCGGATGTCTTGCGCATTGTTGATGAAAAGATTAGGAAATCCATCATCAAAGCTCCTGAAAGATACATTAAAATTGTATCAGTAGTCCCTTAATTTTGAAAAAAAAAACACTCAGTTCATCTACACATGACCAGAATAGTTGTAGTCGTGCTCATGACACGTGAAAATTGAAAGAAATTACTTGCACTAATGACTCTGAATTATAAAACTGCAAGTATATCACACAATGCAAAAGAGTGCAAAACTGAAACAGAATTCAAATTTACATCACAAGGCATGTAAAAAGTAGGGAAAAAAGAAAATATGATAGCAAAAAAAAGTAAAATACAATGCTTGAGAGAGTACAGTAGCTAAGCTTGCTTATCAACCATGGATACCATTCAATGTAAATTTTCCGGGGAGTCATTATTGTTCCTCTGGCAATCCAAACTAAATCAATGACAAATTTAGTTGGCTTATCCCATTGTGTCTGAGTATTATTGAAAAATTAAACCTAAGCCCATAGGGTTTTCCCATTATCAACCTCAAAATTCAAATTAAGAATGACTAAGAATAGTATCCCTCTCTCTGAATTACAACATAAAATTCCAACTAAGAATGGATTATCATGAGTAACACCAATTGATTAAAAACACAGCTTCACATCCAAAAAAATATCAAAATAACACCTAAAGCCTACAATCTTCTTCACCAAACAACAATACCAAGGGGGGAGTGAAAATGAAAACGAATATCTGTATATTCAGAGTTTTAATAGACAAACCTCCAATTAATAGACTGAAGTTGTATAGAATCAGACTGTGAAGCAGCAACTTTTCTAGCAAGATCTTCTGACTCAACACAATAAAATAGTAACACTTTCTTCTGCTTACACTTCTCCATTTCTTCTCTGTATCTGTCAGTGCTATCAGATTGGAATGTCTTTTATTTCCTCACAAGGAGGGAGGAGAGGGGTTTATGCAAAAGAAAAGGAAAGAAAAACCCTAGATGTCGCAATTATTGCCATCGTCCGCTTAAATGTCGCGGTTATTCGTCATTTGGTGCAATCCGTGTCCTTATTTTATTTTTGTTGTAAATAAACCGTTTGGTATTCCTCAACCTTCTTGTGGTTCGGCGATTTTGAGGCCCACGCATAGTTTGGTTAGGCTAAGTCCTATGGGCTAGATGGAATTGCTAGATTAGCAGTTAAGTGTTGCAATTCAAAAAAAAAAAAAGTGTGGCCTAAAAGTTAACACTAGTTCTCTCTCCTAGCATGTGCTCACAGCTGAACTAGCAGCGACATTGAAAGTGACCTTTACGCTGAATGGTTCAGCGCTCACAAAAATCACACGGATCACAAAAATCACAAAATTTGATCTAAAAGCTGAGATTTAAAGCGCTGAACCAAACAGCACTGGGCGGTGGTCCCAGCTGACGTGGGATGCTAATCTAGCTGCTAGATTAACACTCCCATATGACTTAGGAGGTCGCCCTAGCTGACGTGGATTGCTAATATAGCTGCTAGATTAGCACCCATAGGACTAAGCCTTAAGGTTACCTTATCAGAATTTATTTATTTATTTTTCTGATCAGTAAAGAATTCGATGCTTTCGGGTTTCGAACTCAGGTCACTAGTATCATCACCCAGTTATCTTAAACTCAGAAGTTTAGTTTGATTTTTGTTAAAGGGAGAGCAAAAAAAGATTTGAGGAGTGCGAAAACCGTAGTCAACTCATTATTATTAGGATCAATTTAACATGATCTTTCTAACTCGGACTACAATACCCCTCCTAAATACGTCCACTAGCCGCATATAACTCGCAGCCATTCTCCAAATATGTCAAGCATCATAGACACCAGTCACGACCAATAAAGAAACCAGAAAGAATTCTTCACTACCACCATATGGTCACTTCAAAATTTGTCGCTCTCGTAATCAGAACAAAAAAGGTGAAACCTGTAATCAAATTTTAAAAAAAAAACCCACAAAAATAGAGACTAGTTTATATTTTATATTGTCGTTGATGCGTAGATAATTACTAAAATCTAATTAACCTAGTTTATATTTTATATTGTGAAATCCTTCGTAAACAGAAAGGTCGTAATCAAATGCTTAATAAATCTTATTTAAAAAGTTAATCTTATAACAAATCAAGAGATATTTTATAAAGTGGTCGTCATTTTATGATTTAGTTAGGGTCTAGGTCGTTGAAAATATCGTTGATGCGTTAGGGTCCTAAAGTGACCATAGACTGTTAACTTAACCGTTATCTTAGCTTTTTAAATAAGGTGAAGGTCGCCTCTGTCTTGGTCGAGTTAACTTGTCACACCCACAAGTCACGCATGAGGTATAAAATCTGATTACCCTATAGTTTAGCACCAACAGGTGACCTTCGATCTTCGTTCAACTTTCGAACAACAATACCTTATGGTTTAGCATAAACAGGGACCTTCGATCTTCGTTCAACCTTCAAACAACAACATCGGTACTCGTCTTTATCCAATGTTTGTTCATAATGACAAATTCTTAGCGGATTTTTCTTTTGAAGAAACTCGAATAACACTCAAGCATTGCACCAACAAAACCAATGAACAAGATAAGCATTTCACTCTTTTAAACTTTTTTCATGAATTTTAATGAGTAATCTCATTCACTGGACATCAACAGTTTCTTTAAAATTCTTCTAGGGTTAATCGATAACCTAAAATTGGTTTGAGATTATTATTAGATCGTAATCCACATACCCATCCGAAAGTCTTACAATACTTTTGAATATTTTTCCCTAATTTGGTTCTTCATCAATGTTACATGTTATCTTGTTAATCCAAATCATCAGTTTTACATGATATTTTATTAATCTAAACAACCTTAGTCAAAGGTTTGTAATGCTTCAGACCATATATTTAGTAAATTATATTGAACAATTTTTTATTGTTTGATTATTATACATATGTATTCTTTAAGTTGCATAATCGTATTCTGAAGCTTAGTTCTCTAAGCAAGTTATGCTAAGCTATTTAAAATTAACAGCTTCGTGACGAGCATTTAGAACTTGAGAATTGACAATGTAAGTGTTAGAGCACTGCTTGGTCGAACTCGCAATTTTTTTTATCTCAAGCTTGTTGTTATTGTTAGTTGCAAAAAACGATAGCTTGGTTTCTAGTGTACTAAAGTCAAGTCTCGAACTAGGTTAGAGTATAGTAGTTGAGTATCAGATATTACTAAATAACCCTCGATGATTAAAGACTGAATATCAAACCAAGACAATTGCAGAACTTCATCAACAAAGACGTATGTGAAGATTGAACCATTTTATTTACTCACAAGTATTATTATTTTATCTATATGAAACTATGTCGTATGACTTCTAGTAGATATTGCAAAGAAGAAGTTTCGAGTCAAGCTTGTCTTGTTAAACATCTCGAAATAAGATTCAAACAATAGTTGTTCATACACTTGACAAACTTAGTTAAGAACAATTTATTATTTATGAACTATTCTTAATTCAAGTTAATCATTTGAAAATAGCTCATTAGCAGGGATGTTCATCATCTATGACTATTGGGAAAGTTTCAAATTGACTAAAAAGATCTAAAAGAATTACTGAATTCTGGATACATGATGGTACATGTACCCAGTACGCATACCATTGTCATCTAAGTTCCGGAATAGGGGTGGGTACCCCTTAGTTCTAAGTCCGGCATTTGATAAGTGCTTAACTTGCATGTTTAGATTGTCAAATACATACTTGTTTTATCTAATAATTATTGCATATTACTTGTTAATAGGAATTCGACTATGCCGACTGGAGCAAGTTTAGGGGCAGAGATTGGGAGTTATTTTGACCCTAAAGTCGGCACAGCTCATCGGAAATTATTTATGCCAACTGATACAAACCCAAGGGACGTCTTTTGACATATTTTGACTTCTGAAACAAGGAAACATGGTTAGGAAAGGATTCTAAACCCTGGAAGGAAAGAAGACTTGAGGGCCAAACACTGAAAGTTATAAAAGAATACATCCAAGGATCTCCACAGATATCTCTACATCTCATACTACAATTCTACATCTAAACCTAAGGTTTACCACTTTAGGGGGAACAATCCACTTTTCCATCTTCTTCTGATTTGTAATATGAGTAGCTAAAACTTTTGTTGATTAAGAATGAATTCAATGTCCTAGCATGAAGCTTTGTCAGTTTTACAATTTTGTTTGGAGTTTTTATCATCTCATCATTTGTTTTTACCATACCTAATATTTATGAGTGATTTTTAGATTGATTTGGGATGCATACTATATTGATCTATTAATTGTTCTAAAACTAGTAGAAGTTGGGAGATAAGTAATAGTCAAATATCTCTCTACACAAGTAGAAATCGTGAGACCTTGCAGAGAGATTCTGTGGAGTAATTACGAGTGAAGACAACTTCAGCAAGTGGACCTTGATCTAAGAGTTTAACTACTGGGATCAATCTAAATTCACAAAGCTTAAAGCGTTCGATTGGATTACAACTTGAGTAATCTACTACTTGGTGGTTCAGATGAACAGAATCTGGTAGTTGAGAACTTATGTATCCAGTGATATAAGGAGTTTTGGGGATAACACTAATCTAGCTGTTATTTTACGGTTGGTGATGAATGATTCTAGCGAAAGATAGATAAGTATACTAACTCGGTTAACGCTTTGTAGCGGCGAAGGATTCCTTGATCATCTCTTTATTCTTATTGTCTTTTTATTATCTTTATTAGATAGTTAATCAATCAAATCCACCCTTCAGTTATTTACATTATTTTGCTGATCCAAATAATGTATCAATTACACAGCTCTCTTTGGGAACGATCCTTACTACCGTTGTATTCCTAGTTAATTAATGGGAAATATTTTAAGTAATTGATTTGTTATTTGTTTTGTTTTTTTTTGTTTTTTGACTTTAATTAGTTTAGATTTTCTCTTTTGTTCTTGTGAGTCGTCATGTTTCCTTGCGGAAATAACATGTACGTAGCAAAAGATCAATCACATAATAGTGGTAATAAATATGGTTTCCAATCTCATACTTATGACAACTACCAACCATACCATGGGTACAATCAAAACCAATCTTTTGGTTACGATCAATGCCCTATGGAACCTTTTGGTTATTCTCATGCATATCAACAACCTTATGACGGGTATGTAAGTGAACAATCACATGGATGGGAGGAAAGTTATGCTCTTAATCATTATTCTTTAATCTGGAAAATCTAATGCACCAATTTATGAATAGTTTGGATCGGGAAAATCAACAGCTGGATGAGCACAACAAAAAGACTGAAGATACACTTCAAGAACTTTAAGAGGTTATTGACAACTTAAAAAGAGACATGGATCAAATTAAGAAGGAAATAACTAAGGAAGAAATTTGGCCTCAAAGCCAAATCAATTCTGACGTTCCCGTGAACAATGATGAACATAGAATTCATGAGTATCTTGAAGATGAGCAACCTTTGGAAATTCCTTGCAATAATGGTAACGTTATTCCAACTCTGGATTATTATAATGATCACTCTCCTATTCAAAATGAGGAAAACGCATATGACATAATTATTGTTATCAATGGTGTAACGTACACAAGCGAAGATTTTAGGATTTGCACCAACGAACTAGACTTTTTGGGAGAGGATTCCAATTCCGATAACGAGGTTGTTGAAGAGATAGTAATTGAGAATGAAACCATATTGATTAATTTCATGGAAGACCCAATTTAACTTGATTTTAAAGATGCTGAGACTTTAGTTGAAGCAGAAACCGATGAAGAATGGCTAAAAAGTTTAATAGAGGACCACGATACATATGAGGTAAATAATTCATTGAAATTCTTTAAGAATGATGAGGATTCCGCAATATAAGAGATTGTGAAAGGTATGTATAATCCTTTGAATGATACTATATATTTTGATTATCCTCCCCCAATCGAAATAGTTCCTGGAAGAGTTGTTAACCCGATTTTTAAGGAGCTACCTTATTTAAGTTTGGGTGTATGTGCTATTAATATTACTAATAATTATTTTTCTTCTAACTATCCACCACTAGATGTGTTTGATTCTAGCATTGGGCAGGTTCACCGAGAAGAACCTTTTAAAGCTCCCGAACTCTATGTTCTATACCACTTCCAAGTGTAGAAAGGACTAAGTGTAGGGGAAACTTCAATAAAGTGATAGCTTCAATATTTATATCTTATGCTAACATTTTTGTGAAGCTGTTATTATTAGAATCAGATTGTTTTCTGGGTGGACTACCAGATTTTCAGATTGTTGGTTTACGGACGATAACAAGAAGGTCAGGATGAGGACGTTAAACTAAGCGCTGAATGGGAGGCAACCCATTGGTTTTGTATTTTCTATCCCTTTGGTTTTCTTGTTTTGCATATCATATTAGGATTTCCCAACTTGTTTTACTTTGGATAACTCAATTACATTGAGGACAATGTAAAGTTTAAGTGTGGGGAAGTGTTTGAATATTTTGCATATAGAGTTTTTCAAAACATTTTATAAATATTTGCATAAAACCTTCAACTTGTAGAGAGTTTAGAGTCACTAGTATACTTTTATCTATGTTTACATATGGAATTCTCATCGAAATAATGGAACTTAGAATTTCTTGAGAATACCACAGATTAGATGTTAGTAATCTTTGGGAGAATTCATTACTTTTTGTGGCTCAACTTAACCTGCCGGTGGAAAATTAGATGCAGAAAGATATTTAGTATTAGATTTGCTGATCAATCATTAGTGACGACTACCCATATTCACATCAAGTGAGGCACCGACCTTTAACTCTTTGTAGCTGACTAAATTGTCCTTATAGAGTGTGTGTCACCGTACGCTAATTCCAGGTAGAATGGTGAGCTACCCTACTTCGCACCAATTTGAGCATTAGTTTTGATCTCTTGAGTGCTAACAATTTCGTCAATCATGAGGGTGACGACTAAAGATGAAAGTTTCCTTCTTGTAGTTTGATTTGCAGTTAGCACCATTCTCTCGACAACAACAAATCCATAGAAACACATCATCATCAGCAAAACTGAAAGCTATTTGATATTAATTTAAACACCTAAGAAATTAATCATGAAACTTATATATAAGTGCTTAAGTGATGAGTGAAGTCTTAGAAGTGTTTAAGAGAGTTTCTAGCAATGCTAAACATATTAAAATAATAATTTTTAAGCATCTGTTAAACATTGTCGGGAGAGTTGGTACAACTGTTCGTGAATCGCAGGGCTTGTTCACAAGTCAAGGTGCTACTGTTCGTGAACCGGGTTCACCAACCCTACTAGACTACCGAACTCAGTTCACAACAATTCGTGAACTGGGTTCGCCAACTGCTAGCCTATTTATCCAACTTAAAAATCAGTTCACCATGGTTTGCCAACCGGGTTCGTGAACTGTACCCAACTGAACTTGTGTTTTGCGAACCATCCTGTAATTCTACTAGAAGTCATACGACATAGTATCAGCATATAGAATGATGTTATAGTGAGTAAACTAGAATGGTTCAGTCTTCACATACCTGATACAAAATTTCTCCAAATGTCTTCGTTGATCTTCAATCTTCAAGGGTGATCTCTGATACTCAATTACAATTCTGAAAAGACGGGGATACCCAAATACACCACAATCTTTAAAATATCAACCTATAAGTCCTTTACAAAGTGTGATCGTCTATGGACAGAGTCAAGACAATACAACAACTCCGGTACACACTTTATGTGATCGTCTATGGATACGAGATCGAAACAATACAACAACAAGATCACTTGTGTTATTGACTATGGATCCAAGATCAAGACGATACAACAACAAAGTGTTCACTTGATAATAGGTACCGTATTAAACCGAAATACTATAAGATCGATATCAAGTGTTATGGAGTTGACGTACATGTGTAATTTACCTAATTATAATAACAATTATAAATAAGAAAACAAAGTAAATGACACAACAATATTTTGTTAACGAGGAAACAACATATGCAGAAAAACCCCGGGACCTAGTCCAGTTTTAAATACTTTCAGAATCAAGCCGCTATACAAAATCTAATACATGTTAGAGCACTGCTCGGTCGAACTCGCAAGCGTTGCTATCTCAAGCTTGTTTGTAAAGTTTAGTTGTCAAAACTATAAGTCTTGATTTCTAGTCTACTTATAGCTATGTCTCGGATTAGGATATAATATGTAGTTGAGCTTTAGACTTCACGACGTTCATTAATAGAAGACGAAGATCTACTAAGGGGAGCTTGGAGTAACTTCGTCAACAAAAGGTATGCGGAGACTTGAACTCATCTATCACTCAGAAGTCTATTATATTCTATCTCCTATTGAGACTAAGTCGTATAGCTATATAGACTTTACATTGTACACATTTGATATTTCGAGTTGAGTTCAACTCGCTTATATCTTTCTCGAAATATGTGTTGGATTTTTTTTTTTGCTTTAAATACGTTCATCATTATTCAAGATGAAAGTCAAAAGATGATCATGTGAAAATAGCCTTGTAACATCTTACATGATTTGTGTGAGACAGTCATTTGATGTAGACTCGGAATGTTTCGTATTGATCATTCGATCACTTCAAAATGGCTTATAAGATAATAGTTTGTGTGAGACAGCTATTGTCGTCTTCTAAGAATGTTTCAATGATTGAAATGGGAGTTTAGAACAATAAATCATTGTCTGGATATAGCACAGTATGCATACTCGTGTGCAAACTGTTGTAAGAATAATTCAGGTCCGGGAACCAAGTATGCATACCCGTATGCGAACGGTTTTAACTGTTAAAGTCCGTGAACCAAGTTTGCGTACCCGTTTGCAAATTGTTTCACCTGAGTTCGGTCTGGGATAACAATATGCATACCCGTTTGCGAACTGTCGGAAAAGGTCAAAGTCCAGAACTTAAGTTTTCGTACCCGTTTGCAAACTTATGTGGTTAAGTTCTAAAATCGGTTAAGTATGATTTTATATTCATGAACAAATACATTTATATATTAAAGAATGCAATCTTTGCAAACCGTGGCTAAAGTAATCATGAACTAATTCTTTTGAATCAATCCGATTTTACTTCAATTGTGTCTTGTATACTTCTATGAGAATATAAACAATTGAACAACTCTATGAGTAACACAAGTAGATTCATTTGATTATCATTTGAACTAGAAGTGTTAATATAAATGTGCCTAACACAAAAGTGTTCATATGGCTAACTTCGGTTAACTTTTATTGAGCCAACTCAATATACACGTTTAGGTACGGTTACCCATATCTAAATGAAGGTATATTTCATTTGTGTGTAACAAGATAAGACCATCTAACGGTGGAGAGATATTGCTTTGGTTTTAAGCAAACTTAGCTTGAATCTTAAATAAGTATTTCATCTAACGGTGAATATTGATTGCTTTGTTTCAAAGCTATCAAACCCTGATTTGAAGACTATATAAGGGAGAACTCTAGCAACTGGGAAACCTAATCCCCACACCTCCTTGTGATACTAGTTTCGACTAGAGTCGATTCTCCTTTAACTTAGGGTTTTCCTAAAACCATTATAGGTTAACGACATAAAGACTTCATTGGGATTCGGAAGCCAGCCCCACTATTTTCTCTGTAGTTGCGTATTCTGATCTTACTTATTCTATCGTATTGAGTAATATCTTCTCTAAGATTTGTTCGAGATTTATCTCCGATAGGTAAGATATAAAAAGTAATCACAAAGCTCTTCTTATCATTCTTTGTGATTCTACAATAACTTGTTTTACCATGATATAGTTAAGTTATTGTGAGGTGATTGATATTTCTAGGCTGTTCTTCGGGAATATAAGACCGGATTATCAATTGGTTCCTGTTCACCTTGATTTATCAAAAGAAGGAATAAAAACTTCATAGGTATTTCTATGGGAGACAGATTTATCTATTAGAATATACTTTTAAGTGGGAGAAAAATTTGTTTATAAAGTCTTCGAATTTGGGTCATAGCAACTCTTAGTTGTGGGTGAGATAAGCTAAGGGAATCAAGTGCGCAGAGTCCTGTTGGGATTCAGAGACGTAAGGAACGTGATTTTACCTTGATCAGTGTGAGATTGGTTAGAGCTCAACTACATTCCAGTCCGAAGTTAACTTGTAGTAGGCTAGAGTCTGTAGCTTCCTAATACAGTGTGGTGTTCAAATCTGGACTAGGTCCCCGGGTTTTTCTGCATTAGCGGTTTCCTCGTTAACAAAACTTCCGATGTCTGAGTTATTTCTTTTCCGCATTATATTTTCTATATAATTGAAATATCACAGGTTGTGTGTAGTTCAATCAATTGGTAAATCCAACCTTTGGTTATTGATTGAAATTGATTGACACTTGAACATTGGTCTTTGGTACCGTTCAAGTTGTTTCTCATAATAATCAGGCTCGCGGATTTCTATCTGTTTTATTTGCTGATTACATTGAGAAACAGAGATATAACTTTTGGATATATTTCCTTGATTGAGTCTGACTGTCTAGTTGATTCTCTCGGAATTATATTGGAGTTAGTCCATACAGATTGCCTAACGAAATATTGGGTGTGGTTGTTGTACCCCCCGCCTTTTCAATTGGTATCAGAGTAGGCAAACACGTTTAAGACCTCATAAGTCTGTATTTGTAGCAATCTGATTTCTGTGGATAAAATCTTATCTCACTTCTGCACACATATGTCCTCCAAAGTTTTTGATTATGCCAAATGTTTTGGGCTTACCTCAAAGGATAACTCCTTAGCTGATTCTTTCGAATCCCGAGGTAGAAAATTTTCGCTATCAGATCCTGATAACGTTCCCTCTAATGTGACAATTGACACTATGTCAGAATCTGAAATGGAGCTCACAAGACCTTTGAGAAAATCTGCTGAGATTATTGATGTTCAAGTTTCTAAAATTAGATCCCTTGAAGAAAAATATGCCCATCTTACTGATGAACTTGAGGAGTCTCTTAATAGAGAATGGGAACTCTATAGTATTGTTTAGTCTTTTTCTAATAATATCGAAAACCTTGTTCAAGAAGCTACTCTACAACGTGAAAAGATTAGTATGCTTGAAGATATTGTTAAAGAAGATTCAATTAGAGAAAAACGTTTGATCGAGACTCATTCATCAAAATTGAACAGCTGTCATGTTGAAAAAGAGAAACTTGTTGCATCTCTTTCACTAGCCCAGGAACAGTACAACTCCTTGAAAAGGGAAAACTCTGTTTTGATAAGTATACTTTCTTCGGTTCCTATCTCTAATACCCATGTGGTATTACAAAGGGTGGAGAAATTTTTTTCGGAGGAATTTGAGAAACAATTACTTGACTTACAAAATTCCAGAAAGACTATGAACCTGAAACCAGATGTTTCTAAAGTTTCTTATCCACGGTCCTGTTCATTCTGTAAGAAAAGAAACCACAATGTTCTACATTGTTTTGCTAGAAAGAAACAAATTTCTGATCTTCAAAATCTGCTTCTTTTCATAGTCGACAGGGTGAATCGTATGACGACATCTACAATGGATTTCATTCATGCAGAAAACCAGAACTCTCATGCACGAGGTTTCCAAAGTCACTCTTCTATAAATCTGTACAGGAATCGTGTTCATCTTAATAGTGATAATTTATGTGCTACAAATGTACACATCCCCAGTGCTAATGAGAATAAGTTTGGTAGACCTAAGTCTAGGAGATGGAATTCTCACAATTCTGACCCTATGGAACCAATTTCTAGAGGTCATAGACTTAATCCTCAGAAAAATCCTTCTGATGGATACTCACAAAGGTCTATGTCAAATTCTTCTAGAATAAGACATAATCGAATGAAGATAAGGAATACACCGCACAAACACTCAGAAGGTATTTACAACTCTTCCCTCAATTTTTGTAGTGGGATTACTTCCCACTCAACTACCTAGGCCTGGGTAATTTCATCCTTGTATCTAACTTGAGAGTTGCAAGGATGATAATTGTGGGATGCTCAAGTTCGTTGTTTATTATAGTCTGATTGTATGTTTGTGTTAATGTTGTTTTCTTCAAAAGTTGAGTCTTTTTTTTGAAAACAAAGTGTATTTCCTTATTTTGGATCTTGTCTGATCCATTAACTTTCTGTAATTGGTCCGTGTACGTCCGTGTCTTCTTCTTGAGAGTTTTTAGGGTTTCCATAATAAGGGTATTCTTCTCTTGTTCGTAAACATATATATATATATATAATATTGTTTTTTCCATCCCTAATAAAAAAAATGGAGAACTCTTCAAGACCTCGGGAAGTGGTAAATCTTGAGATGGAAGAAGACATTAAAAGATGCAATTCGGTTCAAGAACTTGTTTTGAAAAGGATGATTGCAAGGAAAGAGTAAAACTCCTGGATTGGTGAATCTGTCAAGGATTTAATTCACTTTCAGAATGACTCAAAGGTCGAATTTGCAAACCTTCAACTGCAAATAAATCATCTTCTTGATGGTCAGACCAAAATCCTTGAAAACCAAAAGGTCTTGATACGGAATCAGAAGAAACTCATCGTGGACTGCATCAAAGCTATGCAGCTTGCCCGTATTGTTGATCGGAAAGTAAATGTTCTAACTCATGAACATGGAATCTCCACGGTCAAAAGAATCAAGGATATGAATGATACCTTTTATGATGGAGTCTTTCAGAGGTATGAAGTTATCAAAGAAGTTTGATTCTTATGTCTAGGAAACTTCTTATGAGAATTTATTCTTATGTTTTAAGAAGGATAACTAGGGTTTGGAATAGCAAAGATTGTGATTACACATAGCTATTGCCAACGATTTTCATCTTGCAATGTTTTAGATTTATTTATTTAAATTCTAAGTTATTTTGAAGATGATTTTGCAGTATCAATCTTTATTGGTTTCGTATATTGCAAATAATGTTATGGGATATGTGTGTTTACGTCCGTGAACTATGATTGTCCCATATATGTCAAAAGTTAAGTCCATTATGTCATTATGCAAATATTGATAAAAGATATAATGAACTTTTGATTATTCCGCAGTATTGATCTTTCCCTGATCCACTTTTATGTGAAAGTACTGTATGGCTCTGTATGTTTTCTTATGTTGAGCATTTCCGACTAAATTAATCATTAAGGTTCCTTTGTGGTTAATTTAATTGAGTTTTATGAATACAAATTCATGTTCCATGTGATTTGTTAATGTCCAAAGAAATCCTTTTTTTTCTTGTAAAAGTAAGGTCACTCTTGTTGTTCTTTCGGGAATGGCATTTTATGAGGGAGAGTTCTTAATTGAACTTGTGCTTAATTGCCAAATCTTTGTGGGGAGTGCAGCTGTGGAATATTATAGGAGTTATCTTGTATCTTTGTAAACTCCTTGATGAATACACTAAGTTTCGACTATGTGAAATCATCGAAACAAAGTTGATATGTTCTCTTTTAGTCATGAATAACCTCTTTGCGAATTACATTATGATCCCGCTAGTTTTTGTACCTTTGCCAATTTATATTGACAAAAAAGGGGAGAATTATTTTGTAGTTCACACTACATACATATGGTTTACGGATCATTATATAAGGGGGGGTGGTTTTCATTGTGAGATGAAGTATTGACTAAGGGGGAGTGATACATATCACCATAGTATTATTGTCAAAGTTGTGATACAATTGAACTTTGATGTTGTGTAATAATACTATGACACTGTATAACAATAATTGAGAACAACTGTTTTCTTATTGTTATGGCTACGGATCTTCAACAACTATGATGCTGAGTTGAACACTTTCAGAATCACTAGAATACTTGGAGTGACGAAGAATTCAAGGAATGTTGAAGAACCAAGGAAATCAAGCATTTGGATGAGAAGCTACAAAGTTTATTTATTTTTTAATCCATATGTATTGATAGTTTTGTCACTAAAATTGAAAAAATGGGAGACTGTTAGAGCACTGCTCGGTCGAACTCGCAAGCGTTTATATCTCAAGCTTGTTTGTCAAGTTTAGTTGTCAAAACTATAAGTCTTGATTTCTAGTCTACTTATAGCTATGTCTCGGATTATGATAGAATATGTAGTTGAGCTTTAGAATTCACGGAGTTCATCGATTTAAGACGAAGATCTACTAAGGGGAGCTTGGAGTAACTTCATCAACAAAAGGTATGTGGAGACTTGAACTCATCTATCACTCAGAAGTCTATTCTATTCTATCTCCTATTGAGACTAAGTCGTATAACTATATAGACTTTACATTATACATATTGGATATTTCGAGATGAGTTTAACTCGCTTATATCTTTCTCGAAATATGTGTTGGAAAGCTTTTTTCTTTAACTACGTTCATCATTATTCTTGACGAAAGTCAAAAGATGATCATGTGAAAATCACCTTGTAACATCTTACATGATTTGTGTGAGACAGTCATTTGATGTAGACTCGGAATGTTTCGTATTGATCATTCGATCACTTGAAAATTGCTTATAAACTAATAGTTTGTGTGAGACAGCTATTGTCGTCTTCTAAGAATGTTTCAATGATTGAAATGGGAGTTTAGAACAATTAATCATTGTCTGGATATAACACATTATGCATATACTCGTATGCAAACTGTTGTAAGAATAATTCAGGTCCGAGAACTGTTAAAGTCCGAGAACCAAGTTTGCGTACCTGTTTGCAAACTGTTTCATCTGAGTTCGGTCCGGAACGACAGTATGCATACCCGTTTGCAAACTGTCGGAAAAGATCAAAGTCCGGAACTTAAGTTTGCGTACCCGTTTCCAAACTTATGTGGTTAAGTTCTAAAATCGGTTAAGTATGATTTCATACTCATGAACAAATACATTTATATATTAAGTCTTTGCAAACCTTGGCTAAAGTGATCATGAATCGATTCTTTTGAATCAATCCGATTTTGCTTCAATTGTGTCTTGTATACTTCTATGAGAATATAAACAATTGAACAACTCTATGAGTAACACAATTAGATTCATTTGATTATCATTTGATCTAGAAGTGTTAAGATGAATGTGGTTAGCACAAAAGTGTTCATATGGCTAACTTCGGTTAACTATTATTGAGCCAACTCAATATACACGTTTAGGTACGGTTACCCATATCTAAATGAAGGTATATTTCATTTGTGCGTAACAAGCTAAGACCATCTAACGGTGGAGAGATATTGCTTTGGTTTTAAGGAAACTTAGCTTGAATCTTAAATAAGGATTTCATCTAACGGTGAATATTGATTGCTTTGTTTCAAAGCTTTCAAACCCTGATTTGAAGACTATATAAGGGAGAATTCTAGCAACTGGGAAACCTAATCCCCACACCTCCTGTGTGATACTAGTTGCGACTAGAGTCGATTCTCCTTTAACCTAGGTTTTTCCTAAAACCATTATAGGTTAATGACTTAAAGACTTCATTGGGATTCTGAAGCCAGACCCAACTATTTTATTTGTAGTTGCATGCTCTGATCTTACTTGTTCTATCATATTGAGTACTATCTTCTCTAAGATTTGCTCGATATTTATCTCCGATAGGTAAGATATAAAAAGTAATCACAAATCTCTTCGTCTCATTCTTTGTGATTCCACAATAACTTGTTCTACTACCATATAGTTAAGTTATTATGAGGTGATTGATATTTCTAGGATGTTCTTCGGGAATATAAGACCAGATTATCAATTGGTTCCTGTTCACCTTGATTTATCAAAAGACGGAATAAAAACTCCGTAGGTATTTTTGTGGGAGACAGATTTATCTATCAGAATAGACTTTTCTGTGGGAGACAGATTTGTGTATAAAGTCTTCGACTTTGGGTCATAGCAACTCTTAGTTATGGGTGAGATCAGCTAAGGGAATCAAGTGTGTAGATTCCTGTTGGGATTCAGAGACGTAAGGAACGCGACTGTACCTTGATTAGTGTGAGATTGGTTAGGGCTCAACTACATTCCAGTCCGAAGTTAACTTGTAGTAGGCTAGAGTCTGTAGCGGCTTAATAAAGTGTGGTGTTCAAATATGGACTAGGTCCCTGGGTTTTTTTGCATTTGCGATTTCCTCGTTAACAAAACTTCTGGTGTCTGTGTTATTTATTTTCCGCATTATATTTTCTATATAATTGAAATATCACAGGTTGTGCATAGTTCAATCAATTGGTAAATCCAACCTTTGGTTATTGATTGGAATTGATTGACACTTGAACATTGGTATTTGGTATCGTTCAAGTTGTTTCTCATAATAATCAGGCTCGCGGATTTCTATCTGTTTGATTTGCTGATTACATTGAAGAACAGAGATATAACCCTTGGATATATTTCCTTGATTGAGTATGACTGTCTAGTTGATTCTCTCGGAATTATATTGGAGTTAGTCCATACAAATTGCCTAACGAAATATTGGGTGTGGTTGTTGTACCCCCGCTTTTTCAATACCAACTTCGTATAGTTGAGACCAAGTATACTACCCCTAGCTACTTAGTTTCCTCAGTATCCATGTGCCTTCGACTTCTAGAGTCACGCACGTGAATCACCAATCCTTTAGATCGTATTCCAAACATTGAAGGATAAATCTGTTTGGTAACCACTCTATTCGATCTTATTAATAAGATGTTAATGAGTCATTGACAAAGGCTCTTCTGTTTAATTTAATAAACTCCTTTGTCTGGTTAGATCAATCTAAACTTTGACTACCGAAATAATCAAACTCTAGATTTGCAATCAATCAATATAGATCTCAAAGAGACACTATAAGGTGATGCCGATCTCACTTAACTATACAATCGTGTCTATCAAATATAAACACGATTCTAGTTGGATCCCATCCGATCAAGGTTAGTGCACACAATTCACAAGATACGAAAACTAATAAGAAAAACTTTGTTGTCTTCAGATCTCTGTTTATCTTCAATAATAACCTGCACAACACCACTTGAATCCTCTTGTGATCAATCACACACACAACGGAGTCTATTAACAATGGATTATCACAAGATGTCTTTAGATCTGAAAATGGTTCTAAAGATCCCGTCAATACTTTGATCTAATTTGAATGAACCTTACATCAGAAGAAAAGGTTCTCAAGAATAAACAAACTAGATGCAATCAAAGTTTCAACAACCGTTAGTCAATCAAATCAATAATCGAAAACTATAATAACAATGTAATTATCTAGTTTCCCACCAACGGTACTCGTAGAGCTTCTTAATCCCACAAAAGTCTTTAAACGAACGGTCGTAAGAGATTTCTCCTAATTAGGGTACTTTCTTCTCCAAATAGACGGCTCCACCAAAAACAACAAGAATGAAGTTTGCCTGGCTCTTAGGATAGTTTGCAAGAAATGCAAACTCAAGTATTTACATACCAAGGTTGTTCGGACAACAAGGAAATTCCAAAACCGAAAATATTCTCAAGATATTCACATTAAAGTACCTAATTTCGGTTTTCCTATTTCCAATTAATTACCAAACCATATTTCCGAAAACTATCATAGAAAACTTATATTATTAGTCTAGCACATTAACTAATAATATTTTTCAGAAAATATGCTTTAATTGCTGGTAATTAAAACATATATTATGAAAATCATAATTAAATGTTTTTCAATTTTTCGGACCTGGGATCACCTTGAGTATCAAGGAATATCTTTGAAAAATTAATGATAAGAGTTATGTACATGTTCAAAAATGTCGACATCTAGAAGTTTCTCAGCAAACCCTAATTCCAAGCTTCACACAAAACATAAAGAGATATGTGAATATTGGAAACTCTGTTTTGCTCCTTGGGATCGGTTGTACCAACCTCACAATGTAAGTTGTGATCGGTTATACCATGTTTCTCAAACTAGGTTGTGACCGGTTATACCTTTCTTCCCAGAGGTAGCTTGTGATAGGTTACACCTTAATTCCCGAGTTAGCTTGTGATCGGTTACACCTTGGTTCTCAGAGAAACTTATGATCGATTACAACTAACTTCCCAAATTAGCTTGTGACTGGTTACACCATGCTTCCAAAAGGTAGCTTGTGACCGATTACAACTAACTTCCCAATGTAGCTTGTGACCGTTACACCATGCTTCATAAAGTAGCTTGTGACCGATTACCACATGCTACATCATATAGGCTATGACCGGTTATACCTCAAATCTCAACAAGTTAAATTCTACATTGCCATCTTATAGTGGTCATTCAAAAGATATTCAATAAAGAACCCGACCAATCATGATTTCCTTTCGATTACGAAACAAGTTCATATATGTACTTCCTTTAAACAAATGTTATAAAACATTGTTTCCTAGGGTGAAATCATACCTATATCTTACACATAATCAAGAGACTATATACAAAGATTATGTTGATGTCGTATTTACGAAGTTCTAAAAGATAAGTATTTATACTTCGTAATTCAATAGATTCCTTGAAACTTTGATCATAATGTTATGACCAAGTCTAACCACTAGAGTATTATTTATATACAGCTTCGCATGTTATGTTTTCCATATAATCCTACTTGAAAGATACTTTAGGAATGAAAACAAGATCAAGTCAATATTACTAACCTTAAGTGGAAGGATGATGTCCTTATTGTAATCGTTACTTCTTCACATTCTTCAGGTCTTCAGAGTAATACTTGTACATCTCAACATTCCTAGACTTTCTAGTTTAACCTAAACAAAATTGACTCTAGTATTTAATCAAGCGACTCTAGATGAGTTTTGATACTAAAATATGACAACCAAACTTGACATACCAACGCCTGGTGGGTTCAACCGAGCTATGCTCTAATAAATTCTAACCTAGTTGAGCAAGAACAAACCTTCCAAGCTACTTTGTTGTAGTTGTGCCCCACATTTTATTGATTCTCGCAAGAACCTATACACTTGATTCATTTATTTGATATACTTTACAACCCTAGGAGTTGCTTCACAATTCGTCGTGAAGACTATAGCTACCCTGCTTCCAATAGGACGCTCGATGATTTCATTTTTGATACTAGATCAGGTAGACATAAAAATTTATTCCCTAATTTAACCCAAATCTCCAAGACTAGGTTGTACGTACCCATGCTTCACGAATCCTATATGAAGTCTTTCAAAGTCAAACCTTAGATCACGAATATCCTAGGTGTTTGGAGGATAAAATTTGCAACAAGATACACACGCTTGTAGGTATTGAGTTTCAATGTTGCTGATGTAGTAATCAATCAAGGCTGGGTTGCTTAAGGTGTAAACAATGAATTTCTTTTAAACGAAATTAATTTTCGATTGCTAAATCAAAGTTGTTTCCTTAAATACGAAAA
This sequence comes from Papaver atlanticum, assembly GCA_023531105.1. Taxonomy (NCBI): domain Eukaryota; kingdom Viridiplantae; phylum Streptophyta; class Magnoliopsida; order Ranunculales; family Papaveraceae; genus Papaver; species Papaver atlanticum. The sequence goes on along the minus strand of JAJJMB010009231.1, from coordinate 1,413,353 downwards.
TTTATTTCTTTAGTAAGAGTTAGACTTTCAATGAGGTTCTTTTCATAGTTTGAAGTTGTACATTATTGTTAGCTCAAGTACATTCTATTAAAAGAATTACTACCAAAGAAAACTTCAAAATACTAAGAATCTACAATGTGTACAAAGAGGCAATTGTCTAGACGAAGATATAAAATTTTGAATCCCAAGCTAGATAAATTCTTAGAAAGAACTTAAAACTTTCCACACAAAGGAATTAGTTAATAAAAAGCAATTCGTAAGTGTGTGAAAAGTTTTCCTTGTGAATTAAAGAAGAATAAATAAGTTGAAAGCCAATAGTTTAATAGGTTGACCTGTTAATCTTTTAAGTCCATGAGCTCGGGTGATGACTTCGTGAACTCATAAGAGAGAAAACATAATTCAAAATCTTTATAGGTCCGAGAACTCAAATGTAAATGAAGTTATAAGAAACATTCAAGCTTTTAGTTTCGGTACTCAAAAGGTTGGGTTCCTGAACTCAAATGTCAAAAAGTTCTCGGAAGAAATTTCTACAATAAGTTCGTGAACTTACCTATTTAGGTTTGCAAACAAAATTGACTTGTTGACTTTAGTTTTTTAGTTCTACAAGCAATAGATCCAAAAACTCAAACTTTTGAGTTTGTAAGCTCAAGTGAGTGAAAATCATTAGTGCAAACTAGCAAAAACAAAACTTTACAAACTCAAGAATGAAATTGAAAGTCTTGAGATTTACATCAAAGCACTTGGTTTTCGAGTTCTCGGCAAGAAAGAGCTTGGGAAGTTAAAACATCACTAGACTCAACAAAACCTAATTTGTGATATGATCTTCTTTGAATATGATTATTTACTAAAGTCTTTAACTTTTGCTACGATCTATCTAGATATATATATAATAAAAAAGAGTACAAAGGAAAGACCAGTCTTCGCTTCTTACCTCGATGAAGTTTCCTCAAATTGATAATTTCATGTGATCTTCAATTTTTCATTCTTCTTGTGTAACTTGGAAAATCCTAAGACTTTATTACCTATTTTATTCTAATCCGAAGCTGACTTCAGTAAGCTAAATCAAGAAATAGTTTTGACATCTAAACTTGACAACATACTTGACATACCGAAGTATGTGAGTTCAACCGAGCATTCACCCTAACACACCTTCTTGAACGAGATTGTAAATATATGTTAATATTTACGCTTAAGTCGATAAATTTGGATATTGTTTTATTACCAATTATCAGGCATATATTTCTTATTTGCATACAAAAAAACTCGAGGTAACAGGTGTTTACCCATATTACAAATTGTAAATTCTTCTGTAAATATTAAAATTATTTTAACTAAAATTTCTGTAAAATCTAAAGTGATTTTCAATTTAGGATTTGCAAAACCCCAAATTGATATATATATATATATATATATATATACACGGATTGTGCAACTTTTAAAATTGTTGAAGAGAAATATTATATTTAAAAAAAAAGTTAGTTTACAGATGCATAATTTATAACGTGATTTATTCTCTTGCATTTGATTGTTTGCATATGCATAGTTTTTTGTATATAAAATTTTATTTAAATATATGAACATATTTACAATTTGCAGTACTACCAATTTAACTTTCAAAATGTATCTCCTGTGTGAAAAACACAATGCGTCATTATATGAACTTTTGTTTTTGTTGATGAATATATTATTTCTAGTGCAATATGAAATAATTTTCCTTACGTATAATATTTTTTTTCGCATATAATATCATTAAGAATTTGGACATTTTGTAACCATTTTGGGTTGGAGCCCAGCTTGTTGCTAGGATTCCAACTAGTTTCATTCAGTCGTCTCTTGTTGTCGATGATTTTGAGTAAGAACTTTATGATTATTAAATTAATCAGAAACTTCATTAAAAAAATAAAAATAAATTAATAAATTAAATAAATAAATTCCTTAATTTCAAATAATTCATATAAAAAACAAATATCGGGTGAAATGCTAATTATGTTCTATAAAACCAAGAAACGAAGATTTTAATTTTCTTTTTCATTATAAAAAATAGATATAAATAAATATTCATAGGAGGGTAACCGTGGAATGTTGTTTGGTGGAAAGTCATACTTTAAAGATTGTGTATGCAAATCTACTTTTTTTAAAAACATTTCTTTTCTAGCGTACCGGCAACACATAAAAAACCCAAATTTGGAGTCCGCCTAGAGCCCCGGGAACAATGAGACGGCCTTGCCAAAATGCAATACTATTTCCAACTTTCACCCCTTCTTCAGCAACCCTAATCCCTTCTTCAGCAACCCTAATACCACGATTGGCCACCATAATAGCATGTCCGGCTTCAGAAATTGTTGTGGAAAAACTGTTGTTGAACACAACAAGTTCACTCTGAACAGGTGATAAGAAAGAATTTCCAATAAACTTGAATGAATTTAAACTGAACCATCTTCTTTTTCTTTTCTTCAAAATACTCACCTTTTGATCTTCTAATTCTTCAACTGCTTCAGCTTCATAGGTAATGCTATGGTTCACAAAAGAAGTTTTAGGTGAAAGGAGATCAAGAATTGATTTGAATGTGATTGTCTAAGTCTCCATTTGATCGTCTGAGATGATGTTTTTGTTTTCGAAAGGAAATAATGTATTATCCCTATTAATATAAATTGATTTTTGGTTTAAAAGGTTTTTTCCTATTGGTTGAAATTTTTTCATACGGATTGAGGATTTTTACTTTGTTTTTCCAAAGACACTATTGGATTAGATTTTTTAGGAACGGAATAGACAAGGAGCTTAATGACGCATTGCTACGGATTATTTTTCTTGCTTTTATTTGCGGAAAAAATCGATTCGCCGATTTACATTTGTGGACGAGTCGACCAACGATTCACCCTATTTATCTTAACAAACCAATGTTTAAGTGAAAGCTTGCAAGGTACAACCACGATAATGATGATGTTTGTAAAATGCGTGACTCTGGAATCTTAAAAACTAGTGGACATATTATCTTGCATAGTTTTTTCTCAAGATATGTTTGGGCTGCCATTGCAACTGGTCAATATGTTTCACGAGACATAAACTCCAAAATCAGTATTAAAGACTGGATTCTTAAATGGCTTAATATTAGTCATCTTAGGGATTGTGGTACTGAAGTTCTGACTGCTTGTAACATCCGCACTTTTCGCATGGCGCATGCCCAAAGATGCGTCATTGACATGAGGTAAAGCTTTATCTCAAGCCTATATTGCGTGTCCAGGGCATTTTGTCCCAGGTCAGAAGTTTCACCATAATGGTGCTTCACGCCAGTTGGAGACTGGCCAAGTGTAACATTCAAGTTGGTCATCAAGCCAGAGATGAAAATACCACTATCATGTTGCGTTATTCAAAGATACATGCAAAAAAACATGAATAGTGAAACAAGTATGTCAAAGTGCTCGCCAAATTTAAGTCGTAGAAATGTTAATAAGACATATATATGGAGGGTAGTTGGTTGAAGGTGCATATAGCGGAGATGCACCTTAAGCTTCATAACTTAGCCAGTAAAGCCTATCCTATATGATGCAGAAAAATCATTATGGCGCGTGTCTTAATTAGTCAGGAGAGCTTCATTTTGCTTCTGACTTCTAATTCTGACTTCTGCGGCTGGAGGACACCCGAATTTGCAGGTGAAGGATTCATATGCAGGGACTCGGCTGCGGGAACCGTGATGGGAGTGGCTCAACCTTTGGGCAATGGCATAACCACCCCACTAATAGCTGAGACATATGGCATGTTACTCGTGCCCAGAATAACGCCAGAGAGGAATTTGTCAAAAGTGCAATTCGAAACAGATTCAAAAAACCTCTTACATTTCATAAACTCTGATACCGAACTACCTTGGTATAACATATTCACATGCAATTGATTCTATAGGTATAACATATCCTCGTGCAATTATTGGGGGAATTACCGATCCGGGACGCTATGCACAATATGGAACCTAGTACGAAGAAAATAATACCAATCACACAACACCAAAGATTAACGTGGAAAAAACCTCTTCAATGCGAAGAGTAATCAACCACGGGCAAACTTCCACTATGATAAATAATGAGTTACAACGACTACTCCCAAACCGGGGTTTCACACTTCAAGATGCATATAACACTTGTATAACAATGCTCTCTTTCTCTATTCACCGCTAACGATGGATAACCAAATTTCTCTATTCACTGCTAACGATGGATAACTAAATAATTAGAAGAAAAAAATCATTAAAAAATCAATCGGCAACTGTCCCACACTTGTAACATGAATTGCTCCGACTTGTGGTGGTTATACCGAAATATGTCAACCATAGATGTCGGCTTTTTTCATTTCATTATTCCATCTTGTCAAAATTAAATGAAAGCTTTAAATGAAAAAATGAAAAAAAAGAAAAAAAAGAAAGAAAAAAAACAACTGTCTTTTTCCCTCCTCTCCTTCTCCAACCGTGGACTTTTTGGTTCACTAAAACCTAGATCTCTGAACTCCTCTCCTCCTCAAACCCAACAAAACAGTCCTCTTTTTCAAGTGAAAAAACCTAAGAAGATTTTCTTTCCTCCTCTGCAAGTGAAAAGGTTCACGCAACCCCAGAAAAACTGCCCTAAAAATGTCAAATCCCAGATAACTCATCACCATACTCAAATCACACACAGAGAGAGACTCAGAGATGGCTGAGAAGAGTAATGGAAGTACTTCAAGAGCTTCAGCTAGACCTACTACTATATCCCTACCACCTCGTTCAGCTATAGAGAACATGTTCACAGGTGGTGGTGGTGGTGGTGCCGGAGCTACAGCGAGTCCGGGTCCGATGACTCTGGTTTCAAATTTCTTCTCTGATAATGATACTGATACTGATTACAAGTCTTTCTCTCAGCTTCTAGCTGGAGCTATGGGCTCACCTCTTCCTTTTACTGCTACTAGAAAACCCTTTATGGAGAATTTGGTGGAAGCAGACAGAGGATTTGTTGCAGCAGGAGGAGGAGATGGTGAAAAGGATTCTAGGTTTAAGCAGAACCGGCCAGTGAATTTGATGATTTCTCATCAATCTCAAACACCTATTGGTGGTGGTGGTGGTGGTGGCGGCGGCGGCGGCGGTGGTTATTTCACGATTCCTCCTGGTTTGAGTCCTACTGGCTTACTTGATTCTCCTGGCTCTTTTGCTTTTTCTCCGGTGAGTGGATTGCAATGGGGAATTTTTCATTCTCTGTCGGTTGATTCCTTTGAAATTCTTATCCATGATAGTCTTTTTTGATTGGGTGAACTTTAATTTTCTGTACTTGTGTTTGGAATCTTAGAATCTTATACTTTAACCCAATTTTTGTTTGTAATGGATAACTTCAAATTAGTAATTTTCATTTGTAGAAACTTGTTAAATATGATTTGAAATTGGTTTGGTTAGGAGTTACTATTAATTCGACTGCAAATACGGATAATTCGGAAACTAGAATGAGCTTTTAGGGCTGAAGAATCTAAGATTTACTAGTAATTTGGTACAGTTTATGGATGGAAATGCTCTGTTTCATATGCTTAGTGTTCATGCTGTGTGGATGCTTAAATTGATGTAATCTTTCTGCTGTAAAATGTAAATTAAGCACACTTTGGTTCCTTCATCCCGATACATTTGATCCAACATAACGCTGAGAGTGGAATCTGTGCTTATCCGAAGATTTTGTTGCTAATAACCCAACAATCCCTGTCAGCAGTACATGGTCCTCCTTGGTTTTTATAGAATGTTAACTAATCTGAGAGAATGTTCGGTCCTTCAGATTTTGGATTAAATGTTGATTTACTCCAATTAAAATGCCCTAAAATTGCATTTGTAGAAATTTGTTGGCATGATTTGAAATTGGTTTAACTAGTAGTTATGATTGATTTGTTGAACTTAAACTAGAATGAGCTTTTAGGGCTAAAGAATTTAAGATTTACTAGTAATTTGGTACTGTTCATGGATGTAAATACTCTGTCTCGTATGCTTGGTGTTCATGCTGTGTGGATGCTTAAATTAATGTAATCTTTCTGCTGTAAATTAGGCACACTTTGGTTTCTTTCCCCGAGAGGATTATGCATTCGATGCAATGAGAGTGTGTAATCCCTGCTTATGCCGTTTTGCGAATATTGTATTGTTAGATACCCAACAATCTCTATCACCAGTACATGGACCTCTTTAGTTCTTATTGAATGTTAATTAGCTAATCTTAGAGAATGTTCCATCCATCCTTCCTTCAGATTTTGGATTAAGTGTTGATTTACTCCAATTACGATGTTTTTGGGTTAGGTGTTTGTGTAGCGTCTTTGGCATAAAACACTATTTTATATGGATTATGGCAAGGTGTTTTGTGTATTGATTCTTTGTCTTGCTGGATATATCATAGGGACTAGTTGGACTCTCCCACCAAGAAGCCCTGGCGCAAGTTACAGCTCAAGCTTCCCAGTTCCAGTTCCAGCCCCATATCCAAGCTGAATATCCATCTTCAGCAGCTCCACCTGCAGTGTCGTATGGACAACATGCACCCTTTACATTCAATTCAGCTCCTCCACAGCAGATCTCAACTTCAACAGCAGACCAGAAAAGCCAGACAGTTGAATCGTCAGAGGTTTCTCAGTCAGATTACAGATCTCAACCTACGCAACTTACTCAACTTATCGTTGATAAACCTGCGGATGATGGTTACAATTGGAGGAAATATGGGCAGAAGCAAGTAAAGGGCAGTGAATATCCTCGTAGTTACTACAAATGTACTTATAAAAATTGTGTAGTGAAGAAAAAGGTTGAACGCTCTCATGATGGTCAAGTTACTGAGATCATCTACAAGGGGCAGCATAACCATCAAAAACCACAACCAAAAAAACATGTGAAAGAAAGTGCAATTTCAAATGGAAACATGAACTTTCAGGGGAATCTTGAAATGGGTTCGCAGGGAAATAATGGAAAACATAGGAGGGATATGGAATCTAGTCAAGCCACAGGTGAACAATTATCTGGTTCAAGTGACAACGAGGAAGTTGATGGTGCTGAAACCAGAGAAGATGGAGGGGATGATGATGAACCTGAACCAAAACGAATGTAAGTCTTATGTCATATTACTTGATAGGCTCAGGATCAGAGGTGCTATTGCTTTCTTCAATTCTAAACAGTTTTTTTGTTCAATGAACAGAAGCAGAGAGGTCAGGGTAACCGAGCAAGCTTCACACCGAGCTGTCTCAGAACCTAGAATCATTGTGCAAACAACAAGTGAAGTTGATCTCTTGGATGATGGCTATAGGTGGCGCAAGTATGGGCAGAAAGTGGTGAAAGGGAATGATTACCCAAGGTACTTCCACATTGCATAATGTTAGAATATATTTTTGTGGCCATTCTAGCTAGTGTAATGATATTTGATTTCAATAGAATATGTCAACTGATATTATTTGACCTTAAGGTTAGCATGGTACCGACCCAAATTACATTTATCTGAAACCCGAAATATGTTTCTGATTCATTTTAATGTGTACTCTACAGGAGCTACTACAAATGCACATTTCTAGGCTGTAATGTCCGTAAACATGTCGAGAGGGCTGCAACAGATCCCAAAGCCGTCATTACAACGTATGAAGGTAAACATAATCACGATGTACCCGTTGCTAAAAACAGCAGCCATAACACAGCCAACCAGCTAAGATCTCAGAATACGGTAGTTAATAATAGGATAGATTTTGGGAACAGAGATCAACAGCCAGTGGCACTTCCGCGATTGAAAAAAGAAGAAATTGCTTAATATCGTAGTTTCCTTTTTAACTTGAAGGATGACAGGCCGGCGTAAAAAAGAAGAAATTGCTTAATATCAACAGCCAGTGGCACTTTTGCTTGCCGTAGTGCAAGTTGTGCAAGGCTCTGACAGGCCGGCGGAAAAACTACGTTATATTTTTATGAGATATTCTCTAGTCGACCCGGTACTTGCTACTGGAAAAGATTTGGATTTGGATTTGGATGAGTTCACGTGTTGGGTACAGACCAAATTTGACCCTGACAATCTGCAGTTAATTAGGCAAGAATTTTTTGTGTACAGCTTTTAGATCACTGCTTAACTTTTTGTGCAAAAACAAAATACGAGAATGGAAAAGATTGTGAAGAAAGTTGTGTCTCCTCAACCAGTTTTGATGGCGCGCCTTTTTGTACTGGTGGGTGATACCCATCTGTGATTACAGCTTGTAAACAGGTTTTTTACCTCTTATCACATGACCATTTTGTGTCAAATATACTGATTATATGTTTAATATTTACCACGTACAAAATCAGTACTTCCATTTTTGTACATGAGAACTCAGAAGCAGTGGTATTTTGCTTTATATGGATTTTGTTCTTTTGTAATATGACTTTTTTAAATGGATAAGAAAAGTGTATCTTATTCTCTGAGTCTGTTGTTGTTTATCTGTTTGTTCTACTGAAGTGAAACCCAACACAAACAGTAGTATCACTGGCAGATCGCACATTTCATACTTTTGCTACATTGATTGCTTGGAACAGAAATTATGCTGCGATGGATTGCACTAGTTCCCGAGGGTGGTGCTGGTAAGAAATGGTGGAAGGTACGGCCGTACCGGGGTAAATTTCTTCCAAACACACATTGCACTAGTTCCCGAGGAGGAGGCAGAATTGATATCTTGACACTCATTCTAACTCGCTTGCTCAGTTCTAAGGTAAAGATGTCTTCTATTTCTTTACCAAAGCTAATAAGAAAAAATGAGACTAATTCATCAGCATCGATTATAGGTAGTAATGTTGATATCTTGATACTCATTCTAACTCGCTTACCATCTAAATCTCTTCTTGTATTCAAATCCGTATCAAAACAGTGGCTATCTATGATCGTTGACCCCAAATTTGTTCACAAACATTTCATTCAAAACCCAAAATCTTCTTTCCCAGGAATCTTCTGGGGAAATAATATGTTCTTTGGGGGGAAAACCAACATATGATTACATCTCTCTTGATGAAAATACACCACATGTCCCTTTTAAAACCTTGAATTTTGCAGAAGATGAATTTGGTATAAAGATTGAGCAATCCTGCAATGGCTTATTCTTATGTAAAAGTAATGCAATGCGCAAGAATGATTTTACTTATTACATATTCAATCCCTTGACAAACAAGTACAAAATCTTACCCAAGTCTCCATTGACAAGTTCAAGCTCTCAAAAGTTTATTCATAGCGTTAGTTTAGCATTTGATCCATTCAAATCCCCTTATTACAAAGTTATAGCATTCTGGAGTAATTTTGATAATATTACCAAGTGTGATGAATATAGAATAAAAAATCTACGATTCTGAAACATCCTCTTGGAGGTTGTCTGGATTTTATTCATGTACTGCCCAAGCTGAATGTATACCATGGAGATCATCTGGTATCTTCTGGAATGGTTCATTGTACTGGTGCAACCTAGACGGGTCAATGGTGTACTTTGACATTGATCGAGAGTTAGTAGGGGTACTGCCAAATCCTGCTCGAGGATATATTGGTTCTGTTTACCACCTTGCTGAGTACGGGGGTCATTTCTATCTTAGGATGCATATTCGAGATGGATGTTGCTAACTCTAGTTGCACTCAGAAATTCTACATCGACATGAGATTAAATCCATATGGCAAGCCTACCCCGTTTTTGAGATCTCTGCTTTGGCGTGATTATGTGTTATATATTGTTGAGAGATGAGAAGAAACGGAGTCAACAAAGGTTGTGCTGCTAACAAAAGAGGCTATGGTTGTCTCTTGTGATCTAAAAGATATGAGCTTCAAGAAAATTTATGACATATCAAGACGTATAAGAAAACCTTCAACTGCTAAATGTTATCGAAATATTGAGTCTCTAGCTAGTGTTTAGTACATAACTCTGGCACTGGGAGCTAGCGGAACTCCTAGTTCCAAATAAGGAGGTGTTGATACCAAAGAACATAAGATTGCTAATAGGGGTACCAATTTACTTAGTGGTAATACCAAATTCCATGCAAGCTAAAACATGTTTTACCTTTGGAATAACATGCCTCCGAGCAAATTAGTACCCCCTATTAGCGGCCACGAGAATCTAAAAGTACTATGTAAAGATACAAGCCTACAGCTAAAAAGAGCACTAGCTCCCATATATGTCATGCGCTTGTCTCTGTAATATTGTTTAGCTGTTGAACCCTCCGGCTTTAGTTGTCTAAAATAACTCCCATCATACTTGTTGTCACACCTGTAAATACTCCAAGCAAATTTTTCTCGCAAGTATAACCCGGCAATACAGTGGTTCAATGATCTCTTATCACCCATTTGTATTTCAGCCTTAAAAGTTTGCACCTATGCAAACAGCCAACTCTACCTTGAGTATGCAACGGAAGACTTACTTAGATTTTCTCTAACCAGCAATGTAGCCCATACTACAAAGGGGTTTCTGCCATGTTTATGCTTCACAGAATTGGGGAGTAGTTTCGAATCAACAGAATACTAAAGCAAACATATAAGCCAACAACTCTCTTTTATTAGCTTAAGGGGAAGATATAAAACTCGTCCACCCAATGGACTTACAAGCTTATTCTCTAAGCCTAACACAGAAATTACTCTCTACTGCAATGTGGTTCCTCAACACTTGAAGACTTGCACTTGCAAGGGTTCTCTGGCCTATTTTTAATGCCAAGAACCAGGCCAATCCGTATGCAACACAATTGCACGCCCTATTAACAACCATCTGTCCATAGGCAGTTCCCTAACCGCCATAATAACTTTTTAACTGCTAACTTTAGTGATGGCTTGTAGAATGGCGCCACACTTGTCTCGAACGGTTAGGCTATGCCAAACTTGGTTATAAAGCCCCTTTATAACCGTCTCTAACTAGCTCTTTCACTTTGGCATGTGTGTGATGCACACACACTTGTAACTGACAGTTTGAACCCAAATCCGACAATCATTATGCCGCACTAACTTTGGCCCGTGCCAATGTTCGACAATGATTGTGCATCACTCACTCTTGGCCTATGCTAAGTATCTGGCAATGGTTACGCTTTATTCAACTTGCACTTCTGTCAAGTATTCGGCAATGGTTGTGCTACATCTCTTCCGGTCATGCACTTAGCTTATTTGGATGCCAACACCCAAATACCACGCCAATTGAGTCTTGTCTTGTTTAGTTCAACTTCATACTTCATATGCATCACTTGCATTATTTTTTCCGAGCAATAATTACCAGTGGCGCATTTGGCAACACCATTGTTGGATATGCATTGTCCAAGACTTGGCCAATGCTTGGGACGATGCCAAAGTCATTCCATGACTTGCATTTCATCATTTATTCCTTCCTTGAGATGGGCTAACTCTGAATAAGGATATGCAACACTATTGCATAATATTGCATGTGCTAAGTAGCCTTTCTTGTCACAACCATGTTGGCGGTACATCGTCGGACTATGCAGCTCCATCTGCCAGGCTACAACTTCAATAACGCACAATGATTGTGCACCACTGTCGAGGCATGTTATAGACCTCCCCCACCAAATCCATTCAACGTCCTCGTTGAGTGCAACATCAGTTCAGGCTCCGCTGAACTTTCTTGGCCTTGTACGCTTCTGAGCCACTCTCAGAAATCAACAACTTTGTTTGGCCTCCAACCTAGCCAAAACTCTTATGCCTAGTACTTTAATCCGCCACTTAGTTTGTTTGCCTTTCCATTAAGCCTATGTGAAAAAGCGGGGGTCCAACAACCTCACCCAATATTTCGCTTAACAATCTGTATGGACTAACTCCAATATACTTTTAAGAGAATCAACTAGACAGTCAGACTCAATCTTAATAAAAAGTATATCAAAGAGTTATTATCTCAATCTCTTGATTCAATCCTTACTCAAGCAAATAGAAATTTGCGAGCCTAATCGAATACAAGAGAATTAACTTGAACGGTACCAAAGACCAATGTTCAAGGATCAATCAATTTTAATCAACAACCAAAGGTTGGATTTACCAATTGATCGATACAACGCACAACCTGTGATATTTCAATTATATAACAAAATATAAAGCGGAAAAGAAATAACACAGACACCATAAGTTTTGTTAACGAGGAAACCTCAAATGCAGAAAAACCCCGGGACCTAGTCCAGATTGAACACACACTGTATTAAGCCGCTACAGACACTAGCCTACTACAAACTAACTTCGGTCTGGACTGTAGTTGGACCCCAATCAATCTCACACTGATTCAAGGTACAGTTGCGCTCCTTACGTCTCTGATCCCAGCAGGATACTACGCACTTGATTCCCTTAGTTGATCTCACCTACAACTAAGAGTTGCTACGACCCAAAATCGAAGACTTGAATAAACAAATCTGTCTCACACAGAAAAGTCTACAGGAATAGATAAATCTATCTCCCACAGAAATACCTACTAGTTCTGTTCCGTCTTTTGATAAATTAAGGTGAACAGGAACCAATTGATAATCCGGTCTTATATTCCCGAAGAACAGCCTAGAATATCAATCACCTCATAATAATCTTAAAGGAATTTTAAAAAAGTGCCCATGTGTGGAAATGCATTTAAAAAAATGCCCACATTTTTTTCATTATATATTTAATGCCTATACCGTTAGCAATTTCGTCTGGTCCCACCAAAGTAGTAAAATCTAGTGGACTTGGTCAATTTCTCACTTGTGGAGATGAGATTTTAGCGGGCGTAATTACTAAACTGCCCATTATTTTAGAATATCATATTATCATCTTTCATCGTCCATTTGATTGATGGACGACTCAAAATTCCTAACTCGGTCTTGTGCTATAAATGAAAAGTAAGTGGGACGTGGCAAGTCTCGATAAAATGTTAAAGCATCGAGAGTAATCTCTATGAAAACCAAAAAAGCCTAATTTCTTATCCAGAAGCTTATGTTCTTTGAGATGTATATGAAGATGGAATGGAGTTGGGGTTTTGTTGTGGTCTGAAATTGAATTTAATTGCAATTGAAGTACTGGCCTTTGGCAATTAAATATCTGGTCCGGCTTGGAGTTTTGGTAGCACTTATAAATAGAGATCGAGAAGAACATAGAAGGGCTCACTTGGCTTAGAATTTGGGGATCAAATTGCAATTAGGGTCAGCATAAAGGTACAAGGTTTGTGTGTTTTGATCACCAAATACATTAAATTTTATTTGACTTTGTCGACGGATTTTGGTTACTCAAGTTGGCATGAAATTGTAGAAACGTATTCTAACTCATTAATCCAACTCGGCCCTGGTCAAAGTATTTAAGGGCATGACCGTCTTTTGATATAGCTCAATTAGTGACACCAGTACAATAACGTCCGTTATCTGTTTTTTTTGTTGTTGAAAAAACGGAACGGAAAAGGTCAAAGCATGGGCATTTAATATATAATGAAAAAAATGTGGCATTTTCTTAATTGCATTTCCCCACATGGGTGTTTTATTAAAAACCCCTAATCTTAATCGACTAGGGAAACAAGATATTGCAGAATCACAAACGATGAGACGAAGATGTTTGTGACTACTTTTCTATCTTGCCTATCGGAGAAATTAATCGCAAGCCAATCTTACGATTGCACCCAATCACGATAGAAACAGCAAGATCAGATCACGCAACTACAAAGAAAATAGTTGGGTCTGGCTTCACAATCCCAATGAAGTCTTTAAGTCGTTAACCTACAGGGTTTCAAGAGAAACCTAAGGTTAAATGAGAATCGACTCTAGCTAACACAACTAGTATCACACAGCAGGTGTGGGGATTAGGTTTCCTAGTTGCTAGAGTTCTCCTTTATATAGTCTCCAAATCAGGGTTTGCAATCTAAGTTACCTTGGTAACAAAGCATTCAATATTCACCGTTAGATGAAAACCTGATTAGATTCAAGCTAATATCTTTCAACCATTAGTTCGAACTTAGTTTGTTATACACAAATGAAATGTAACTTCATTTAGGTTTGAGTAACCGTACCTAAACGTGTACACCTAGTTGGTTCAACAATAGTTAACCAATGGTTAGCCATATGAGCACTTTCATATCAACCTTATCCATCTTCACCACAACTAGTCCAAATGACTCAAATGAACTAGTTTGAGAGTTGTTCAATTGCTTAGATCTCATAGAAGTATACAAGACACAATTGAAGCAAAATCGGTTTGATTCACTTGAATCGATTCATGAACATTATAGCCACGGTTTGCAACTTGCATTCCTTATTATATAAATGTTTAAGTTCATGAACGGACCGATTTTAGAAAGTAACCTACCAAAGTATGCGTACGGATATGCGTATGGGTATGCGTAAGTAACCGGATTTGAGTTTGTTTTGGTTTCCAAACTCAACAGAAATTCACGGACATGAACTTCTCACCAGTATGCGTACGGGTACGCATACTTAGGTAACCGGATTGAGGTTGTTTTGATTTCCAAACTCAGCAGAAATTCACGGACGTGAACTTTCCGCCAGTATACGTACGGGTACGCATACTTTACCCAGTTTCCATCAATTCCCAGTTTTGGACTTATACACTAATGTGCGAACACACTATATATGCTTATATCCAAAGATGGTTACATATTCTAAACTCTTTATTTCAATCATTGAAACATTCTTAGAGGATGTTATATAGTTGTTATTCACAAACTATTTTTCATCAAAGAAATTTTCAAGATATTGAAATAATCATCATGACAATAGTCACGAGTAAAGATGAACTTGGCTAAAGCGAAAGCTTACCAACACATATTTCGAGAAATAGATAAGCAAGATAAACTCGGCTCGAAATAGCAAATGTGTATAATCGAAGTCTATATAGCAATACGACTTTTGTCTCAAGATAGGAGATAGAACAGATAGAATTTTGAGTGATAGATAAGTTCAAGTCTCCACATACCTTTTTGTCGATGAAGTTCCACCAGTTCCTTGAGTAGTTCTTCGTCTTTGAATGATGAACGACGTGGAGTCTAGAGCTCAACTACACTTACTATCCTAGTCCGAGACTTAGCTATAAGTAGACTATAAATCAAGACTTATAGTTTTGATCACTAACATTGACAAACATGCTTGAGATAGCAACGCATGCGAGTTCGATCGATCAGTGCTCTAACACTATGAATTCCAGCTTCACTGTTGCATCGTCGACTATTCTTCAATTCTACTTCATTCATGTCTCAACACCCAAAAGCTATTGCAATTTACGCCTCTTGCATTAGCACACAAATCTTTCCTTCAAGCCATTTCGTGCCTAAGTGTACACGCCAAACAGCCAACATATCATCTTGATATGCATAACTTAGCTTACTTCCTTCAACTCCGACTGACATTGCACTCTTGCAATTCAACAGGCCTTACTGTAGACTAAGTGTTCTTCAATCACTTTGCCACTCCCTTATGCAAATTCGACTGAAATGCATGACATTAGCCATGACTTAGGATACCCGGGATATCTCACCGTCACTTTGGACAAGGTTCCTCTTCACGCGCCTTTGAAACTAACAGGACCTCACTTGTTCTTTCAAACTGCTACGCTTTAATGTAGCGGAAAAACAACATCATGTTCTTCCTAACTATGAGTTACTCTTAACTCATATACTTGATGGACTTACATCTTCATTCTTGCTGCGTTACTCCATGCTATCGCTGCCAAATACTGTCACACTTCTACGTAACTCTCCCAAACAGCAAACTCTCCTATGCCACCAACTTCAATTCTTGCTTGGCCTTACTTTCAGCGTATTATAGTATACTTTGGCTAAGTATACTTGTAGTGCTTCCCCAATGAACTAGCTTTACATTAAGCAAAAAGAGACAAGGTTTTTGCTTAAACACCACCTTCATTCATTACACTAGCCTTACATAAGAAACATAGGGACTCCTTCCCATTACACCACTGGCCAACACTCGGCCTTACTGAAAGCAAACTAAAACCAAAGCAAATATAGATATGTGCCAAAGCCTCCATACTTCAGCAACCTTGCAGGTTCAGGCACTTGCAAACAGCAATGCAAGGCCCCTGCTTCATACATCTCAGTCACGGCGAGAAAGGAATGCTAAGATCCATAGGATATCCGAATTCCTCATGAATCTCAGCTAAGCTTTCTTCAAACGACTTTACAGGTGCAAACTCACTTGCCCTGCCTTTGTCACGCATCATGTCATACGGACTGACATTCCTTACACCTTTCACGAAACAAGGTGCACTTGGACTTTGTATGAAAATCCCTCCAAGGTGAGGCATTACTGTTGCCTCTACTTCCTTGAAAAAGTTGTTACCAAGGATCATCTCAAAATCATTAAAATGCATCACCACTATACTGACTTGACCACGCTATTCTCCAACTTCAACATTCTCCACATCCATCCCCTTGATTGGTTTATCTACATCATTCACCGTCTTCATACAATGATCAACCTGATATACTTCCAAACCCAAGTACTCTGCCATTGACAAGCTCATAACAGTGTGCGAAGCACCTGTATTGGCCATGCCCCAAAGTCGATGATTGTGAATGCCAACTTTCACATAAACTAGGCTAGCGCCACTCAGTCTGTGCTGTGTGCTGCCTTTTGTGCTACTATGTTGCATAGTTGAATAGGATTAACATGCTCTACTCCATCAGTTTCCTCTTTCTCGCCACTACCCTCAGTGACTATTGCGAACAATTTTTCTCTCTTAGGACAATCACATGCAAGGTGAGGACCCTTGCATAGGAAACAACTACCAGCTTTGTTCTTCAAGGCCTGACTATTATCCCTTTGATAGTTCTTTTCCTTGGCCTCAGAACTTTCATACTACCATCCTCCTTCTTCTTCTGGCCTTTCTTATTTCCCTTCCTATTAGCATCAGTTGAGGTATTGACCGACCTAAAATCAGCAAGGCTGTCCACAATTGCAATGGACGAAGGTAGGTCTTTGGAACCCTGCCTTCTCACTTCGGCCTGAGCCCATGCTTTCAAACCAGATGTAAAATTAAACAACTTATCTTCCTCAGACATGTTGCGATTATCTAGCATCAGAGACGAAAACTCTATGACGTATTCCCGTGGTGTACCGGTATGCCGTAGCTTACGCAAGTTCTTTCTGTCTAGCCAAGCCGCATTGCTTGGTAAGAATTGACCCTTCAATTCTTCTTTCATGACATCCCATGTCACGATGCCTGGACGACCAGCAGTAAGTTCATCATCAATTCTAGTCCTCCACTACAATTTTGCATCACCTTCCAGGTACATGCTAACGAGAGTAACCTTTTGTTCTTCCGGGGTTCTAGCGGCCTTGAAGTATTGGTCCATATCCCACATGAAATTCTCCAATGCCTTCGCATCTCTTGCGCCATAAAACTCCTTAGGTTGTCGGACTTTAATCTTTGTAAAGTCACTTCCACTACCACCCGCAGTAGATTGATCTAAGCCAATCGTACTCACCATTCTCCTTAAGGCGCTTAACTCTTCAGTTAGCTCTTTCAAGGCACCTGTGAACATGGTCTTAACAGCAGCGATTTGTCCTTCCAAATCAGCATGCTTCTTAGTTGCATTCTGGCTTGCCACAAGCATATCAGCAGCATATGTGTCTAATGCTTGAATGCGAGCCATAGCCGTAGCATCATTAGGATGGCGCACCTCATCACTAATCATGTCTTCCAAGTCCGCTACCCTATCGGTTAAGGTACCCATCGCACTCTTCTTACCATCCATTACGATCTAACAATTTCAGCAACTAAAACTCGAGCAAAACAGAGAAAATCTTCCAAAAGCAAAGCCAAAACAGAGCAATCTGTGCTCTGATACCCGAATTGTCACACCTGTAAATGCTCCCAAAAAAAATCCTCGCAAGTATGACCCGACAATAAGTGGTTCAGTGATCTCTCATTACCCACTCGTATTTCAGCCTTATAAGTTTGCACCTATGCAAACAACCAACTCTACCTTGAGTATGCAACGGAAGACTTACTTCGATTTTCTCTAACCAGCAATGTAGCCCATACTACAAAGGGGTTTCTGCCATGTTTATGCTTCACAGAATTGGGGAGTAGTTTTGAATCAACAGAATTGTAAAGCAAACATATAAGCCAACAACTCTCTTTTATTAGCTTAAGGGGAAGATACAAAACTCGTCCACCCAATGGACTTACAAGCTTATTCTCTAAGCCTAACACATAAATTACTCTATACTGCAATGTGGTTCCTTAGCACTTTAAGACTTGCACTCTCAAGGGTTCTCTGGCCTATTTATAATGACAAGAACCAGGCTAATCCATATGCAACACAGTTGCACGCCCTATGAACAACCATCTGTCCGTAGGCAGTTCCCTAACCTCCACAATCACTTTTTAACTGCTAACTTTAGTGCTGGCTTTTAGAATGGCGCCCCACTTGTCTCGAACGGTTAAGCTATGCCAAACTTGGTTATAAAGCCCCTTTATAACCGTCTCTAACTTGCTCTTTCACTTTGGCATGCGTGTGATGCACACTCACTCGTAACAGAAAGTTTGAACCCAAATCCGATAATCATTATGCCGCGCTAACTTTGTCCCGTGCCAGTGTCCGACAATGAGTATGCATCACTCACTCTTGGCCTATGCTAAGTATCCGGCAATGGTTACGCTTCATTTAACTTGCACTTCTGCCAAGTATTCGGCAATGGTTGCGCTACATGTCTTCCGGTTCTGCACTTAGCTTATTTGGATGCCAACACCTAAATACCACGCCAATTGAGTATTGTCTTGTTTAATTCAACTTCATACTTCATATGCATCACTTGCATTCTTTTTTCCAATCAATAATTACCAATGGCACATTTGGCAACACCATTGTTGGATATGCATTGTCCAAGCCTTGGTCAATGCTTGGGACGATGCCAAATTCATTCCATGACTTGTATTCATCCTTTATTCCTTTCTTGAGCTGGGCTAACTCTGAATAAGGATATGCAAAACTATCGCATAATATTGCATGTGCTAAGTAACCTTTCTTGTCTCAGCCATGTTGGCTCAACATCGCCGGACTTTGCAGTTCCATCTGCCAGGCTACAACTTCAGTAACGCACAATGATTGTGCGCCACTGTCGAGGCATGTTATACTTTTCCTCTAGCCTTCAGGGATAGCCCAGTTTGGAGATCTCATGAAATATTCCTCTTATTTAATTAAAGTTTAAGTTAATGTATCTTCTTTCCTATTTAAAAAAATACTTGTCCTATGATAATTCTGCATCAGATGCTGTGTTCCTTGGATATTTAGGCAGACGACCGGAGCCAGAAGTCTCAATGTCAGCGTCACCACCTTCATTAACAGGCTTCCTCCTGTTTGTAGCCTGTGAGGTGTCTTTTGTTCTCCATTTGAAGATGCTGATTTTCTTTGAAATACTTGATAGGAATGAGAAGCACAAATCAAGTTGTGAAAATCTAAAAACTTAAAGACCTAGACAAATAAAGCTTCCACGTTGAATGGTGATGAAACCCTCGCTTTCTATTGGCTAAAATAGATCTTTTTTTAGTTTTGTGAAACAAGCGTTTTGGTGAGGACACTTGGCAACTTATAGTTGGTTTAAAAAGAATAGGAAAAAAATTAAAAAATGAAACCAAATTCAATATTTAGGTGAGGACACTTGGCAACATATGATTGGTTTAAAAATTACAAACTTAAAAAGGAAAACCTACTTATTTATGAAAGTCCGAATTCAATTTGGAAATCAAGTAACTACTATATTATGACTATTTTTTCCAAAAAAAATAATATATAAAGGGGGGAAAATCCACATATTTTCTACAAAAATAAAAGGAAAAAAATAAATATTACTATGAGTCTTTTTAACCGCGCACACCAAGTTAAAAGAAAAAAATAAATAAAATCTGCACATGTTCTCCACCTATTTAATGATTTTTCCCGCCACACCAATCAAAAATATATCGCCACGGGGCAGGGGAAAGCCCAGCGCACACCAAATCAAAAATGCATTGCCACGAGAAGGGAGAGGCCCAGCGCACACCAAATCAAAAATGCATTGTCACGGGGTTGGGCGAAGCCCCACGCACACTAGATCAAAAACATTGCCAGGGGGTGGGGGAAGCCCCGCGCACACCAAGTTAAAATAAATAAATAAATAAAATCTGTACATATTCTGGTGAAGCCATATAAAAAATGCATTGCCACGGGGCTGGATGAAGCCCAGCACACCCAAATCAAAAATGCATTTCCACGGGCGGGGCGAAGCCCCGCGCATACCAAATTTTTAAAAAAAATGTCCGGTGCGTAACACGGGCTCAAATCTAGTTATTATTTAAAAACTTATCAGTTATCAGTTATCACTCCTGTATGTAATTCCTCCGGCCTGGCCTACTAATTGCAACTTTTTTTCTTCCTTTGCTCTTGGTTGGGCCAGGGCTTAGTGTTGCTTTAGCAACATCATTTTCCCAAACTGCTTCAAGAAAAGAAAATAAATCGTTTTTCCAAATTCCACAATGGCACACTTGTGAGATGCAAGCTCAGCCGCATGCAAAAATGAGCATGAGGCTCATTCTTTTGATGGAATTGGAACACAAGTGAGGTCAAGGGGACCCAACTGAAACAAAGAAAAGAAGAAAACAAAAAATGAAAAAATCACTTATGCTTTTACATAGTAAATCTTGAGAGATATATCGGGAAAAAGTTTTTGTGGAGTTTGAAGTAACATTCATAATCATCCAGATAAGAATAATTTGGAGGAGTTTGAAGTAACATTTCATGTGGAGACTTATTCCCCAACAATGGTGTGCGCATTTTTTTAATTGGAAATGCCGTAGTTTGGACACATTCACCCCAAAACTGAATGGGTAATGAAGCTTGGAAACGCAATGCTCTAGCAACATCCAATAGATGAAGACGATGTTTACGTTCCACGACACTGTTTTCCTGCGGTGTTGCAACACAAGAGCGTTGATGAACAATAATCACATTCAAATGGAACCAATTTTGTAATTCACGTTGTAAAAACTCAGTCCCATTGTCGGACCGAAAACGAAAACGTTGTAAGTTTGGAAGAACAAAGGTGCGAGAACTGTTTGGATTGTTCAAATAGATTCCTTTGAATTCTGGTGCTAATCTTGGACAGTCTGCGCAGAATCATCGTTGGTTTATTGCATTTTCGCCAATAAGATTTGAGGATCTCTATTAGGAAAATCGGATTTCAACTCCAATAACCATATCTGAATACATTAATGAACACATGTTGTACAACTAAGTTAGCGCGTTTAATTTGATGATTATCATGCACATCTCTAACACTCATAATATTATATTAATACTGAACCATGTTTCAAATTAGGAGATAGTTGTAGTATGGGCCACTGTTATCATGGATTACTGTTGCTGAGTGAGGATGGTGTCGAAGGAGTGCGACTTTGTGCACCCGTGGGTGCACGTTCCTCACCTCCTGATTCGTTGGGTTTAACGGGGATCCTACTATGTTAGAAATTCTTTTATTTTCACATTTTTATTTAGGAAAACGGAATACACAAATTTGGGAACCATGTTCTCTCTTTCTTCTCTTTTATTTTGAATCTTATTATTGGGGCTTAAAAAGACTTGGGGTTTTGGGGGCTATATAGGGTCATGAAATAGTGATAGTGAACACCCCCTATCCAAATATTTTCATAATGACTAATATGACCCCCATTTGATTTGAGATAATAATCTTGATTAACATCACTAATCATGATTATCTAATCAATTAAAACTAATTCATTCCTTTTAAGTTAAATGATGAAAATCAAAACAACCAAAAAAATCAGAGTGAAGAGAAGAAGAGGAAGAAGAATAAGAGAAAAAAAAATTGGGAATTTTTTTGGAAATGAGTGATTCAAGCAAGACTTTTGATGTAGGTGAACCCTCATCTTCAAAATACAATAACATATTAATACCCATCAACAACGATCAGTTCTTTGTTGATATTTTAGAAAATCATGAAATTTTTTCTCAAACTCAATATAACCCTTATGAACCTTACTATGATTTCGAAGGACCAACCCAAGAAGAAGAAGCAATCGAAGAAACAAATGCTCAAGAT
This sequence comes from Papaver atlanticum, assembly GCA_023531105.1. Classification (NCBI taxonomy): domain Eukaryota; kingdom Viridiplantae; phylum Streptophyta; class Magnoliopsida; order Ranunculales; family Papaveraceae; genus Papaver; species Papaver atlanticum. The sequence continues at coordinate 1,391,341 of JAJJMB010009231.1, read as the reverse complement.
TACCAGGTATACCTCTATTCTAGCTCCAATTTCAGTTTTTAAGCTCAGAGTGGCAAGAAGTTTCGATTTTTTCCTTCCGAAAACCCTAGGTTTCCAGCTGCCAGGTACAATCACGGCTGGGAAACCATGAACTCCTGGTCATTATTATGTTATACGGCTCACAATTGATGAACTCCCAGCCGTTATAAAAGGTTACAGATGGAACGATGAATACTCCTGGCCGTAACTAATCAATTACGGTCAGGTATTTTCTACGTGCATGGGAAGCATTTAATACTGTCGGCGGCGGTTAGGTTTCCTGACCGAAAATATTAAATGCTATTTAATGTTGTCGGCGCCGGTTGGGTTACCCAGTCGTATCTATTTTTACGGCTCGTTTTCTAGGCCGTCAGCTGACTCATCCAAATACAAGGCAACTAACGGCCCGGAACTCCGAGACGTAAAAAAATTACGGTTGGGAATATGACTAGTCGACCCAGCCGTATACGTTTTGACGTATGGAATATCCCTTGCCGACCCAGCCGTGTATGCTATTACAGCTGGATATTTACTTTTCGACCAAGCCGTATACTTAATAACGGTGGGTATTTAATTTCGACCCAGCCATTTCCGTGTATTTTTTGACAAGCGATGTGACATATTTAATTTTATTATAGATTGTACCGTACATTCCGGTGGAAGATGAAGAGGTGGTTATGGAAGATCAACCCCCACCTGTGCAAGTTTCCGAGGATACAAGTGCTCACTATGCAAACAACTATGAGTGGGATGATAAGCCCAATAACAGGAAACGATTATTCGCAATGAGATTGGCTTTGGACTCCGTGGCTGCCCAAGATGTTGTGTTTGACCCATATAGTAATGCCAGAGGAATTCACTTTGCAAGGCGTGACAATGTTTCATTTTACAATGGACCGTTATTTCATCCAAAAGGATTTGTTATGCACAACCCTCGCCGTGTAATGCGCCAACTTGGGTACAAGCAGAAAGATCTTACGGATACATCTTATCAGAAATTCTCTCATGATTTTCCTCAATGCCAAGCAAATGAGAACCATACTCTGGTAGTTTACGACCCAAATCTCATTCTTGCACATTGGAGGGAAAGGGAAGAATGGGAACTTGTGTTGGATAGGGTTGGTTGGGAATTGGCGTAAAACGGTTATGAAACCGAACCAACCTTTCTCAGAGGTCATCGAAAGTACTCGCATCCTTATATTGTACGCCCGGATAACATAGAAGTTCCTCCACAAGCAGCACCTCCCTCCACAACTCCGGCTGAACTTACTGTACCCGGACTACAAAAGATCCTTACATTGTTGGTACGTATTTCTTGTTCATTTCCTATTCTTTTAATATATATCTATGAACTTATATAAGTGTACATACTAAGTACATGTTTAAAAATATGACAACAGCATCATCGGATAGGAAATCTGTCAAAGTTCTTTAAAAAAAAGAACAAGAAAGGAGAGGTGTTGACCCAGAAAGAAATTGAGAAAGTCGAACAAAAGATAGAAAAAATTGAAGATCCAGAGGCAAAAGACTTATGGGGCAAAAGGAAGAAGAGGGTACACAAGAAGCCAAGGACCGAGTGATCGTGTGTTTCTTCTATAGTATTAGTTTGGTCTTGAACAATCTAGTGTTGGTTTATGTTTGTTTGCGTGTCTTGAACAATGTGTTTGTTTGTGTGTCTTGCTAAACTCTTTGCTTGATTTGGTTTATGTTTGATTTTTTTTCGGTTTGGAACCTCTTAACTTTGGAGTTTTTTTTTTTATACAATCTAGTGTTGTTATTTGATTTATTATGTTGATAAACCAGTGTCAAATTACCTCTTTTACAGAGTTTGAATGTGCCAAGATCACATAAATTTATAAGTTTTTCTTAAGTACCGGCATGGTCAAAAAGCGTAAAATCAATGCCGGAATCTTGAATTTTCAAAATCACAAAAATTACAGAGTTTTGGCATTGAATGTTTTTTTGGCTACCATGCCAGTAATCTGCAATTTCCAGGTGCAAAATATTTTTGTCAGAATACCGGCACTGTTTTTAGTTTAATTTCAATGCCTGCACATTTACTAATTTCTCTGGATATTTTTCTAAATTTCCGGCACAGGTTGAAAAGTTAAGTTCTACGCCGGCACAGATGTTCCGGCGTTGTAATGATGAAACATAATCATGCCGGCATTGGCATCAAAATATGATTTAATGTTTACAATTCACACTTCCAAAAAAACAAAATGTTGCCTATTAGTGAACCACATATATCCAAATTACTCATCGTCGCTTCCACACGTATGAAGTTGCATCTTCTCTTGGAGAGGTTTTATTGATAAGGCCAACGCATCTCAAAGTTGGTGATTCTCCCCATTCAATGCCATCCATTCCTTCCAGAGATTGGGATCTATATACTTGTTTTTCGTCATCCCACAAACCGGTGGCAATGGACAATTTTCCTTGAGTTTTAGAATAATGAAATGATTACCGTTCACGAACGCCAAAACAACTCTTCTCTTCTTAAGAGATCCTTCGCATTTTTGCCACTTTGGTGTAAATGTTGATTGTACGGTGGGGGTAAAATAATGAACAACACAATTAAATGTATCCGCCACTAGATGCCCACAAAGCGGCATTCTCATCCAATATTGAGTAGGAAGGAATTTCATCTCCTGCTCGGGCCCTAACACTTTAGCATACATATTATCAAACCCTTCATCATGACCAAGTATTTGCTCATAAAAGCTCTTCTTTTTCATAAGTTGTTCGTCCATCCTCTTTCTAGCGTATCAGCATGGTGTCATCCCTTTACTAACCGCCGTCTCAAAGATTCCTAATTGTTCGGTCACGGCATGATAGCCACAATTTCCATGTCCATCGACATCATCCGTATATACAATATACTCGCGAATAACCTCATGAAGTTGATCTACATAAGACTCTATTTTGGTATGGTAACTTCTAATGGTCCTACCTGTTTTCGGATCCTTATACATCTTCATATTACCCTTTTTTAGCTTAATTATATCAAATCCATCCTATGCAATCTCTACACTTCCAATGTCTTCAGTATGTGATGGGAGTCCGTACTTCCTTGGCCTACCCCTTCGCTTTGGAACCGAAACTACATCAACTTTGGTCGTGCCTACAGAGCTGTCACCATCATGTTGTTGTTGACTAGATATAGGTCGCTTACCTTTGCTATCACTTATTTTTGGTATGGCTTCGGAATTTTCACCTTGATGTAGTTGTCTTGATGTAGGTTCCTTATTTGGCCTTCCCTTTTTGTTTGGCACCGCCGCCTCGTCACCTTGTTGTTATTTGTCACTTGATGTTGGTACCTTTCGCGGTCTACCCCTTTTCTTTGGAACCTCCGCTACATCGACTATGGGTGTGGCTTCGGAATGCTCACCTTGTTGTTCTTTGTCGCTTGATGTTGGTACCTTTGGCGGCCTACCCCTTTTCTTTGGAACCTCCGCTACATCGCCTTTGGGTGTGGCTTCGGAATGCTCACCTTGTTGTTCTTGTTCAATCGATGTGGGTACCTTCTTCGGCCTACCTCCTTTCTTTGTTACCTCCGTTACATCGGCTATGGGTGTGGCTTCGGAATCTTCCGTTTGTTGTTGACTTGATAGAGGTTCCTTTCTCGGCCTACCCCTTTTGTTTGCAACCGGCGCTTCCGTGAACCTTGCTTCTGAAATCTCACAAGCGGTTAGATCTCGTTTCTTACTTTCCTCGAGTTCACATTCACGTTGACTCATTGCTTTTAATTTTTTCCTTTGTTTTCTCCTTGCCGTTTTGGTTTGTGGTCTACTGGGAGGATCTCCCTTTGTTGGCTCTTCACTTTGTGCGATCCATGGGCGAGTAATTAGCCTTAGTTGGATCAACAAGACTTGTCGGCTAACCAAGTTGCCACGTGAGTAAGCTTCCAAGAATTCCTTTGCTTCGTTAGTATCCCATGGTGATTGTCCGGGAGCTTCCGTAGGGGGAGGGGTGAAAGATAGTTGCTTCCAAAAAGGATCAATAACCTCAATAGGTATTACTTCTTCATACTTCACAAGCATATGATGACACGGAAGCCCCAATGAAGATATGTCGGTACAAATACACACATAACCCGGTTTTCCGTAGTTTATCTCCTTTTTCATTTCTCTCATCATATGTTTTATTGCCCAATGAGAGACGTTGAATTCTATTCCTTGGAGCAACTTACCATATTGAAGAAATTGAGTCATCCTTTCCATTGAGCTTTTCTCAAAAGCCTGCTTGATCCTATCGATATCACTCTTAAAGTATTGCTCCATTGCCTCGGTGATCGTAACCACGTTTCCTTGGTTAGACTCGATGATACCTTTAAATCTCCCATGAGCGTACTCCGCTATACTAGTTGCTTCATTACCGTAGTGTCTATACCGGTTTGTCCATGCACGCACAAATTTTTCCTTGAACTTATCCTACCATTGATTCCGACAATACGAGACGGCAGTGGGATAAAATTTGTTCCAATCGACAATAAACTTGTCTAATCTCTTTTTGTACATATCCTCGGTAAGAGACCAATAAACTTTCTCCCAATCTCTTAGAAATTCCAACCACTTTTTATGATTTTCATCATGTTCTTTGTCCACTCGCTCTTTTATCTTGCCTCTTTCATCTTCTTCTTCTTCGGGTGATAGTTTGTTCGTGCGAACGTCTTCCTCTAGTTGAACAATCATTCTCTTCTTAATATCCGCCTTAGTGGGTTCAAACAAGTCATGACAAGCTTTTATCACATTTTGACATATATGATATGTACATAGGAAATTTTGTGCATCCGAGAAGACATCGGATATTGCATTCATTAATGCGTCATCTTGATCGGTTATGATGACCCTCGGAAGATGATTTTCCCGGAAGAATAATTTCAATTGTCGTAATGCCCAAATATAATTATAATCCCTCTCGTTTTCCATTAAACACCAAGCCAATGTGAATGATACCTTGTCCGATGTTTGCCCCATGATGTTGAACAACGGCATGTTGCATTTGTTTGTCTTGTAGGTGCAATCCATCATAAGAACACCACAACATGTATGAGCCAATTTTGCAAGCAAAGGATGCGAAATGAATATTTGAAGGGGCTTGTTGTCCGGCCCTCTTTTAATGATACGCGTGTAGTTGTGATCCCAAACAATCTTCTCAAATTCTTGCATAACGTTCCTCCCTTCCCATTCCACCCTTCTAATAGTTGCTTGTACACTATAAATTGTACTTAGAGAAGACACGTTCATCCGATCCTTTTCCTTGAAGCCTCTGAGAATTTGTTTTGGTTTTAAACATGATTTGGTCAATCTCTTTACATCCTCCATTTTATGAGGTTTTAGCTTCGCAACTAGGGAGTGACCAACAAAATCTTCCGGATCCGGGTGGTTTTGACGGCTGAACCACACCGTACAATCCCATTCCTTGACATTGTCTTTTAAATGGAATACAAGCTTAAATGGGAAATTATCCTTCCTCGTACGAGTCTTGTATACCCTATTGGTCTTCTTTGGATAAACATAACCCTTTCTCTTGTGGCTATTCTTCTCCTTGTATACCTCACTTCTCTCGCAAGCCATCTCAAAACGAGTCTGTGAACCTTGGGTATTCCTCACCAACACACACATGTGCTTAAGAGCCGTCTCTTTAGCCCAAGTAATTGCTTCCATTGGAGATTTTATTCCCTACATAAGGACAAAATGGGAGATTAAAAGGTTCATTACAACCAATCCATTAGTAAAGTTCAAGATACTAGGTGAAAAGTATACTTTGGTAACATACCGGGGGCATTTTATAGTATTCTGACGTATCCCGACCAAGCGGTCTTGCATTTGTTGGATCAATATATGTCACAACCTAAGGATCGAATGAAAATAAAATAAATTAGATCAAAAATAAATAAAAATAGTATGCTGGACCACAGTTCCGGTATGGTCGAATTGAAGACCAAATTTGAAACTCTTTCCGGCATACAAATTTCATATGAAATCAATGCCGGAAATGCAGGAGCAGGCATGTTTGTTATCTATGGTTCCAAGCCGGTACATAGTTCTGGCGTAGCCCATAATTAAAATACCATGCCGGTATTTAGTTTTGGAAAACTAATTGGTTCCTGTATGATTTTTGTAGGTACCGGCATGGTAACGTTAGAATTAAACCATGCTGGTAAAGCTGCCGGCATTCATGTTATGTGTGGTTCAGGCCGGTACATAGTTCCGGCGTAGTAGATAATTAATATACCATGCCGGTATTTATCTTTGGAAGACACTTCTTCCTGTATGTTTTTCATACAGTACCGGCATGGTAACCTTAGAATTTAACCATGTCGGTAGCATATTCCGTAGAATATTCTGTGGTAGGTAAAAAGTAACTTTTGTACCGGCATAGTTGTTTGGTCGAATACAATGCCGGATTGAATTTTAAAATGGGGGATATCGGGCTGCCGGCATGTCCATAGTATGAATACTATGCCGGTATGGCTACTGTCGGCATTGTATTCATAACACCTCCATGCCGGCACTGAGCTTTTTCAGATGCAAAAATGGTGGATACAAAGAAAAAAATCAAATTTTCAACCTCTTAGCAGCTTTACCTGTGTATTGGGGATGCTTGTATGTTGTGCAAGTTTACTTTCTTGTGTAGATTCTTCAAAAAAACTCTCCATGCTCGTAAAAATCATCATTCAAGGGTGTTGGTTCCATAAAAACTTGCAATTATGAGTTGTTGTCATTAGCAGAAGATTGAGGATATGATCCTTGTTGTAGTTGAGTTAAAGATTCAGCAGCAGCAATTCTCTCTTCACAATCATCCTCCATTTTCCCCCAAAAAAGTTCCCTCTCAAATATTTTTTCCCTCCTTCTACTCTCACCTCACTTACCAAAATACAAATAAAAACACACACTAATCTTTTATCAAATAATCTTATGAATTTACTAATTATAATTAACCACTAAACCTAATTAGTGAGGGGTAGATTAGGTATTACGTAAAATACTTAGATAAGGGGTGACCCTGAATTGATATTTGGATCCAGGTTTTGTCGTTTTCCTTTATCCCCCAATCGCGCGTTCTTATTTAAAGCTTAAGGGAAAAGGGCCTTAAGGCAACCTCATTTTGGTTCTATGTCATATCTGAGCTACACTATTTTTTTATCGAGGGGTATTCATATTTAGATAGGTTAAAAGGTAATTAAGGGAAAAAAAGAGGAGATGTAATAGGTAAAGAAAACAATATTAGTAAATCAAAATAGTGAAAAAGAAAAGTTTTAGGGTAAAACTGACAAAACCAGAAAGGGATACTCAGTATCCACTAAAAACCATACAAAAACTGAGTTTCTGTAAAGTAGCATTTTACACAGAAACTGAATATCCATGTAATTTCCCTTCTCTACAAGCGGGATCAGATGTGATCCACTTTTAAGTATAGCTAAGAGATATCTCCATACTTAAGCTACACGGGAGACTATAATAGATAGATATATTCTTATAAACACGGGATGGCTAAGGAAAATGGCATACCAGTGCTAGGGAATATAACAACCCTTACCAACATGTTTCATCTTATTTGAATTGTGATACACCCCTAAATAAAATCGTACCCTCCATTAGCAGCCGTGAAAAAATCTTATCTACAAAATCCTCTTGGATCCTATTATGAAAATCTCAAATCTGCATTAGAGGTTATTAAACAAATTTTAAGACATGCAAACATGTCTCCCAAATATTTATGCAAACCCGTGTGGGTGTTGTTTTAGGACATGCCAGCCAGACTATGGGTGTATGACTATGTCCAATCCAATGAAGCAGCAGGCAGATGTCATTAGATATTTATATAGAGAGAGAATGAATGTGTGTGAAAAAGAAAGAAGAAGAAAAAGACTTATGCTGTGGGGATTTGATACCTCTTTTCTTTTTCTTTGCTCCCTTTAATCATTTTCACACCTTTTTTTACTAAAGGAAACGAGAGAAATGTTCGCTATCATCCTCTTTTATTTTTTCCATTATATTCATTTCCCACTTTTGTCACTCACAATGGAAACCGAAACCAAACACAACTCATAACTCATAATTAATAATAATAATTTCCCCCCTTCCAAGTTTCAAAAAGAAACAAAATACTAGTAATAATGTATGTAATCCAAAAGAAAAATCTAATGAGTTGTGAGATAGGAACACAATAAATGCAGTTTCGAAAATAACCAAATATTCTTTCCGTCCCATTATTAGTTGACCTATTTGTTTTTAGATTTTGTATCATTAATAGTTGATTTTATATCATTTGATACTCATGTTTATATTCGTTACGTAGGTGTTTTAAATTGTTTTTCAATGATATAAAGTTTATGAATATTCGTGGTATAGTTTGAGAGATAAATCATTTCTAAATTATACTACTAGGTCAACTAATAGTGGGACGGGGGTTGTATATTACTAGCAAGAGACTAATCTGCATATTCAGACTCATGTGGAATCAACTCTGTTTGAGTTGTCCGTCCGATGACTGAATCTGTGTGATTAGCTTCTTCAGTGAAAGATACATAATTAGAGTTCATATTATAGGTACCATAAGCTTTGATAGTGTCAAAAGCTATTGTTGGAATTAAAAAAAGTGGTGCTTCAGCAAAATAAGTAATCTGTTGAGATGAGGTTCTTCCTTTCCTTGCTAGCATGTCAGCAGCTTTGTTTGCTTTTTGATCCACAAAATGAAATCCCCCAAAACAGTTTTGTCTTGAAACCGACTGAATAAATCTTTATTTAAAGCAAACCTGATTTATTGAAACAACACAAAGAAAGGAGGCACTAGAAGCAACAGTTTATCAATAAGAGCGAAACCACCTTGGTATCTAACAAATATGATTTCCTTCCATACCGTAGATGGCCTGGAAAATCATGTAGCAGATAAAAGTCAACGTAGTATAAAAGATTATGTGCATTCATGTTATTTCAAAACCAGATTATTTTAAATGACTATACAAACTCCTCGTGTAATAACCTTTTAGTTTATAATAAAACTCTAACTCAAATTATCAGTATCCTCACACAATGACTTTACCACTGTACTACATTGACATCGACAGAAACAATCACTCTTCTGGTAGCGTTGAAAATAGATACCACCTAAGATAAACCAAATCTGAAGAAGATAAAAGGTAGAAATACCACTTTTTGTGAAACAGATAGCATATTATAACCCAAAAAAGAAGTCAAATTCATACTGTATGAAAGAAGCTAGGTAAGGTAAGACTTAAAAGAGGCTTAATGAGAAAATAGACCCTTTTAGTAAATGTTGTTTCCCGCATAAAACAGAAAACAGAGAGGTGGAAAGATACAGACCCCACGAGTCAGTCATTCTGTCTAGCGTTGAATTCGGTCGGCATCACATAATTTTTTTCCTTCCATGTTTTAAAACCAAAAACAACCAAATCCCCCCTCTGTTTCTCCTTTCTTCTTCTCCTCTATCTCTCTTCTTCTTCCGCAAATCTCGCGCCTGATTGTGAGAAGAGAAGAGAGATAGAGAGAAAAACAGAGATATTCTAAGTCAAAAAAAATTCAAATGAAATTCAAATTCAGGGTTCAAGACAGGGCATGATCGGCCGTTGAATGGGGTGTGTCAATACGAAACAGGCAGTCTCTGTCACGCCTGCTTTCGATTATTCCGGCGGAGGAGGAGGTGGAGGGTCGGGGATATTAGCTACATCACTTCGTAACAGAGCTGCTTCTTCTCTTGGTATTCAGAATAATGAGAAATTGTTATTGGAGGAATTAGATAGGAAATCAACGACAGCTGAAATATTATTACGGGATTGTAATAATAATGATTCGTCGAGAAGAAGCAAATCATCTAAATCAACAAAATCGCATAAATCAACGAAATCGAATGATAATAATAATGTGAGATTGGGGAATTTACAGAGATATGTTGAAGGTGAACAGATTGCTGCTGGTTGGCCTGCTTGGCTTAGTGCCGTTGCTGGTGAAGCTATTCAGGGATGGGTTCCTCTTAGAGCTGATTCTTTCGAAAAATTGGAAAAGGTAAGGCCTTTAAATTTTCAATTTCAATTTCATTTCGTTAATGTATTCCAATTTACCTGTGCTTCATGCCGGAGGATGCGTCATTTTGATCAATGTTGCCCCACTGTTGTATTTTGTTTTCATTTTTTGTCAATTGTGGGATGAAGTTGTCAATTGTGGGTACTGACAGAAAGTTTGCAAATTTGCAATTGTAGATTGGACAAGGTACATACAGCAGTGTGTTCCGAGCGCGAGACCTTGACACTGGCAAAATAGTTGCATTGAAGAAGGTTCGGTTTGACAACTTTGAGCCGGAGAGCGTCAGGTTTATGGCGCGTGAAATAATGATACTTCGGAGACTAGACCATCCTAACATTATCAAATTGGAAGGGATTATCACGTCTCGGTTGTCATGTAGTATATATCTTGTATTCGAGTATATGGAACATGATCTTGCTGGGTTGTCGTCCTGCCCTGACATCAAGTTCAGTGAGTCGCAGGTTTGTTTCGTATCGATTTTGCTTTTGCTGTCGTCCAATGTTGCTCAAATGTACACAATGTAGTTGTTAAGTCTACTTGCAAACGTTGCGCAGGTTAAGTGTTATATGCACCAGCTACTATCTGGCATCGAACACTGCCATTCCAGGGGCGTAATGCATCGTGACATTAAAGGGTCTAATCTTTTGGTTAATAACGAAGGAATTCTCAAGGTGGCTGATTTTGGCCTGGCAAATTTCTTTAACCCTGGTTATAGGCAACCATTAACTAGTCGAGTTGTGACTCTATGGTATCGTCCTCCGGAACTTTTGTTAGGGTCGACAGAATATGGAGCAACAGTGGATTTATGGAGTGTTGGTTGTGTATTTGCTGAACTCTTCATAGGGAAGCCTATTCTTCAGGGGAGAACCGAGGTGAAGACATGAAAAGTTTGTGATGCAACTTCAGTTTCATCTATATTGCCAGCCGAAGCACCAAATGAAGTTCTTATTCTAACTCGATCGCGTTTTTTCTATAGGTTGAACAGTTGCACAAAATTTTCAAGCTTTGTGGTTCCCCTCCAGAGGAGTATTGGAAAAAGTCGAAACTGCCTCATGCAACCATTTTTAAACCCCAGCATCCATACGAGAGTAGTATTCGAGAAACCTTAAATGAACTGCCACGAACAGCCTTGAGTCTGATAGAAACTTTTCTTTCAGTAGAACCATATAAACGTGGGAATGCCTCCTCCGCTCTTGCATCTGAGGTAAGTGTTTGCAGAACTCTATGTACCTAGTGCCCAGAAATCCTATTCAGAATCTCTTTCTTTTTTTCTCTTATTGATTGCTATCCATGCAATTGTAGTATTTCTCAACTAAGCCTTATGCATGTGATCCATCAACCTTGCCAAAGTACCCTCCTAACAAAGAGATAGATGCAAAAAGTCGCGAGGAGGCACGAAGGTGAGAATTTAAGGCTTGTTAAGTTTCCTGTAAGCCAGAAACCGCTAGAACGAGGAACAATTTTACCTATTTTTCTATTAAACAAGATAGTTCAAAAGTCAGTGAGGCTCTCACCATTGTAATTCTCATGTAACTGGTGTTCCAGGAAGAAAGCCGGGCGTGGGCGTGGTGGAACTGAAGCAGCAAGAAGATCGACAAAAGCAGGTAAAACCCTGCGAGAATTAAATGGACAGAGTAAACCAGTTGAACCAATAGAGGTATTTGTTCTCTCTAATTTACTTGCACTCGTTATCTGGTTCATGGTGTACTTAAGAATTACCCATTGACTGAGTAATGTTTGAACCTTCAGGAGGGACAAGTTAAGAAGTCACAAGCTACAACTGACACTGATGATGCTAATCCAAATATCCGAAAGGAAAATGCCATTGTGAAAGAATGTGGGGAACCTCCCAAGCCATCAATTAATACTGTTCAAGATGCTTCCCATGTAAAGAATGCATCCCAAGGGGATATTCCTTTTTCGGGGCCGCTGGAAATGACGGCACCTAGTGGATTTGCATGGGCAAAAAGGAGAAAAGAAGATGCAGTATCAACAAGATCGCATAGTAGGTCTAGTTCCAAAATTCAAGTCACTGATGCATTAGATCCCTCTAATGTGTCCCATAAGAAAACTGCTTCTGATTCTGTATGTCAAGAGATTGGGAATAGTATACTTGACTCAACTGTCGATTCAAAGCGCCATGACTCGTACGAGGTGGCTAAGCGTGTGATGCGCAAACAATGGACACATCTGGATCGTCCTGATTCTTTTGATGAATCAGCATACCATTCTCATGATCTGGCGGCAGCACTGTATCAAAGAGAGGAAATGGTAGCTGTGCAATACAACATGGTAAGCTTTTGTGACCATGTACAACCTACAATTACTTCCATTGTCTACTTCATCTTCATCGGGTTTATACTAACTTCACATGTTGCCTCTGTAAAATAGATGCAGGGTTGCCAGGAAGAAGGAGAGATGGTTGAGTTCTCCGGGCCGTTGTTATCTCAAGCGCATAGAGTGGATGAGCTCTTGGAAAAGCGTGATCGCCATATACGTCGAGCAGTCCGAAAATCATGGTTCCAAAGAGGTAACGAGAATCAACTCCCTTAAATTCTAAAACTCTTAAAAAATTGTGGCATGCCTTGAATCTGAGTCGGTCTAAGTTTGTAAATGTTGGATCAACATTGCGTGTTTTATTCGAGCCTGCTCCTTTTTATAGCCGTAGCATTTTCTTTCTTGTGATAGTGCTTATATTTTGGCAGGTAAAAAGAATGAGAAGTAGCTGCCAGTACCTGCCTAAATTCTAAGCGCTAGAAGCCTTCAACAGACTTGATGTTAAAATCTGGAATAATCATCGAAAAAGAAACTTGTACAAGTGAATCAAACCCGAAAGTACTAAAAGAATCAGATGGGGTTGATTATCAATATGAAGAATGCGAGTAACTAGACAAAGTTTTGACAACCAAAGGTTGTGGCCAGTTAATGAGAGCAGCATAATCAAATGAAACTGGGGGTAAGCTATTGGAATAGAAAAGAAATGGGTCTCTCATATGTGTTTTACAAACTCCTTCTGAAAGCTGATTTATTTGCAGCTAAAGGGTTGTCGATTGATGTATAGCAGTATTTAAGCATGGTTCCAGCATTATATAGATTAGCTTTTGTTTGTTTTCATGTATATGGCCAAACTTCAAAAAGAGAAAAACAAAAAGAAAAAAGAAAAAGATTTTGGATCACTCTTTCTTGGAACTTCCGCAATTCAGAAAAAAAGACCAGAAAGAAAAAAAAATCCTAGCATTTTTAGGTGCGACTTTTTTTGTTCTCAACCAAGGGCTGGTGTCATGGGATATCCTAGTGGTTTGGAAAGTACCTAAATACCCTTGCATAATTCGGTAGTTAAATATCGTTTATAGCAACCGATTATTACTTTGTTCCTCTCAAATTAAATTCGGGTTACTTCAAAAATCGGTAGGTAATAAACATCCCTAAACTACAGGTTGAACAATTAGAGAAACTCGAAGTTTCATTTTTTTTGCATTTTCGAATTTGGGGCATCTATAATAATCGGTAGAAAATGGACACAGATAAACTACCGATTGTTAGAGTTGAGAAACTCAAAATTTCGTGCGTTTTGAAGAAATTGAATTTGGGGCTACAACCATAATCGGAGGATAAATGAATTTATAAACTACCGATTATGAAATATGAAGAATTACAAAATTTTCATTTTTGGAGAAATTTGTTTTTGGGGCGACTGCCATAATCAGAGGTTAATTTTTTTTACTAATCTGCCAATTGTAAAAGATGAAGAATTAAAAAAAAAATCATTTTTGGAGAAATTTGTTTTTGGGGCGACTACCATAATTGGAGGTTAATTTTTTTTTAATAATCTACCGATTGTAAAAGATGAAACAAACCAAGTATTATAAGTTTGGAGAAATTCGTATTTGGGGCGACTTTGACAATCGGTAGTAAAGTAAATTTGTAAAACTACCGATTATGAAAAATTAAAACTTTCAATTTGGGGTTTTTTCAGAATCGGTAATTTTATATGTCCACAAAACTACTGATTATTAGATATTTTGGATGCAGTATCTTATAATCGGTAGTTTTGTACTCCATTATCTACCGATTCTGGCTAGTTCATGGTATTCAACGGATGCAAAAATCGATTTTTTTGGTTTCGAATCGGATACAAACGCATACAAAGTGGGTATTTAAGTTTCTTAACAATACATGTATGTTTGATGCATCATTAGCTTCGATCTCGGGTGATTCTATGTTTTCTTCCATTCAAGCGTCGTCTAGGGCTTCCTCTCCAAATAATTAACTACCGATTATCAAATTATCTACCGACTATCATTAGCTTCAATCTCGGGTGATTCTCTATTAGCTTCAATCTCGGGTGATTCTCTGTTTTCTTCAATTAAAGCGTCGTCTAGAGCTTCCTCTCCAAATAATTAACTACCGATTATCAAATTATCTACCGACTATTTTTTTAAACTACCGATTCTTGCTTTGGCTACCGATTGTTGAAGGGCATATTAACCATAAGGGGTGGCTTCATTTTACGTTTGGGTGACCCTTTTTGTTTTATTAATCGCCCCTAATTCTTTCAGGGTCGCCCCTAAAAATGCTAGGAAAAAAATAACCTGTGTTGCTCATTCTCCTACAAAAATATAAGCAGAACTGGTCATCGACTCAAACCATCGTATAGTGTTTTCAGAGTGGCTGTATGGAATTGCTTCTGGAGAACCAAGCTCTAGAAACAAAATTCCCTGTCTCAAATGTTAGTTGAAAACTTGAAGCCAACCAAGCTCTAGAAACAAAATTCCCTGACATTCTCAAATGGCAGTTGAAAACTTGATGCGGTAGAGCAAAAAACAAGGGAGTGCAAACAATGAACAACATGCTAAGACAGAGACAACAATCCGCTCAAAACCATCATAAAAGTCATGCTAACAGCGATATGAGAAATAAACATCTAGATAAATCCAGCATATATAAATCCGGTTTCTGGTCTTTGCAAAAGACAGAATAGTAAAATAGATCTCGAAACTACTAGTGTTTGTGACAAAATGCTTCTCTTCTCTAGATCAGCTACAGAACTACGGAGGGTTGTAAGAAAATGTTTAGAACTACAAGAACCAGACAACTTAGTTGTTACGTTGAGCTTGCTCCTTGGCCAACACTCTTTCCTTTGCTTTGGTTTTTGCTTGCGACTTTGATCCCATAATACCACCTCCCCATTTCTTTCTGTGCTCATCAAACTTGTCATTGAAGTTGGCCTGGATATCAAGCAAACAAAAAGGTGTCAGTTCAGAGGGGGAAAAAATATGAATAGTCAATCAAAATTTATAACCCAGTAATAGTTGCCATCACCTTAATTGCCTCCACAATCTTGCTAAAGTCCATCTTATCTTCATTCTTAACTGAGGTCAAGCACAATGCTGAGGCTGTTTTCTTGTGCACGATCTGTTCAAAGTGAAATGAAGCCAGTTGACTTGTTAATATAAATATTTGGGATGAGCAAGAGCACATTCAGTAAAACAATCACAACTATCTACAGAAAGTAAAAAAAAAAAAGGAACTGACCGCTCCAAGGCGGGCCTTGCCCTTCACAATAGCATAAGGGATCTCCATTTTACGGCACAAAGCAGGCAGCCACACAACAAGCTCAATTGGGTCGACATCATGGGCAATAACCACCATTTGGGCCTTGTTCTGAATGAATTAATAAAATGGATAAGAATAAGCATAAGCCAGGAATATAAGATACAGAGCCCATCAATATCAATCTGAACTTAGACTTCAATCCCGGCGTACAAATATAAGCATCGCAACAGTATAATGCCTGTCCAATATCAGTCCCTTGTGTTCTGTAGGATACACTTGGTTATTGAAAATTACAAAGCACTTTCATGACAAAACATCTGGATTTACACCATCTACGACATAAAATTCAGATGTAAATTTACCTCAATACTCACTATACACTACTCAAAGATTGACATTGGTGTATAAATTCAGTAACATGGATTGCAAGTAATATTACCTGTTCAATGAGGTAGGTTATGTGGTTAAGTCCATATTTGACAACAATGGGCTTCTTTGCCTCAACGGTCTTTCCCTCAGACTCGGCCTGTGCCCTTTTCAAAAGCCTTTCCTTCTTGGCAGCCTTGTCTTCAGGTCTGTATTTAAGCAACATCTTGAATAGATTTGTTGCTGCACAAATAAAACAATAACATATTGAGTAAAACAAATAACAAACTCAAATATGTCTACAACCATCAACAAAGGAAACAGATGTACACACCTAGGTTCTTGTCTAGGGTCTTTGTGAACTGGTTCAAAGCTGGTGGAACCTTCAACCTTTGCTTCAAAATCCTCCTTTGACGTTGAATACGAACAACCTTGGGCCATTTGACAAACCTATGCAAATCCTTCTTGGGGGGTAATGCACCACCAATTCCAAATTGCTTTGGTCGCCTCTCCAACAAAGGGTTTACAAGCTTCTCCTGCAACACCAATAAACAAAAACAAAATTAGATACATGAAAATTCTAAATCACAATCCTATGAACAATAAAACCACATGATTTAAAGCATTGTGGCTGGTTATTCGTTTTCAAACCACTGACCAAGTTATCCCATCACACAACACATCATGGGAGAGACAAATAAAACCATCATGTAGTCTGAAAATCATCTCTCCAAGTATCAAGTTCAGTTCTCAAAAACATAATACTCAACTTCTAGGGTTTACAGAAACAACTCTTTAAGTCCAATTCTCCTAAAATCTAATCAAACCAAAAAGTTGAAGAAAATAACTAAACAGAATCTCATATAATCAATCGCAACCCCCTTTAGGGTTTGACATAGATTATGAGATTCTGTAAAGTTATGCACCACAAAACACAGAAAAGTACTAATAATACATGATAAGCATAAAGAGACATGGAGATACAACATCTGGCTAAACTTCGCATCCTTTTTTTAATCAAAATACTAACAACACTAAGAGATTTCAACTTACACTCTTCTTCTTTGCTGCTACTGGAGTTTTAACACCTTTCTTGGGAGCCTGCAATAAACATTAACAACAACAGATTAGTCCAGATTTCATGAACAAAACAATGATGAAACCAAATAAGAGAATGAAATGGTGATAACAAGTTGCAGATCTTGGGTTAAAATGAAAACCTTGAAACTGAAAACCCTAAAAGAAGGAGGGATTCAGATCGAACTGAGATCTTCAATATCAGAACAGAAACAGAGAGATATGGAGATAGAGGGATAGAGAGAGAGAGAGAGTACCATTGCTGCTGTAGGTTGGAGCTGGTTCTGAAGAAGAAGGGAGGCGCTCACAGATGATAGAAAGAAAAAGAAAAACTTTTAGGGTTTATCCCATTTATTTCAACACGAATTGGGAGAGTGTGGAGAAGTCCATCACCCGTTTTCATTACTCGGCCCAAGATTCTGGATAATTTCATTAGTCTTGGGCTTCTGGCCTGTTAAAAAATTTCTCTGTGTAGAACTCAACTAGGGCTGAGCAGCCACCAAGATCCGCCATGCGGATTTTACATGGGTAGTCAACTAAGATTTCTATACACTTTCGTACTTTTGTAGATTTTTTAGGATAATATTCTTAATCTTCCAGTGTGAGTTCAGAATTGAACTAGCATCTTCACCATCGTTAGATAAGGTAAATAGATTTTTTAGGATAATGTTTTTGATCTCGATGTGAGTTTAGAATTGAATTAGCGTCTTCACCACTGTTAGATGAGGTGGATATGATGTCAGACAACTTTCGACTTAACCACAGTAATTTACCGTATTTTTAGGAAAAAAATCGGTATATCAGTTAATAAAAGAAAGGTGTATCATTCAGAAAAAGGAAATCATAATCGACATATATTGTTATTGCAAGTAAATCTAAATTCATTGAATCTAGAGTTTAAGTTTTTAGGATCGTGTTGTTTGTTTAAACAAAATTGTATCTGAAATGCTTGATTTTTATTTGAAGTCAAAGTGGTCACAGATTCATGTCAAAAGATACGAAAAATATCGTAATCAATATTAAGAATATTTGGATTAGTATATCGTGGTTCAAGTCCATCTACTTAATACTAATATTAGATTTTCTTTACCGACTACCATATACCTCTGCACAAAGCGACAAGGATGATCTATTTCTATTAGAAAAATAGAACTAGTTTTCTTAACCAGCAAAGACATGTTATTGGTAACCTAAATGATAATGTTACTAGTACAGGAACATCAAAAAGTAAAGGAGGACTTGATTTAAAAGTGATCTTAATGATTCTGTTGTTTGCCTACTGCGATATAAATCAGAAGAAAATCGATACTACTAAAAGCATACTAGAGTGCGTTGATTAAGTCTATTATCAGCTAACTCTGGTTAAGTCCATAGTTAGCTGACATCTGATGAAAAACAAGGTACATAGAGAGCGCAGAAAAAAGAAAAGGAATGCGGAAACAAAAAGAGTTACGTTGTGTTAAATGTTTTTCAATATCTTTTAATGAAAACCATAACACTGTTATATATATAAGTGAAAATCTATGCACACAATTACATGAGGTCTTAACACTAAGAAAATCTACAGAAACACAAATACATGAAGTTAGTGACCTACTATCTATTCATATTAACAGGATTAATGGTTCACTCTTGATTAACAAAACATTCAAACAACATCCTATTAACAAGCAACTAATAATCATCACGTGTGAGGACTAGTCACACATGATTAACACACGACCAAGGTTATACTCATGTGAACATTGTAGTTTGAGTTTAATCAAAACTCCAATAATATCTACCTCATCTAACGGTGGAGAAGATGCTAGTTCATATTTGAACTCGCGCTACGAGATCAAAATATTTTTCGATTTTTCATTCGAGTGACTCCCGGAGGTTCTCTGAAATTCTAGAGATTTCTAGTGATTTTCTGAGAGTATTTTAGAGAGTCTTTGGGACTTGTAGATACAAAAAATGAGATTTGTAAAGAGTCTTTATGATCTATATCTAATTAAAAATTCAAACACCTACGGATTTTTTTACTTAATAAAATATGTGTTCCTTTTCAAAGTAAATCTCACTGTTGTCCTATGCATAAGTTTTCATTCTCCTTATTTCACTCATCCAACATTTTATTTGCAATGCTTTTTTGCCATCCGTTGGCATCTTCTCGTTGTTGCCTCTGAGTTTGATTTTGGGAAAGATGGTCTTCAGGATCTCTTTGATCAGTGGACGAATCTGGTTCCTCTTCACTTTCATTAACTGGAAATTCATCGGAACGACATTCTTTCCACAAAAAATTGTGTAGTCTTGCATATGCCAAAACCATTTCCGCTTGTTAATGTGTCATGAGGACCAATTTCAAAACATAATACAAACACATTAATAATCATTATAGTGCAAATTTATTTATTCAAAGCATAAGAAAACTAAACTACTCCATCCAAGTCTTAGCAAAATCAAGATCCGGGTAAAAATGGGAAAGTAACCTTAGGAAGAAAACAGGCCATCACCCTCTTGGTGATTCATTATTCTCTCAAACAATGAGACTAACTCTCTTCTATGTAGCCTACTGATTTTCTAATGTATCTACACTATTTATAAAGTTGTTACAAGGGCCAAAAACCGTGCATAACACTTGCACACACATGGAACATCCATGTGTCCCACAGGCTAGTTTCCATAACCGCCAATATGTTTTTCAACTACCACCTTTTGTGTTGTCATGTAGATTGAAGCCACACTGGTCTTGAACGGTTAGGTACACTCATTTCATAACCCTTCTAACTTGTCTCACTTCATTGGCATGCTCGCAAATCCAATAACCAACACTTGAGCCATAATGCGCCACTTTTACGCCAATTTGTGCATCACTAAATACGGCCTTGACATGAACTTTCTAGGACTCTTTATCTAAGCCAAATTTATGGCAACATGATTTCCAACTGATGCCAA
The DNA here is from genome assembly GCA_023531105.1 of Papaver atlanticum. NCBI lineage: Eukaryota > Viridiplantae > Streptophyta > Magnoliopsida > Ranunculales > Papaveraceae > Papaver > Papaver atlanticum. Next base: position 1,371,338 of record JAJJMB010009231.1, on the reverse strand, counting down.
TATGTGCCATATGCTCATATGCGTTATTCTTGCTTTACTTAGCCAGCTTGCTTGACAATAGTAATGCGCACTCTCGCATTACTAGCTTGTTTGCATTGTCCAAGCTTTGTCCAGCCTTGGAATAATGCATAGACCAATTCTTGGCCTATTTCTACCTTCTTGCAACATCCTTGAGTTTGGGCCAACTCAATTCCTCGGATATGCATCAATGCCAACATCGCATGTTGCATTTGTCAACTTGGCCTTTCTTGTCTTCCTCAATGAAGCTTCATTGTGTCGGCCAATAAGCTTCATTACTTAGCCAAATGTCTTTACAGTGTAGCGCTACCTTTGCGCGTCATTGGCCCTGCGGGGTCTTGGTATCTCAGCACTTAACAGTCTACGCAGTATCGCGCCATCCTGGTTGCACACTGACTTGGCCTGCAACACTGTAACGCACAATCATTATGCGTCACTTTCCTGGCCGGTCATAGTAGGCTTATCGAAATCGTGACATTTAAAACTAATTATAATAGCATAAAAATACATCTTAATTTCTTTTTATTCAAATCCAGAGTATGGAATGGGTAGAGCAGTCTCTACAAATTGTGACTTTTATAGCTTTGGGATCATGCTGCTAGAGTTGTTTACCGGAAGGATACCTACAGCCAACATGTTCAGAGATGGCCTTAGCCTTCATAGTTTTGCCAAGACGGCTCTTAATACTAACGGAGTTATGCAGATTGTTGATCCGGCACTTATTATTCTCCGAAATGACGCTGATAACTACGAAAGAGCCAAGTTAACCGAGGCAACAACTGAAATTTTCAAACTTGGCGTTACGTGTTCTGTCGAGTCTCCAAAAGAACGGACGGAAATGTTACTGGTCATAAAAGTATTGCAATCTATAAAGAATATCTATCTCTCCTGAGAGTTATCAGCAAAGAAAATCAATGCAAGTCTCCAAACAATAGCTCAGCATCCAGTGCCAAAATTTAGAACGATGTTTTGGGGACTACCCCAAAACAGTGGGAGACTACTTTGTTATTCAAATGTCCACCCTAAATTTTAAGGGGTGTCCTAAAAGATTAGGGAAGACTAATCTTGCCTTATCCTAATTAAGGTTATAACTAATCCTAATAACCCACTAATTTAACCAATACCAACTAATCTAACCCACTAAAATCAATTTAAAAACCCCTCTTTTCTTTTCTTCTTCTTCATCTTCTTCTTCTTCTCTTCTTTTCATCTTCTTACGAAACATCGACGTTAATCGTCGATTCGAAAAAAATTCATCATCGATTAATCAATCTTTTTAAACAATGCGTTCTAAGCAGACACCAAGAATTCTAGGATTGAGTCCGGGACTGGCTAGCATAGCGAATCTCCCAAATCAATTTGAAGTTGATAAACAACTTCAAGCAAAGTTGGGAGACGAATTGAAGCATCCAACATCAACCAAGGAGTCTGATTCTATCAAAATGAAAATACGCAGGTAATTTCCTTCATACCCATTCCTTTGAATCGTTTTTTGTTGAAGAAATCATCAAAAACCACTGAAAATGAAAGTTACAGTAGAGATTTCGGCTAGGAGAAAATTTTAAAACCCTAAAATTTGGTAACCGAACTTTGAATATGAAGAACAGTTCGGCGAATTATTAATTTTAAGGTAACCGAACTTCATAGTTCGGTAAGCTCGCAAAAAAAAATATGTAACCGAACTCCTTCTTTATATGAAAAATTTGAGTTCGGTTACCTCGATAAATTTATATAGGTAACCGAACTTTCAATATGAAGAACAGTTCGGCCAATTAGTAATTTTAAGGTAACCGAACTATGAAGTTCGGTAACCTCGCTTAAAAATAACGTAACCGAACTCCTTCTTTATATGAAAAATATGAGTTCGGTTACCTCGATAAATTTATATAGGTAACCGAACTTTGATAAAATATAGTTCGGTTACCTCGCACTTTCTATTTGGTAACTGAACTTTGATCTGTCACATACAAACTTGTAGTTCGGTTACCTCGCAACTTATACCAGATAACCGAACTTTAGTCTGTTAATATTTTGTGTTTGATGTAATCCCATGTTCATCTTTATTTGATAAGACAATATTCTGTTTAGCTAATAATGTGGTTTTCATTCGTTAGGAACAAAGGGAAAAAATCTAATCCCCACGTAGCCGAAGATTTGAGAACTCCAACCCCTCACGGTAGGATACACCTGGATTTCCGAAACCGTGGTACTAAAAATGCAAAAGATGGAGGGGGATCATTACAGGAAGTCAATCAAGAGGTGATGGAGAATACAATTGATAATGTTACTGAAGAAGAGAATGATGATGAAGAAGAGCAAGGAAATGAAGACCAAGGAAATGAAGAGGTTGAACAACAAAGAGAACACATTGAAAATGTAGAAGATGAAGAACAAGGACAGGGGAAAGAAGGAGAAGGGCAAGAGGAAGAGAAGGATGGGGAATGAGAGGAAGAAGAGGAGGAAGGGGAGGGAGAGGATGAAGAGGATGAACTGGAGGAAGAGGAAGAAGAACAAGAAATAGTTCCTGTTAAAGAGAAAAAGAAGCGGAAGCCGCCTTGTGATAGATACTCACACATTCCACTGATAATTTGTGTTTGCCACCAGTGAACCCAACTTATGGTACTCCAAATGATGGAGGGGACACATTGTTTGGCTACAAACACTCATGGGCTGCGAAGATCTATGCGACAAAGGTATTCTTTAAGTTCATTTTTACCTAACAAAACGTTTTTTTTTTGGGACATGTTTCGTCAAGTATTAATAGTGTTATGTTTTTTTCGTAGGATCATAATGATGCAGTACGTCTTATTCGGCGTCAAAAGGCGTCCAAATGGGATCTATCTTTGGAGTGTGACGATTTTCAAGAAAAGGTGAAACAGTGTGTGTTATGGAGAGCTATAGAGTATGCACATGCGGATTTTGACGTTGTTGCCGTATCCGCATTTCTCGAGAGGTACTATCCCGAGACATATACAATTCATCTTCCATTTGGCGAGATGGGAATTACTCCCGATGATTGCTCGAGAATAACCGGCTTACCAGTGGAAGGTAAATGTCTTCGAGAAGGCTACAACCCCTCGATGCATTATGAAGCTCTTGAAGAATTGGCTCTAAAATGTCTAGGATGGGATGCAAGAAAGGCTCAATATGAGTTTAGACGTTTTGTGAGGTCCCCTAAACGTGGCGATGAGTATAATCCAAAAGAGACAAATGGAGCCTTTAAGAAGAGGTTGAAGAAATTCAAGTTGGTAAAGTTGAAGGAAGCATTTGGAGGGACAAGAAAGAAGGTGGAGAAAGGAAAGTTGGTGATGGACCAGGAGACCCTTAGGCATCATGTCACCGCTTATTGGTTATATCAGCTAGGAACCGTCATTTTTCCCGACACTTCTGGAAATAGGGTGGATGCACATTATCTACAGCTTTTGGAGAATCTCGATGAGATTAACAAATACTCTTGGGCCACTGGGGTGCTTTCTTTTGTTCTAGGAGAGATGAGCAAAGGGTCGAGGATTAAGACAAATCAAATTGGAGGTTACTTAACTCTTATTCAGGTGACCTTTTACATTGTTAGTTAGAAAATTATTCGCCTAAACTTTATGCTTCCAAATCAATTTTCATGTATATGGATTAATATTTTCGTATTTTCGCATAGGTTTGGATTTATGACCACTTCCCTTCATTGGGATTGGCTAGGGAAAAGACAGCTTATCCCTATGACGAACCTACAGCGGGAAAATGGTTGTTTTTGGACGCACAAAAGAAGTCTAAAGAAGAGCAGTTGGCTTCGTTGAGGGAGAAATTTGATAAACTTACGGTGAACGATGTGGTATTTCACCCATACGCCGTACCCGATGATGTCTCTATAGATGAAGAAGATCTGAATGGTTTCTCTACCGTCACGGCTTACTATGGACCAATTTGGTATCCTAATGGATACGCAATATATAATCCAAGGAGAATACTAAGACAAATTTGTTGTGTCCAAATGGATCCCAACGTGGAGAATGAAAATTTCAATTTGGTGGTTCAAGGAACAAAGAACACCGAGAAATATTTTGTTCCAAAACATGAACCAACTCCTACGGTAGGACATTGGAATGCACTTCGTAACTACTACTTACCTTTAGGTGATTGTGTACCTTGTGGTGGAGATGTAAATGCATGTGATGAAGATTATACGGTGTTTTATCAAGAAATTAGTCATCCTTTTGTGATAAATAGAGAACAACAAGCTAAGACTGATAAGGCGAAGGGGAAGGCAAAGGAGAGGGAGGCTAAGAGAGCTCAGAAGGAGATGCCTATTTGTGGAGAAGAAGGAAAAATGTTATGGGATAATGTGGTAAGAAAATGTCTTCTCTTATACTTCCTTGTTGTTTGAAAGTATTGAAAATATATTTACTTATGCTTAAAATTGGAATCAGGTGAAGAAGGGTACGAAATTATTGAAGAAATTGATGGCTAAAATCCGCAGTGGAGAGCCGATGTCGACTAAGGAACAAACCTACTACTACGGCGAGTGGGAGGGTCTTATAACTAAAAGAATGATGGAGCCAAGTAGGTCTAAGCAATTGAAGAGGGGTCGACAACAAGGAGAATGTTCAAGTCGCGCCATGGAGGAAACCGGACGAGTAGATGAAACCCCAAGTGATGAGGAAGTTCAACCAAAACTCGTGGTAAGCAAGGAAGTGGTAAAAGGGTTCGTCGTGGTGGTCGTTAGTGATTTCGTATGGTTTTAGTTTTAAAAAACTTCTTAGTTATGGATTTCGTATGGTTTAATTTCGTATGTTTGTCTGTTTTAAACAATTAGTTAAGGATTTCGTTGTTTGGTATGTATAACAACTTTTATATTTGTTTTAGAACCTTGTTTTTGTTTTTAATTTTAATTGGGTTTGTGTTTTCAATTTTATATGGAAGAAATTTGAATACAGGATGTTTTTCGGCAACCTGAAATTTAAACACAGGTTACCGAACTTAATTTTCGGCGAACAGCTAAATACTACAAGGTTGCCGAAGACAGAGTTCGGTTACCTCGCAACATTTAAACTGGTTGCCGAAATCTCCACTGAGGCTTCAGGTAAAAAGTTCGGTTATCTAAATTTCTAGCTTGTAACCGAACTTTCTAGTTCGGTTAGGAAAGTATAATATCAATGGTTGCCGAAACTTTCTCTAAAGACTCATATAAAACATGAGTTCGGCAAACTGTATTTTTTCACCAGGTAACCGAACTTTAGTTCGGTTACCTGCACAAAAATACAGGTTGCCGAACTATTATCTGTCAATTCAATAGAATACTAGCATTAACTCGATAATGAATACCACACTTCAAAAAACTTAGTATGACATTGATAAGCATACTTAGTTCCATTGCATGTGTCATTTAATCATCATCAAGTGAAATTCGACCTTCATGTACAATTTTGTCAGATTTCGACAAAGCTTTCCACATCTCCATGATATGCTCATACATAATACACCAACCCAACATTATATTGTAGTTAAAGGTAAGCCAAAAAGAGTTTCCGGATATTGGAGGCAGTAGACAATCGGGTTTTAAACGAAGGCCTATAAAGTGGTTGTTGTTAGTCAATGCCATCACACATCTCATTCGTTTGAGTTGCTCGAAGGTGAAACTAGCATACTTTGAGAAATAATGAACCACACAATTAAAAGCCTCGTCGATTAAGTGTCCACATATCGGTATGCTCATCCAATAATCCCTTGTGATCGGATGGCCCCCATGAAGACGACGTTGATACTTAACAAATTGCTCATTGAGACTACCCACCCCATCGCACAACATTGTCTTGTAAAATGCCGGATTCTCCTTTAGTTTGGACAACAACCTTTGCCTTATATGAGTGATTGCACACCCATTATTTAGCTTTGCACCTTCGATGAAAGGCCCAAGTTGCTGATTGACAACATGAAAACCACAATTACCATCCGGAGGAACGTCGTCGGTGGATATAACGTATTCTCTAATGTATAGAGGTAGATCATTCAAATAGTCTTTATTTGGAGCATCAAGCTTCACGTCTAGGGAAGATGGTTGAATAGGGCAAATTGGAAACTTAAGCTTCATGTCGCCGGAAGATGGTTGGCTTGGTTGTGATTGACACATCGTAGCTTTTTTCTTCAAATCTCGCTCACTTGTTTCGCCTTTCTCCTCAATACTCTTACCCCTTTTCTTGGTTTGCTCCAAGTACATTTCCGTGGTATACTCATGGGCCGAAGGATCTCTAGTAAATGGGGTTTTCTCACTTTTCTTCTTACGTAACACCTTTGCATATTCTCTTAGTTGTTTTTTAGTTTCTTTTTTGCTTGGCCTACCTTTGCGTTTGCCTTTTGACGGTTCATAAACATTCTCCGAAGTTTGTGGATATATGATTTTCCTCATGTCATCCCAAAATATTTGTTTTTGGAGCTTGTTCATGCCACGATACATCTCTAGTACGGTTCTACCTATGTCGTTATCACCAAACTCCTCTCCGGCTTCTTCTCCCTTTGGAGGAGGGATGAAACTTAGATGCTTCCAATATGGATCAATGTCGCTTAAAGGGATTACGCCATGCTCGTAGTTGATTATCATATGGCGACAAGGGAGTCCCATAGACTTCTTCATGTTACATACACACACCTCATCCCTCTTGGTTTCCCACTTATCAATCAACTCGACTTCTATAATCAACAACTTCATACATTGCCGAGATACGTTGTAATGGATTCCCTTGAACAATGGGTGGTCGGCATATTTTCCGGTCATTTTGAATATATGACTTTTTTGGAACTTCTCTTTAATTCTATTAATGTCGCGCTTGAAGTAATTTTCCATAGCATTCCACACGGTTACGAAATTATCAACACATCCAAAGAGATTCTTCTTCAACCGATGGTGAGCCGACTCTACTAAACTTGTCGCTTGATTTCCCAAGTGTTTATATTGGTTGGTATAGGCATTAACGAACCTCTCTTTGTGTGGTTCCAACCATTGGCGAAGAACATACGATACAACACCGGGAGAATCGGGAGTATCCCAATGGGCGATAAACTCTGCAAGATTTAGATGATACTCTTCCTCGGTAAGAGACCAACACAATGATTCCCATTCACTGTTGAAAGCAACCCATTTAGCGTAATTTAGAGCGTATTGTTTTTCAACTTCCTCTTTTGCATCCGCTCGTTCATGTTCCTGTAGCATCTTAATCTCTTCATATCCTTTTTTCTTGGGTGGACAAATTATTGGCTTGCACCTATTTATCAAATTACACCATATATGGAATGTACAAAGCATATTGTGTGCTAATGGAAACACTACCTCTATTGCATTCATCAATGCGACTTCATTGTCGGACACTATAATCCCGGGAATATCATCACCTCGGAAGATTGCCTTAACTTGTTGTAGTGCCCAAATGTAACTAGGTTCTTGCTCGTCTCTTAAAAAACAAAACGCCACGGTAAATGGTGACTGCGTCGAAGTACGCCAAACAATATTCAACAATGGCATCTCGTACTTGTTCGTCTTATAAGTACAATCCATTATGAGAACTTCATGAAAGCATTGAGCCAATTGAACACTCGTTGGATGCGCAATGAAGAGTTGTGTTATCTCTCCGTCCGAATCCACATCCTTTTGAACTGCGTAGTCTTTCACTTTGGCCAAAAAAAACAATTGTTGCATCACTTGTCTATCTCTCCATTCCTTCTTTCTAATTGTCACTATTGCATTATAAATGGTGGACAAAGATGAGTGGTTATCCTTGTTATCCTCCTTTAGTATTTGGAACATTTTAATCGGTGAAAGATCCATTTTCCTCATTTTAGCTACCTTGTCCATCTCTTCAGGAGTTAGCTTGGCCGCCATGAAATGTCCTTCAAGATGCTCCGGACGAGGGTGGTTATGACAACCTTCCATAACCTTGTAGAGAACCCATCCACCCAATTCTTTGTTGTAATTAAATGCAAGCTTGAATGGGCATTTAATCTTCTTTGAGAAAGTTTTGTTCTTCCTATTTGTCTTTCCTTTATAAACATAACCCTTCCTCTTGTGGCTTTTATCGGGATCACCGCTTCTCTCACACACCATTTCAAAACGGGTTTTGTCTCCCATTCAATACTAATACGCACATGTCTTTTAGTGCATGTTGTCTAGCCCAACTCTTACACTCTAAAGGACTTTTGAATACCAAGTCATTCATGTAGTGATGGGACGTGTCATCGTACAAAATATCAACAGGGGTAGGTTGATTTTCCATTGGTTCTATTGGATCAGATGCAACCTACGAGTAATAGCACAACGTCAATACCAACTAAAAATAAGAAATACTTATATTTTCGGCAATGTAAACATAATATGCGATCCTGCCGAACAAAAAGTTCGGTTATGAAAAAAAAATTGCGATCTTGCCGAACTTGTTCTTTGGAAATTTCAAAACTATAGTTCGGCAACATAATTAATACAATCGACTAAACCGAACTATAGAGTTCGGTTATCTATTCAATGAAGGTGATTTGCGAGTTCGGTAACAAAAGGAATAAACTCGACTAAACCGAACCATTAACTGTATACTCTATAAAATTAGTTCGGCAACGTTTTCTGGAAAAAGATAACCGAACTCTCAAAAACCTCCATTAAAACAGAGTTCGGTTACCTGCGTATGCTGAAATGAGTAACCGAACTGCACATACAGGAGAGTTCGGCTACCTTTTTGGCAGAATTGCTAACCGAACTACTATCACCTAGCCGAAATTTCTTCCTGAAATTTTCGATTTGGCCAATTTTTTGCACAATTCAAGCTACATTAACTAAATTTGAGACATACCTGAGTAACCATAACTTCATATTCTGGTTGTGGCTGATAAAATTCATCATTTGGGTCGTTAGCTTGAGTTTGGGGAAAAAAGCATTCATCATCTAAGAAATAACTCATACCCGGATCGTTAGAAGTATTGACAAATAGTTTAGGAGATGAAGGAGGTTCTGATTCTGAGGAGGAGGTATCATCACATGAATCACTCATATCATATTTACTAAACTCAAAATAATTTTTTTTGGGTTCTTCCCTATTTTTCTTCATCTTTTCTTCTTCTTCTTCTCCTTCTTCTTCATCTCATTCTAACAAAACTATCCTATTAATAACTCACTAATCACTAACTAATCACTAATTAATCATTATACTAACACTAACTAAACTAACTAATTTAATTACCAAGGGTAAATTTGGTATTAAAAAAAAATAGATAAGGGGTGACCCAAAATTACTTCAAATATCCACCCCTAAATTGGAAGAGTAGTCCCCAAAACATCGTTCAAAATTTACTCGCACATCTGCCTCTCTTGGGCTTAATAGTGCGTGTAAGCTCGGAAATAACATGCATAAGCATGGTGGATAAACAGAAATGACGATAGGAGAAAAATATTTGAAACTGCAAATCGAAGGTTTATGATGGGGGCAACAGATTATCCGCGACAAAAAGAAAAGAAAAAACACAAAAAATGGATTAATCACATGCCGCTACTGTTACAGCACAGGTTGAGGCCTAGTAATAGATAAAATACAATGTGTTCTCTAACGCAACGTATGCGCTGAGACACAGAAAAAGGATGCAAAAAACAAGAATTGTCTTGGTCACAGGGCTATGAGCCACCAGAGAGCCAACAAGGTATTGGTGTGGATGATGGATGTCTGTACAGTCTGAAGCTGAAGCATACATGATGCTTTTCTCTTTGGCTCTCCATAAACACTAAAAATAAGTAAATATGGTTATGACATAATTGAGTAAATATAAAATTTGAGTGATTTCCATTTTTTTTTTCCTTTCATTTTTATAATTTAAAGGTCTGCACAAGGTACTCCAGATGTTTACATGTGAATTCTCCACTGCTATCACTGTAATCAACAGCTTCAAAATCAGATGACCAAACGGTCCGAACCATCTTTATTCATCAACTGTCACAAGTGTGGGTATTTGACCATGATCTACGAAATCAATTTTATTCATTCTCAAACAACACAACACTTTCTCTGGCAGTTCCTCCTGTTTCTGTGCCTGTTTAGAGCAGAGAATCATTATGTTAAATTCCAATTCTGTTTACAGCAGAGAATCATTACGTTAAATTCCAATTCTGACAATAAAAATATGGTTGAACTGCTTTCATTAACTGTTATATCAAGGTGGACATGGAGAGAATACTGTACCTGGATGGTTAAACCAAGATCAAGTATTCCATTTCTCAAACGTTCACGAAATGATTCAAGTCCTTTCCTTGATATGTAGCTGAATCGATGTATGTCTAGGTCAATCTCAAAGTAATTAGTACCCTACAAGGAAGATAACAAAAGACCAACTCCATGTCAGATAATGTAAGTAAACTATGTTGTCGCCAATGTCACTTATAGGCTGGATAACTGTAAGTTACCCTGTAGAAATTATGTTGAGGCCGTGAAAGCACCGGCTTGTCGTTATACGCGTTTAAGAGCTTCCTTTCTGCAGAACTCAAGTTGAGATCTTCAGGATTGACAACTCCAGCCATGATTTTCAGTCTTTCTCTAAAAGAAACCGAGGACTCCGACCTAAACCCTTTAACCCTTTCCGTCTCGTTTTCAATAAATTTCTGTAGCATAATAAATGGTTTTCAGTCAAAAGTTTGTAGAGAGAAATAAAAGACAGTAAAGAGACAGGGAAAAATCATTATCCCAGATCTCTGGCAAACGGAAACTATAAGGCCAAGCATTTTAGCACACCCGAACTAAATGGAAGAATAATTTGCAAAAGTATAGACAGATTATAACAAAAAAAATCATCTCGAAAAAAAAAGGATTTAGATCAAGGAATTAGGTAGTTCAAGAATTCACAACAAATAATCACCGTAATGCTATCTTGAACAGCGAGGGGTATCTGTTCATCGAAAGTCTCAGATACTCTAAAATATAGTACCAGACTCATCCCTTCCCCATCACTATCACCAAGGAACATTGCAGCAGGATAAGTAGGAAGCTGCAGAGATATACACTAGATGAGAACTCACTAGCAATATGGTTAAATTGATTATTTAAGACCTATAACACTATGCTCGAAAGAAAAATCTTATGAAAAATGAAGTGTTAGTTACCTGAATGTTAACAATCAGGAGCGGTGGCACCTTATCGTGTGCTTTAACAGAAGGAAGTTCAAGGTGCTGGGCAATATGATTAATCTTTTTCTTGCACACAAATAAGTCAAGACCAATTGGGGTATAAGGACAATAGTTTGGAGCTGCAGATTTCTGTTTATCTCTGCAAGATAGAAAGTGAATTAGAGAAGAGTAAAACCAGATGGAGGTATAGCACAGAAAGATTTAGAAGCATTTACTTAATGTGTTACTAATCTAACAGCATCATGAAAGCTACGAGGTGTACGACCCTTGGTATGAAATGCAAATAACATGCCTGAAATAGTTCTCCCCACGTAGTTTGAAGGCTGAAGGTTCAAGAGGAGACCAGCATCCTGGAGTTGGCTTCTCTCCTATTGAGCGAGGAATAACTAGTCCTGCCCTGGGACGATATAAGAAATTCTTCGAAGCACCTATTACAATAGAAGCATTTAAGATTCAAAATTCTTGCCCATGCATACAAAGATTTGTAAAAATAAAGTGGTCATGAAAAGTGAGCGAACTAATATAAGATTGACATAAACCTCATAAGTTGTACATCTACAAACTCAGCTTTAGATATAACATCTACTGACAATTTTCCCGGGTCGTAACTGATGGTCGTGGGATCCTTGATCAGGATGCATAAATTGAATTTCTTATTGCCGAATCAAGAAAAGAGGATACTTACAAAATTCTGTAGCTTCATCTCCTTCATAAGATGTCCTCTTAAAGGACAGCCTGATAACTGTTGACTTCCTTCTTTGAGATTGAGGACTTGAAGGTTGATTCTTGTCGTTGATATTAACTGAAGGGGGCAGCCGAGTCAAGCACGCCTTCAAGGTATTCTCCTGTGTCTTGTCTTCAAAATCATGTTTATCCTCTTTATGACTGTTAAAGCTTCCATAAGCATCTTGTAATACTTTAATGTTCTTGATACATACATCATCAGCCTTCCCTAAGCAAGAAAAATCGTAACCATGTCCGAAAGGGCCACCTTCCCCAATTTCATCTTTACAGAACTTCTCAGGTTTACCTCCATCTATTTTAAGATAACGTTCAACAGCGAATGATGTTGGAGTGCTCTCGTAGAATTCCTCGTATTTGCACCTGGTATCCACATAGCACGAAGAAGCACTTTCATACTGAAGCACTTGGGCAGTCGGGGGATTCCCAGTTGCATTGACAACAGAAGGAAAACCGTCTGAAAAGATAATTTCAAATTTGTGTAAGTCTCAAATGTTAGCTGCTAGTCGGGAGATATTACAGTGGCAGGGCATGTAGATGGTTCATGGTTCATGGTTCATGCTCTTCAGAAGCGAACTCCGTCTAATGAGATCCCATCTGGGGTACCTACTCAATGAACAATTTGGACCTACTAGTTTAAAATGATTGCTTAGAGAGAAGGGGTATTACCTCCATGAACGCTAAGAAAGTCATCATCAGAGTCGGACAGAATACTAACTGAGTCGAACCATGCATCCTCTTGGCATATACCTGCAATTGCACAAACAACTAAGTTACAGTTTATATTTCTTTATTAGCCTCAGGATTGACAAGTTGTGGAAGGAGTGCTTACCATTACCCTCTATCTGACTGTGGTGCCATTGTAACTGAGTGAGATGAAATGACGAATTGGAAACCTCGGATCTTCTGCAAGTGGTTGTTGCACCCTTTTCAAAATCCACATGAACAAATTCACTCAAAGCAAAGTCTGTTATATTCCCTGCATCACTAAGGCGTTTTATGGGTGCCTCAAGAACAGCATTAGAATACTTTCCACCACGGCGTTTACCCGATCTCGGAAGATGGTGCTTTCTCTTGTGTAATCTTCTGTTTGGGGTCGATACACACCCACCCATCGTAATGAATCAATTTTACACTTCCCAGACTAGGATTACTAACTTCATACTAGACGCAAACCTCACAACACAATCTGGCACATACAAGTATGAATTCAAGGCAAGCAAAGTACCTGCAATTGCCATGTATTTCATTTACTCATTAGGAGCACCATCATATAAAAAATGATCCAACCAAATGCAAAGAAGGTAAAAAACCAATATTGATTATAATTTTCTCAATTCATATATGAAAAGGGGAAGTAAAAGAAAATATTAGAAGGATCCTAATGAAAGCAAGGATCGCCACCGAATCAATACGCTTTCAATACCACTCATGGGTTCATATATGAACTAGGCCTAGAAACATGGCCGATCAATCACACCGCTCTCATAATCTTTACGGAGCAGCAGCAGACGAAAAACATCCGATGACACAATAACAACATCTGAATGAAAGACCAAGTTCCAAATACAAATTGCCAGCATTTCTGGTTTTAAATGAAATTTATCCAATCAAAATTACTCCTCGAATCGAAAGAAAATAGAATTAGTATCATCTAATCTAACTAAGAAGATAGAAAAGAGAGATTACCATAAATTAGTGAAGGGAAAATTGATAAATGAAATTTAATCTGAGAAAAAAAGAAAAACATTATGGTTAGTTTTTCTGATTCATTGGTGTGTTTGAATCGGGAAATAACTAAAACAATCAAGCAATCAGAACCCAGGGTTTAAATTCAATAATAATGACACACATAATCTGAATTTGTCTTTATTCAGACGATGAGTCTACATCAAAAAAACATAGAATTTCTTTTTCAGAAAAACAGAAATTAAACAAAACAAAATACCTTTTTTTTGACACTGACAACCACAAACATATATATATTCATAAAATAAAAATAAAAATAATTAACAAGAACTAAATAAAAAAGATTTTCAGATGTTTAGAAGGAAAAATTAGAAATCAAAGATACAAAAAATTTGCAAAAAAAAAAAAAAAAAAAACAATTAGAAGAAAAGAAATGCATGACAGAGATATTTCTAAAAAACAATACCACTAGTAATGAATCTAATGATATGATCAATAGATCGAAGAAATGAAAGAAATATGGAATCAAGCAGATTGAAAAGAGAGAGATGTGAACCTGGAGATTGGGAGGGAGGGAGGGGTTGCAGGAGGAGATAGCCAGATGGGTGAGACAGAAATCTTTGGCTTTTTTTCTCCTCTGCAACTAAAAAAACCAACACCACCAAATTCAGAACGAAGAAGAAGATGAAGAGAATCTAGAGACAGAGATTTTTAAGCAGTTGTATAAATCTGATTTATCCGAACAGAGTCGTAGATTTATCAACTCCAAGTCAATCTCTCTCTCTCTTTCTAATTCTGATTCATTTGTGTGTTGTTTTTTTAAAATAAAATGACTGCCCGAGATTTCGCGGGCGAAGAACCAGGTGGTGCATTTCTCTTCTTGGGTTCCGATAACTCAATTCCACGTGTCGACCCTTGTTTTCACCAATCGTAATTAACAAACAACCAACTAATTAATACACCGCCGGGACTTGTATGATATTTTGCGATTACGGCTGTGTTTGCCGGACTAGTATTATTGTCACCGTTTATTATGGTAACTTTTTTTTAAAAAGGCAGACGATTTAATTAATTTAATGTTTTTGGATAACACCAGTGGATTTGGCAGGTAAGTTAAAATTAACTGCAAATATTGTTTATTAAAAAGTTGGCTGTGGATCAGTCAGGATATTAAAGGTTTTTTCTTTTTTTTCGTGAAGCGATAAATTAAATGTTGATATGATATCCGACATGAAAATATAATGATTTATCACATACTCCACCCATGACCTGGTTTATCAAGGTGATTTTACAAGGATTTCCAATTCAGGAGATTCAATAAAGGAAATTGCTTTGTTTTAGTATGGATTTTTAGTAATGTTGTGGAATTTGGTAACTTTCTGTAGCGCGCTAATTTGGTATCTTTTTCCGTGTTAGCCGGAACAACTTTATTATTACCAAAACAAGCATCTAAATTCATAAATTAAATGTCCTCGGATAAACATGAAACATCGATTATTTTGGATTCGGAAAGTAATGTAATGTGGTCGGAAGGTAATTTCCAATTCAGCTAATTCAATGAGCGGAATTACTTTGTTATATATTGATTTTTAGTAAATCTAGTGGAATTTGGTAACTTCCGACACGATCTTTTGGTTTTTCCTTTTTTGAATCTACGGCAATATTAGCCGGAACAACGTCATTATTTACGAAGGTAAACATTTAAATTCATAAATTTTGGATAAATTTGAAACATTAATAAATTGGCAGGTAATGTGATGTTATCACTTATCACTACCAATAAATTAAATATTGACATGATATCCAACGGATACATTAAAGCATGAATTAAAATCAGATGTTCAATGTTTAACCAAACGGGAAATGATATCCAACGGATACATTAAAGCATGAATTAAAATCAGATGTACAATGTTTAACCAAACGGGAAAACTTATTTACTAGATGATCGCTGCCACGGTGGGACGCCGACAGAAAAAATTGGTGCAAAACTAAATTTTGTACAATGGCTATGTAATCAGTTTTCGAAAATTGTGCCTAAAATGGAAATATCATTTTCCTGCAATAGATGGAGCACATCGTTCTATTAGTTGCAACGGAAAATTAGTTGATGCATAAACCAAAATATGGATGCATAATGTGTTATGCATCCTTAGTGGTGTTTTGCATAATGGCTATGCATTTAATTTTATAAAATTGTGCCTAAAATGATAAACACCTCCGAAATTTTCGTAAAAACTCTAAATTTGATATTGTTGTTTGTACTCATTGTGTAGATTTCTTTAAAAGCTTTCCAACGACATAAAATTTGTAAAATTTCAAGGCACGGATTTTTAGAAATGTTATATTCTAGTTTGCTTTCCAATTATACCCCTAAAAAAATAGGATACTTAAGGAGTTATAGTAATTGGACTAAAAGGGAGGAGCGGTGGCGTCATTTCAAATGGGACACCAAATTTTGGTTACCAACACCAAACAAAATCCAGTCTTTTTGTTTCAATTTGGAAAAAAAATCACGTACCACATTGACACAAAGTCACCATATACTAAATGACCGTTGCCACGGTGGGACGGCCGACCAAATAAATAGGCGCGAAACTATCTTTTTTCCTGACACGGCGCGAAAGTATCATTTTTCCTGACACGACGCGAAAGTATTGAAAGTATCATTTTTCCTGACACGGGGTGAAAGTATCATTTTTCCTAACACGGGATGAAAGTATCACTTTTCCTGAAACGGAAAATTAGCCGATGCATAAACCAAAATATGGCTGCATACTATGTTATGAATCCTTTGTGATGGTTTGCATAATGACTATGCATTCAATTTTCGAAAATTGTGCTTAAAGTGAAAATATCACTTTTCTTGAAACAGAGGAAGTACATCGTCTTATTAGTTGCAACGAAAAATAAGTTGATGCATAAACCAAAATATGGCTACATAAAGTATTATGTATCCTTTGTGGGTTTTTTTTTTAAGCATGTATCCTTTGTGGTGTTTTGCATAATGGATATACATTTAATTTTATAAAATTGTGCCTAAAATGATAAACACCTCCGAAATTTTCGTAAAAACTCTAAATTTGATATTGTTGTTTGTACTCATTGCGTAGATTTCTTTAAAACCATTCCAACGAGATAAAATTTGTAAAATTCCAAGGCACGGATTTTTAGATATGTTATATTAAAGTTTGGTTGCCAATTATACCTCTAAAAGAATAAGATAAATAAGAAATTATAGTAATTAAACCAAACAGTCGCATTAAAATACTAGAAGACCCGATAAGTTCCAAGAGGCAAGAAGGGTCATCCAGCAACAGTTATATCCTGGTGTAGTACCGTAGCATTTAAAAACTGTCAACAGAATGAAGAAGTCAAACTACAATGAGCTGTTTGAACTTAGAATTGTTGAGTTCACGTTTTGTCTGAACTTTGAACGAGCAAGCCTCCAACACAGTACTCATATATTCGAGCTTTAACCCGAGAAGCGAAGCCTTTTTTTCCAGTAACAAGTACCAGATAGTCTGGAGAGTGAATCTCCGAAAAATTTAGCATAGTTTTTACGCCGGCTTGCCACGCCTTGCACAACCCATATTAGGTAGACAAATATTCGAGCTTTAACCCATCCAACACTAAATTTCGGTAGACAGTCAATCTACAGTGAAGAAACAAATAGAAATTTTGAGTCAAATCCATCAAAAGTTATGTCAGCTCAGGTACTACTGCGTGTAGCTGCCGCGAGCGGATCCCACCTCAGCTCAATTATCAATCTTGCCATCTCTCTTTCACGCCCGGTGTCTGTCGCTGTACATAGTACCAATCATGCTCCTTATACACAGCTAACTAGTGGAATTGATTCAAGGTGGGGTTGCAAAAAATAATTGCAGCAATCTGCATTTACCTCTTTGTGGATCTCACAAAATGGAAGCATTTTTTAACGGCTTCTTTACGAACCTAACTGATTTGTTTGAATCTCATATGTAATTCAGGCTGAGCCAAATCCAAACAAACAAGTTGTTGATTACATAATGGTCCTGTTGATTAAATGATATGCCACTTCCACACGCTTTGGTGTTTCTGATTTTAAAAGTAGTAGTGGTATACAGTAATAGGGTGATCTATTTGAAATGTACGAATCTTACTATTGTTTAATCAACTTTGTTTGGTTAAGTGGATTGCTTTTTGAGACCCAATGATTAGAAGCTTAATCCTGATTAATGTTATAATATAGATTCTGTTAAGAATCATTTGAAGAGTTCAGAATCCTTATTATTAAAATCTAACAATTGTGGTTGGGATGTAATAGCGTGACTATGACCTATTGTAATTTTTTTTAGTAACGTGTTATAGGGGCCGAAAGAAATCATTAGAGGGGTGATATAATATGACAAAAAGGGTCATTATGTAGTAATTTTAAAAAGAAAACTATCTATATAATATTCATAATTGCTAAAAAGCTCTTATTTAGTTAGTGTTGTTAATTTAATTAGCTAATCATTAGGTTAATGAATTTTTTTTTATACTTAATGAAAAATTAAATCAGATTAAGAGTTAGGTTTGGTGGAGAGATAAAATAGAGAGATTTTTATTTATTTTTTAGAAATTTATTTCAAAAACCTAGATTTTGATTTACTTAAACAAAATGAATGATTTCAGTGGTGTTTTGGGGTAAAAACTGATTCTGCTGGTTTTGGTAAATCTGGGTGTGTGATGATTATTTTTATAATTGTAGTAATAGGTTCGTTGAAACTTGTGAAAGCAATAGATTTTAGACTTAATGAAACTTAAAAATAAAGAAAACTTAATTCAAAATTTGATTTCAAGATATTAAAATAGACCAAGGCTCCGGATTTCACCATTCCTTCTAATTGATTGGTTTACAATGACATTTCTGAAATTATTATTAAGCTCTTTTTCTCATTAATTCACTTTTAATCTATAAGGTGTCCAAATATTAAATTGTAATCCCTAAGCATGAATTATCAAAGAATCGATTCTAAGCATAACACATCGAATTGATTCACAACTAATTAAGAAAACCAATTTTATCTTTAATTATGTTGATCCTAGTGAATTAAATAAAATAAATAATTAAAGAAATTGTAAAAAGAATTTACCAATCAAACATGAGTGAATAGTTCCCTCCTTTGCCTTGGTTGTGCGAGAATTAGCTCATCATAGTGGAAGCACGATCAAAATATTGTTTCATTGCTCAAAAGGTGTTCACAAATGATGAAGTGGAGAAAAACTATTAAAAATCGGGTTTGTAACAATTATATGTGTTGCAAACCGAACTGTTACAGAGATCGATAAATATAAACTGTCACTGACACTGTAGCATAAACGACTGTCGCATGTGCTTCTTATGTTCTTCATTTTCTTCACTACACCAGCAGAAACAATTTTCCTGGTACTCGATTTTACGCCTCTGTAGCCTCCCTAAGCCTCTGTATCGACCCCAAACTCTCGACAGACCTCTTTTGGACTCGAACCACCCTATTTATATATCACAGGGATATAAAATCTTCACAAAATCTCCTCATTTCTCTTCTCTGCCAGTCACCGAGATATTTCCTTTTTTTTCTTCTTCTCTGTTGACGCATCTCTAGTTGTTTTTACCTTTCCAAACTCTTCTAAATTGAACATATAGAATCCCAGAGGATTATCTTGCCTTAACACTTGCGTAGCTTCCCTAAATAACCAAAACTAACATACCCGAGAAACTCTTCCCTGTTTTAACGAGATACACGTAGAAATATTCTTTCTTTCCAAACAAACTCTCTTATCGACCCTGTATTACCACTACAAGTCGATCTCAACCAAAAGCAGAGAGAATCTTCGACAAAATCTCCTTGAATTTCTTCGACCCGTGATATTCTTCCCTCTGTTTCATCGAGTCCCGATTATCCAGCCCAAATCAGTCGAATAAAAACACCATACCATGCCTGTTTAGCTTAATCACGTTCAACCCAATTGTTTTCTGCGATTGAATCTCCTTCAAACTCGCTCAAAAACCAAACCCTAAATCTGTTCTTTCACAACACCTTTTTTCCCGCCTTTTTTTAGGTTTGAAATGTTGAAGATGGTTGCCCCTTATCCGCCAGCAGAGTCCCTTTAGCAACTAGGGTGGAAATAGTAGTTTCTGGGGTGTGCGTAGTAAAGTCTCCCGGAAGTCCAAATGCCACTTTTCGAGCAACTTTCTTCACAAAAGCTTATTTTTCCGAAAACACCTACAAAGACATAAAAACCATAATAAGTACAACAATTGAGCACTAACAATATATAGAATCGAGACAAATCAGATACAAAAATGTGTCTATCAGTATGCCGCCGAGAAACGAATTCAAACCCTAAACAAATGCACTGCACGGGAGTCCATTAGATTCGAGAGATCAATCTGTACAATTCTGGCCAAAACCAGGAAGTGGTCGTTCCAGTCTTGCTTCGGTCACAAAATGAAGGAGAAGGGTTGATCTTAGGGAGGGAAGCGAAGAAGGTGTTGAGATCAGAATGGCTAACTCTAAAGGTGTGATTGTTTTATGACTTGTATCAGAATGTGGAACTCGCTTGCGGAATGTAAGCTATGAGTTCTTTTGTGTTTTTCTGGATACTGTGTTGATAACCAAAAACTGTTGTTTGGTTGAAATAGGTTGAAACCTATTTCTACAAGTCATAGTTGAACGCACCCTGATCTCATATGAAGTGGAAGTAGTGGAGTGATGGAGAAGTGGGGTCGTTGAAAACCACGTCCCTACTATGAGGGGAAAACTGGCCAGTTTACACCCACTACTTCTCTGTAAACCGCCAGACCAATACCCCGATGAACATCCCCCAGTTTGTGACATGTTTGATGTCTCGAGTATTTTATATAAAATATGTAGCAAGTTGCCGAGTGGGTCTCGCCTAATTATTCTGACCAATCACACGCAAGCTAGGTGACGGGTAGTCATGTGTGACGAGCCAAGTCATGAGACTTGCTGCAAAGAATAGCATGTAACGCCATTAGGTGAAATAACTAAGTTCTTTGTGAAGCCGATACTCATAAAATATCGTATGTATTCGATGCATGTAAAGCATCGCTTTTAAGCAAGCATCTCGAAATAATCGATGCATGTGAAGTATCGTTGTATTGAGCCTGTCTTGGTTGGTCGCGGAACCTAGTCTTAAAAAGAGCATGACCAGCCACTTTCAGGAAGCTGCTGGGAGCTATTTATGCATGCCAAAGGTAGGCCGGTCGGTCCCCATAGGAGAGTGATGGATGGTAGCCATTTTGACATCCTATTGGTCGGTCCAAGTTAAATCTAGACCGGTTAAATTGGCTAGCCAAATTGGATGGCTGAGATGATTTGCGGCAGTTATTGATTGCAGCTAATTTATTTAAGACTTCTATAAGAAGAGCGGCCAGCCATCTTTGGGCGATCGTTTAGGAGCCATACGGGCAGGCCACTGCTTAGCCGATTGTTCCTTATGGAAGAGGGGTGGCCGGTGATCATGGCCACATCTTGTTGAACGCCTAGAATAGGAGTTTGGCCGGCCGATTCGACTGGCGAAATTGGACGGTTGAGATGATTTACGGCAGTTAATGGCTGTCGTTGATTTAATTTAGGTTTTAAAAGCCATGTGGCCAACCCATTTTGGGCCAACGGTTTTTGGTGTTGGCGGCATGCTGTGGATTATTCGACCAGCCAGCCTTATGGTCTGGCCGCTAGTGAGTGTATCAGCGCCTTCTCCGTCGATCGGAATTGAATCTAGGCCGGTCAATTCGGCTGGCGAAGTTGGACGGCCGAGATCATTTTGCGGAAGCAATGTAACGCTACTTAATAAAAATTAGGGTTTTGTAAGTCGCGCGGCCAACTAACTTTAAGCAATCGATTAGTGGCTCTGTTGGTGAGTTAAAAGGATTTCGATTGGCCAAGGCATTAGTGGGCTCGCCGGTGTGCATGGGGGTGCTTGTCCGGCCGTGTTAAGAAGTGGCTAGACTTGATAAATCGAGTGGCCAAAATGTACGGCCATGATCGTTTTAAGACTGACATGGGAAGCATATATTAAATTCCTTAAGGAATTAGGTGCTTCGACCAACCAACTTCCAACTTTATTTAAAAGTGCGTGTGGCGCATTTAAAGCGATCTGATTGGTCGATGGGAAAGGGTCTGGCAAGCGGCAACATGGAGTGTGGCCGATCGGCCACGGGCGGCGTCTGCTGGAGCAGATCGGCCGGCCAATTGGCGGGGCCACACCTCCCTTTGCTGCAGCTTTTACTTGTCGCAGTTCCTCTTTATTTCTTGTTTTTTGATTTTTGGTAGGATTTGCTCCTATATGTTCCATGTTGGATTAATTTCCTAGCTTACCTAGGTTTGGTCTCGACCAATAGGGTTCGAGATTGTGACGACCCGGAATTTTTTTCGCTTCCAGTCGGTCGTGGAGTTCGGTCAACTGACAAGTTCCAAATTCTCCGAGCTGCCATTTGAGATGCACGGATTGAAAACAAGTTTGTAAATAAGAGTAAAAGTCATGCTATTATTAAACATAACAAAAGAAGTTTCATTTACATAAACCAGATAGCCAAAAAGTGTGGAATACAAGATATGAGACATGAAATCATTTAAACATGACCCACACTTACTAATAATAATACTCCTTTTAAAAAATATAAACTTCAATAAGGAACGATAGTATCAGTTTTCACAAACTAAAGCAATAGGAAATACAATATCTTTTTTCATAAGCCAACCCAGATACATATGAATATATATGAACACAAAGTGATGTACTCACTTTGACCCCAAAGCTCAATGCACCAAGCAAAAGAAAACTTACTACCTCAAGCTGACCTCAAACTCTGTAGAAAACAAAACAAAACAAAAGGGTGAGCCACAACCCAGTAGAGAGTTAACGATACGATAACACGAGCATAAAGAATGCCCTAATACGATAACGATAAGATATCAAATCGAATAAAGCAAATACAATGCATAAAGTTTTTGAACACATCCAAATCGAAGTATCAAAGGCTTTACAAATCCAATACACAATCGAAATCATCTAAAACAAGCGAGTTCGCAATAATCTACTATAAGGGTCCGAATAACCAATTGTCGTAGTTTATCAGAAAACTAACCTATCGTCCCAGACGATTTTCCGCAAGTCACCATTAATATGGATTGCCCCTTATGGACCCGACAAACTCAGCAGTAGGGTTCGTAACCAAGAGGATGCTCAATGCAGTTCATAAACATCGTAAAGTACGAATATCGAACAAATCATCAAAAAATATTGATCCATCAACCCTGAGAGGAAATAACCTTGGCTTACCTTATAAAATACAAAATCATAGAATCTAAGGATGTATCAAAACATAAAGTTGGGCAAAACTAAGAATCGATAAATGCATAAACTCAAAGAATTTGTGCGAAAATCCGTTTTAAACCACTAGCACTTATAAATTTCCATGGGCTTTGATACAAGTTAAAATCCAACCAACCTTATAACTTTAAAGACTACACAAGATCAAAAATCATGTAAAGATTACCAGCAAAAGAATAATTCCAGTAGTTAAAATAACTAGAGATGCAGGTATAGAACAACAACATAATTTTTCAGAAATTGCAGCTCGCATAGCCTGTTTTCAAAGAATTGTGTAGACTTCGTTACAAAACGAAAACGAGTGTTTCTTGGCTCATTTTAAACAGAAAAAGATAATATTTCACATAAAAATAATAGAGAAAATCAGTGAGTTTTATATCTATGTAAAAGTGTTTCAGAAAAACAGGACAGAAATCACGTTTCTCAGAAATTGAAGTTTCGACAGTCTATATTCAAAAATTCATGCGAAATTCATTACCCAACGGAATTTAGCAAATTTGGTTTCGTTGGAAAGATTAGAAAGCCCACTTTGACATAAAAATGATAAGAAAAGGTAATCAGGTACATAGGTGTATTCAAAGATCTCAACAAAACAGGACAGAATTCAAGTTGTCCAGAAATTTCAGTTTCAACGATCTATATTCAAAACTTCATGGAAAATTATTTACAAAATGAAATTCAGTGAATTTTGTGTTGTTAGAAACCCAAGAAACTTAAATTTGACATAAAAATTATAACCAAAAGTAATAAGGTACAAAGATATGTTTAAACATCTTCATAAAACAGGACAGCTACACAATTTCTCGTTTGAAAGCTAAGAAACCCTTCTTTATCATAAAAACAATATGAGGAATTATTAAGCAACCTATCTATATGGAAAAGTCTCGACAAAACAGAACAGAAGCACAGTTTCAGAATTTTCGGTTTACAAACAAGATCATAAGATTGTTTCAAAGACAAATTGATAATTCAAGGGAACATGCTGAATTCCAAATACCCAATTTAATAAATTCAAGGAATAATAACTTCATGTACAAGTTAAACTAATCATGGAATTGGATTAAAATTAGGGAAAGTTACTTTGAATCATGAAATCAAAGAATTATAAGAATTAAAACCCAATCCAAGCAAACCCAATCAAATTCAAAGGAAACCCATGGATAGATTTATGGAAGTAAAATAGTTAAAAATCAAATTAGATGAAATCTCTAACTTTTCATAAACCCTAAGTTCATATTCAATAAGTATGAATTCCTTTATAAACATTTACAAATTCAACAAATAGAGTATCATAAGAGTATGAAGAAACTTCAACTCCATTAAATATAAATCAGGGAATCAACACCATTAAAATCAATTCAAAACAGATTCAAAGAGAAGTTTTTCCCCCTACCTTTTGTGTAGCAAACAAATCCAAAGCTTCCTACTTGAATCAAATGAGCAAACGATATAAAACAAGCTTGAAATTCCAAGTTTTGTGATAGAATTTTTTCTTGTATTTGATGTAGGAGAAAGAGAAGTCAGAAGTGAAAATAAAAAAGATTAGTTCAACCGAAATTCAGCAATTGAAATTTATCAAAGGAAGTAAAAAACCAAAATACCCTTCTTTCAATATCATCAAGACACATACCCCTTCGCATGTGTCATTTTGTCACAAATTCGAGAATAAATACCTCTATTAGCATTCGTACACGCTACGGGCAGGCTCATGCAAAGAGAAATATAATTTCTCAGACAAAATACAGCTGTTTCTCAAGCAAAACACAACTAGGTTTCACGCTCCACATTGCGCTACTTCTAGTCTTCAAATCCAAATGGATTGGGTGCACACCCTAATATTTTATGAAAAAGAACGCGGGTATTACATTACTTATCAAAGGAAGTAAAAGACCAAAATACCCTTCTTTCAATATAAGCAAGACACATACCCCTTCGCATGTGTCATTTTGTCACAAATTCGAGAATAAATACCTCTATTAGCATTCGTACACGCTACGGGCAGGCTCACGCAAAGAGAAATATAATTTCTCAGACAAAATACAAGTGTTTCTCAAGCAAAACACAACTAGGTTTCACGCTCCACATTGCGCTACTTCTAGCCTTCCAATCCAAATGGATTGGGTTCACACCCTAATATTTTATGAAAAAGAACGCGGGTATTACACTATTACCCACTTAAAAAGAATTTCGTCCCGAAATTCAAAACAAAGAAAGAGACATACGAACGTTACCTCCTAGTAACTCCAGACCTTTCTCCCGAGTCTCGGATTCCATCTCCCAAGTTGTCTCTTTAAAGTTGTGATGTTGCCAAATCACTTTCACCAATCTGATTGTCTTTCAGCCCTTGAATCTCAATTCTCTTATTGAGACTCTTTTTCTTCATAGACGGAGCAGAATGCGATGAACTTGCACTTATCGGAATCAACAAAACAAACTTTAAAAAGGTTAACCTTGTTAGTAACTACTTATTACTAACAACCCAATCATATACATATCACGGTATCTGATTGTTTTTCTAAAATTTCAGAAAATAAAGAGATCCTTTAAACTTTTTCAGAAATCTGCAATGAAATCAATGTTTCAATACCAAAATTTCCAAACAAAACAGAGTAAAACTGCGGAAAACACTTATGCAAAACATAAAAAAAAAACCACAGGAAATCAAAACATATGCTCTGATACCAATTGTGACGGCCTGGGAATTTTTTCGTTTCCAGACGACCGTGGAGTTCGGTCAACTGACAAGTTCCAAATTCTCCGAGCTGCCATTTGAGATGCATGGATTGAAAACCAGTTTGTAAACAAGAGTAAAAGTCATGTTATTATTAAACATAACAAAAGAAGTTTCATTACATAAACCAGATAGCCAAAAAGTGTGGAATACAAGATATGAGACATGAAATAATTTAAACATGACCCACACTTACTAATAATAATACTCCTTTTTAAAAATATCAACTTCAATAAGGAACGATAGTATCAGTTTTCACAAACTAAAGCAATAGGAAATACAATATCCTTTTTCATAAGCCAACCCAGATACATATGAATATATATGAACACAAAGTGATGTACTCACTTTGACCCCAAAGCTCAATGCACCAAGCTTAAGCAAGCTTACTACCTCAAGGTGACCTCAAACTCTGTGGAAAACAAAACAAAACAAAACAAAACAAAAGAGTGAGCCACAACCCAGTAGAGAGTTAACGATACGATAACACGAGTATAAAGAATGCCCAAATATGCGTTAAGTTGTTGAGCACATCCAAATCGAAGTATCAAAGGCTTTACAAAGCCAATACACAATCGAAATCATCTAAAATCAGCGAGTTCACAATAATCTACTGTGAGGGTCCGAATAACCAATTGCCGTAGTTTATCAGAAAACCAACCTATCGTCCCAGACGATCTTCCACAGGTCACCATTAATATGTATTGCCCCTTATGGGCCCGACAAACTCAGCAGTAGGGTTCGTAACCAAGAGGATGCTCAACGCAGTTCATAAACATCGTAAAGTACGAATATCGAACAAATCATCAAAAAATATTGATCCATCAACCATGAGAGGAACTTACCTTGGCTTACCATATAAAATACAAGATCATAGAATCTAAGGATGTATCAAAACATAAAGTTGGGCAAAACTAAGAATCGATAAATGCATCAACTCAATGAATTTGTGTGGAAAATCCTCTTTAAACCACTAGCACTTTTAAATTTCCATGGGCTTTGATACAAATTAAAATCCAACCAACCTTATCACTTTAAAGACTACACAAGATCTCAAATGATGTAAAGATTACTATCAAAAGAATAATTCCATTAGTTCAAATAACTAGAGATGCAGGTATAGAAAACCAACATAATTTTTCAGAAATTGCAGCTCGCATAGCCTGTTTTCAAAGAATTGTGTAGACTTCGTTACCAAACGAAAACAAGTGTTTCTTGGCTCATTTTAAACAAAAAAATATAATATTTCACATAAAAATAATAGAGAAAATCAGTGAGTTTTATATCTATGTCAAAGTGTTTTAGCAAAACAGGACAGAAATCACGTTTCTCAGAAATTGCAGTTTTGGCAGTCTATATTCAAAAATTCATGCAAAATTCATTACCCAACGGAATTTAGCAAATTTTGTTTCGTTGGAAATATTAGAAATCCAACTTTGACACAAAAATGATAAGAAAAGGTAATCAGGTACATAGGTGTATTCAAAGATCTCAACAAAACAGGACAGAATTCAAGTTGTCCAGAAATTTCAGTTTCAACAATCTATATTCAAAAATTCATGGAAAATTCATTAAAAAATGAAATTCAGTGAATTTGGTGTCGTTAGAAAGCCAAGAAACTTAAATTTGATATAAAAATTATAACCAAATGTAATAAGGAACAAAGATATGTTTAAACATCTTCATAAAACAGGACAGCTACACAGTTTTTCAGAAACTTCAGTTTTGGTAGTCTTCAATCAAAAATTCGTATAAAATTCATTATACAACGGAATTTAGCAAACTTGGTCTCGTTTTAAAGCTAAGAAATCTTTATTTATCATAAAAATAATAGGAGGAATTTTTAAGGAACTTATCTATATGGAAAAGTCTCGACAAAACAGAACAGAAGCACAATTTCAGAATTTTCGGTTTACAAACAAGATCATAAGATTGTTTCAAAGACAAATTGATAATTCAAGGGAACATGATGAATTCCAAATGCCCAATTTAATAAATTCAAGGAATAATAACTTCATGTACAAGTTAAATTAATCATGGAATCGGATTAAAATTAGGGAAAGTTACTTTGAATCATGAAATCAAAGAATTATAAGAATTAAAACCCAATCAAATTCAAAGCAAACCCATGGATAGATTTATGGAAGTAAAATAGTTAAAAATCAAATTAGATGAAATCTCTAACTTTTCATAAACCCTAAGTTCATAATCAATAAGTATGAATTCCTTTATAAACATTTACAAATTCACCAGATAGAGTATCATAAGAGTATGAAGAAACTTCAACTCCATTAAATATAAGGGAAAATAATCGTTTGGTCCTTTTTTAGGTGTACCCATGTCAGTTTAGTCATTTGGGAAAACGCCTTTACTGTTTAGTCCATAATTATTTAAGAATATTAAATGGACCAAAGTACCCTTTCGTGTTAATTTCTACTTATTTTTTGTAGCAGTTCATTCGTCAAAATGAACTCCTGTTAATTTCTACTTAATTTTTCAGAAATCACCTTTTAAACCAGAGTTCATTCCAGAAATTAACTCCTGATAAAAACCTATATCAACCAGAGTTCATTCTAGAAATGAACTCCTGATAAAAACCTATATAAACCAGAGTTCATTCCAGAAATGAACTCCTGATAAAAACCTATATAAACCAGAGTTCATTCCATAAATGAACTCCTGATAAAAACCTATATAAACACAACAAAAACCTAAATCATCAAAAATCAGATCGAAGAACAAAAAAAAATGATGAAAACAAACATAGATCTATAAGAAATCATCATCGTATCGTCTTCATCTTCATTGTGTTCATCGTCTCCATTATCTTCATCTTCATCGTCTCCTTCATCGTCGTCTTCATCATCTTCATCATCTCAATCATCTTTAACAGCAGCAGAGAAGAAAGATACACAAATCTTTATCATTTTCATCATCTTTAAAAACAGCAAAACCAATCTCGTAATCGTCAAAATCAAGCTTTATAGATCTGTAAATCAATCTTTATCAACGTCTTCATCAGCGTCTTCATCATCATATTCATCGTTGTCGTTCTTCATCATAAAGATCTTCATCAAAACAAAAGAAGAAGAAAAACAGAGACAAAAAGTAGATATAGAAACAGGGGAGAGAAAACAAAAAAGAAAACGATTCCCTTTCTCTTATTAATTGAGTATATATATGGCCACCAAAAGGTTATTTATGCCACTATAAAAAGAAAATTACATCATCCATGACGTCATCCCGCGTGGGTATTGTCCACTCTAGGACCAAACTATAATTTTTAGGACCAAACTATAATATATTTTTCTAAAAAGGACTAAACAAACAGTTGACTGAGTCAACCAGACTAGACTCTCTCTAATATATTATTTCTAGGACTAATAGGTATTTCCTACTAAATATAAATCAGGGAATAAACACCATTAAAATCAATTCAAAACAGATTCAAAGAGAAGTTTTTCCCCTACCTTTTGTGTAGCAAACAAATCAAAAGCTTCCTACTTGAATCAAATGAGCAAACGATATAAAACAAGCTTGAAATTCCAAGTTTTGTGATAGAATTTTTTCTTGTGTTTGATGTAGGAGAAAGAGAAATCAGATTTGAAAATAAAAGAGATTAGTTCAACCGAAATTCAGCAATTGAAACTTATCAAAGGAAGTAAAAGATCAAAATACCCTTCTTTAAATATAAGCAAGACACATACTCCTTCGCATGTGTCATTTTGTCACAAATTCGAGAATAAATACCTCTATTAGCATTCGTACACGCTACGGGCTGGCTCACGCAAAGAGAAATATAATTTCTCAAACAAAATACAAGTGTTTCTCAAGAAAAACACAACTAGGTTTCACGCTCCACATTGCACTACTTCTAGTCTTCCAATCCAAATGGATTGGGTTCGCACCCTAATATTTTATGAAAAAGAACGCTGGTATTACAGAGATATTGCGCAAGGCGCAAAAAATTAATTTTTGCAAATTTATTAGGTTAAAATTTGAATTTTGCGAGTTGTCACAATATTGGTCAAATTTGGTGAATTCTGTGTGTTGACACAAAATTCTTAATTTTATCCTCAGAGAGCAGTCAACGCGTCTTCTGATTGAATACTTTCATGCAGACCTTAATCTTGATACTTCGGGAAATTCATGCTACTCAGCTGCGAGTGAACACTAATTTTCATGTCATATCAATATTAAGAGTTCAGCCGGGGAACATGGCATAGGAAAATACTCATCGGGCTCCGGCATTAGTGAGTAATGCAGCTAGGAGCTTAAATACTCATTAGGCTCTATACTAGTGAACAATTCATCTAGGAGCTTGATTTTCAATATAATATGAAGAGAGACATAGGTACTCATCATATTTTGATATATTCTTCAAATTCCTTGCGGAATATAGACATATCAAGGTCTACTACTTCTGATGCCGGGTCAGGTAGACAGACTTTTACAGTTTTCGTCCTATACTAAAAACCACCATCAGCAAGTGGAAAATTGGAGGTGGGTGAATCTCTATACGATAGAGAAACCATATTTTACAGATAACCCACAATGAAGATCCTGTTATGGCTGATCTATTAGCTCCAATGTCAATTTCAGAGCAATTTACGGTTGAAATTAACCAAAGAAACCAACCGTAGGAGCCATTTACAGTTGGAATTAACCATAGAATCCAACTGTATGTGCCATTTACGGTTAGTATATGATGAACATCCAACCGTAACTGGTTAAAATTAGGAAAACCCAATCATAAACCAGTTACGATTGGATTGTTCTCTTACGAGACGAAACGTAAATAGGTTACGGTTCCTTTGCCGGTGGCTAGTATCCAACCGTAACTACTTACGGTTGATAACATTCAAGTCAAAGCCAACTGTAATCAAACTCAAAAACTTAACCTATTTTCACTCAGGAATTTTACGGTTGTTACTGTTAAAATCGAAACCAACCATAAATAATTTTACTGCTACAAAAATAAACCGTAACTGGATATTCCAAACATTTTTTTAGGATTTACGATTGGTAGTTCTCCAGTAACCAACCGTAACACCTTCAGAATTCGAGTTTACGGTTGGTAATTGAAGAATAACCAACAGTAACTCCAGAAATCATAGTTTTTTTTATTTATTTAAATATATTTGATGATGATTATCAAAGAAACACTGATTTTGATTTCGTTTCTTTTAATGATTAGGTTTGAATAGATATGAGGGTAATTTAGTCCTTTTAAAAATGGA
Source organism: Papaver atlanticum (assembly GCA_023531105.1). NCBI lineage: Eukaryota > Viridiplantae > Streptophyta > Magnoliopsida > Ranunculales > Papaveraceae > Papaver > Papaver atlanticum. The sequence continues at coordinate 1,340,419 of JAJJMB010009231.1, read as the reverse complement.
AGGGTAATCTAGACCTTTAACATGACACTAGGACACCCCCTAACCAATTTGGTAGACATTATTATCATGGTTCAGCCCCTCCAATGGAATCATCATCCCCTATAATAGGTTACATTTTTTATGCCTGGCATATATAATGTACTCTATTGTCTCACTTTTATTTTGCTAAATTCCTCGACATATCACCTTTTTATAGTCTCATACAGCTAGCAAGATTTTAAAATTGGACCGGATGAAAGACATGGGATGTTACGTTCTCTAACCAAGCGAAGTTGGGGTTGCAAAAATTTCGACCTCACGTTCCAGTGACGGATCTAGGAAATTTAGGCGGGAAGGACAACTATATAAAGTGTAACATAATATTGGGGGAAAAAAGAAATTTTTAGCCGTTTTCTTCTTTTACAAATCTCAATTATAGGAAAAATCTTTGTAAGTAAATTTTATTCATTTAATTAGATCGATCAATAGTATTGCTAAACAAAACTAATCTCTAATACAGAAAATACTAAATCTAAACAATCCAATTACCATAATTTAAGATACTTGGATTATAACACACACTTTCTATTATAGTTGAGATTGTTTTCCATTTTTACTCACAAACTTTCATCAGTTTTCCTAGTATTGTTTAAATTTTTATTTATAAAATACAAGGGGGAAAATCAGAAAAACTCAACTGAACCTAAATTTTCTCCATTGTTCTACAAATTTGTTGTGGACGAGGGAGGAAAATTGTCCTCCTTAGTCAACTAGCTGCATCAGGTCAACTAGTTGCATCACTGTAACTGTCTGTTCTCGATTCAGTGTGGACATATATCATTTTTATCAGAAATTAAGTATACCAAGCCTCACAACTCCAATCCTTATTTTCTTTAGATTCTCTACGTACAAGGAAACTTAAAGTTGACGGCCTTTCAACTTATAACTGCTAATTAAAAAAAATCACCTCTTACAAACTGCGGATCCAATCACTAATAACATATGTATGACAAGACTTTTTTTCTTCTATTGGTTAAAGAGAAAAATCATTAATTAGAGAGGTATTTAATAAAGGTACCTCAATCTAATGAATACAAGCCAAAACAAAAAACAAAAGAAAAGGCGAAGCAAAGGGGAATTTGGAAACCCAAAACAATAAAAACAAGCTCACAAATGCCAGTATAAAGAGTCTCGTAATGTTATCATCATATTCGTCGTTATACCTAACATTTTTGTGTTTGATTAATAAAAAAAAAAACGCTTGTAGTTTGACGTTTCTAATGAGGCTTACCAAGCTTTCCATATTGTTTTAGTCTTTTGCATTCCGCTCTCTCCTTATGCACCACCATTTGCAACTGGGATGTTATTCCATATTCGATAAGTGTTTGGTCTCCCCGATTAAACTTCAAAGACTTCACATTTGTGATGAAGTTTGGGTTGTAAGTCTGCCAAAAACAACACCATTCTACTAAGTAATCCCAAATTCTCCAGGTCCTCCATCATTCACAAACTAAATGCGAGCTAGTTCCATTATTTTCGTGACAAAAACAACATAAATTAAAAACATTCATACCCCTTCATAAAAGCTTATTTGTCGTCATTATCTTATCATGAGAAAGGTCCAAAGAAAAAAGTTAATGTTGCGAGATACTCAAGGCTCCAAACAACATCGTTTGGAAAATTGGATCACAATGATCTTCTTGGCTCCTAATACCATCATCAAGCGTAGTTGACCATGATCATTTACGACACAAATACGGCTATACAAGACACCTTTTTTAATAGAGCTGGAAGAAAAAAATATATTATTATAGTTATTATATTAAATGAAATGGTTTGAGAGTATATTTTCCTAGACATAAACCCCAAATTATACCACCTTCCATAACTTCATACATACTAACCACGACAAACTCCTTAGTACTTAAAGCCTCGTATGCCAAAGTAAACTTATCTTATAGTCTTTATTCACCAAGCAAAAATTTTCCCAAAAATCTAGTTTCCTTGCTCGCAACAATCTTGAACCTAACTATTGTTAAAATCTTCAATCTCTTATAGATATTAAACCACAAGTTACCACCTTTTGAACCTTTGGATCGGAGGTTTTCCCAACTGGTACATGTTTTGCCAAATTTCTCAACTATAATCTTCCTCCACAATGCATCTTTCTTTACATCAAACTTCACCTTCATTTTTTTTAGCAAATCCGAATTCACTTGCTTAGATATTCTTATACCAAGACAAACTCAAACTCTCACCATAAAACATAACATTCTAAGAAGGTGATATTAAAAAATAATTATTGATCAAATAAGAAAATTTTGAAAGTTAATTAAGGAAGACAAAACCAAAAATAACTTTTTAGGTAACAATCTATATTTCTCGTCATTAATCAAGTAAGCAACAATCCCAAGTCTTTGATATTTTATATTTTTAAAATAAAGCAGATCATTAAAGAAAAGAAAAGAAAACATTTGAAAGTATAATCAAACAATAACCCAAATAAGGAATTCATGATTTAAACAAAATAAGTGAGTTAAAATATTCTTTGAGTTTCATAGCAACCGCATGTCCATTTTATAGTATTGGTGGAAACCAAATAAGTCGTAAACAAGCGTGTGATTGTATTGTAGTTTTCATTAATCGCCTAACGTTCAGGAGTTAGATTTGTGTTGATAATATAGCTATATACATCAAACTTCGAAAAAGATTAGTTAAACCCCGTACAAAACTAAATTAATAAATTAAATAATACTAGATTTCGAATGTAATGGTTATGAAAATCAATTATTTTCTTTCGTAAGGAAGTTATAGGATCCGAAGAAAAATAATCTCTGGTAACTCTTGATAGCTCGTCATATATAGTGTGATGATTACATGTTATGAATAGAAAATGAGACAGAAAATAGAGAGAAGAAAAAGAAAGAAATTTTATTCATGTACATTTACAAAGGTTTAGGGCTCTATTTTATAGAGTTTCGATATTTGCTGCCCAAGTAATAGGGTCCCACTAAAATGATCTTCTAAATGATAAACTTCCATTTATAATAACATTGTATTTTGTAACACATGACACATATATTTTTCATTAAAAAAAGATGGACTTTCTCTTCAAGTTTCCTTTGTTGCATTCTTTATTACAGAAGTACAGTGGTGCACGCTCCACTAATGAAAAAGAGCTACTCTATGTGTATGTTTCCACACTACCACTAATCATTCCACTACTTTTATTTTATTTTTTTGGCCAATCGCATGACTGCATGTCATCAAATCTACTTAGTCCTACAAATATGAACAACTTTATGAACCTAATAAGATTTCAATCAAAACTTAACAATACTAATCTCAATCGAACCATCAGAATTCAAATTTTAATAGAAATATAAAGTCAAATTAAAGAAAAGAATTTAGTTTTACCTTTAGAGCGCCGGATAGCTGCTAACGCATTCTTTTCGGACCCAAACCTAACAAATGCGAAAGTCGTCCCATCCGTGGATTCCGGCATATAAACTTCAGCCACTCTGCTAAACTTTTTAAAATGCTTGTACATATTATAAGGATCGGGATCTGAGAAGTTTTTAACTTCAACAGAGTAAGTATTTTTGATGTCGACCTGAGGATCTTTAGTATAATAAGTTGCTTCTATAGAGGCTCCAAACATTGGGTTTTGAGGGCTCACAAGATGACAAAATCGGGTTATGACATAGTAATCAACAAAACCCCATATCAAACTATTTTTTGTAATGGCTAAAATACCCTCCATGAATTATAAAATTAAATTTATTATCTTCTCCTTCTCTTTTCATTCATAAATCATGATGAAGATGATGATCATAATTTTATCATGGTGAAGATGATGATCATATAAAAAAAAACCTAAATCTATTATCTTCTCCTTCTATTTTCATTCATAAATCATGATGAAGATGATTATCATAATTTCATCATGATGAAGATGATGATCATAAAAAAAAAACCATTATTGTTCTTCCTCTCTTCTTCTTCTCCATCGCAATGAAGATGACAATCATAAAAACAAAAAACTAAGAAAACCCATCACTTACTTTTTCTTTTGAAAACCCCCAAATTCGAATTGTAAGCTAACCTACGGTGAGGAAACTTCAGTCGAACCAACCGTAATTCAATCTACGGTTGGGATTATTTAATCAACCAGACCGTAGGTAGAAATTATGGTATGGAGGTATGAATTATTCAAAACGTAGAATTTTTGAACCCAGAGTATATGGTTTGGAAGTTAAGAACTCCAAACGGTAGATGACTTATAGGTGGGAACTCAAATTTCAAATTTTTTCACTTAAGATAACCAACGGTTTGAAAAACAAACCTATGCAAAGTCAATTAAACCTACGGTTTGGAAGTATAACTTCCAAACTGTATTCAAATTCAGTTAAATCTACAGTTTGTAAGTAAGAATTTTCCAAAATGTAAACAATGCCTACGGTATGGAAAATAAGAACTTCAAACAGTAGACAGTTCTGAAACTATTTTTTCAAAAACCTAATTCGATCGATTCTACCTATTCATGCATTAAAACCAATGAAATAAGATGGGTTTTTTGATTTTTACCTTATTGAAGTCATTGCGGGTGGATTAAGTGGTGTTAATCGATGATGAATTATTTTTTGAATTGATGATTAATCGAAGAAATAGGCAATGGAGACGATGGGGAAGAAGAAAATGGAAGAGTTAAAGGAGAGGAATGAAAACAAATTAGTTTTAGGTTTAAATATTTAATAGGTTAAGGATATTTAAGTATTTTTCTTATGAATTAGATCCCCCTTATCTTCATTGTAGGATATTTGAATCCGTAGGAGCCCTCAAAACTCTTTCCTTGGAACCCCTATAATAGGCATCTTTCTTTGAACTTGATGACGAAGCCATGGCGCTTGATGAGGAGAAGACTACGAGAAGAAGAAGAAGGGGTTCCAGACCTAGGATTAGTTTTGGATGCTTGTTATCTTTACTCTTTAAATCGACAGTGCCTCCCCGATAACAAAACTAGGCCCTCGGATTGTCAAATGATATGAGTATTCGATCAGAACCGTCCAGCTTGCAGTTCCTGACATATGGGCAAACAAACAGTGGCTAAACGCGTCCCATCGTCATAGAAACAAGAGTGTTAAGATTATCGGAACTTTAAGCACCGAAACAACAAATGTTGGAATCAAGTGCTCCTGAAATTAAACAACTGAATGTTAACAAATAATTTGACATATAAATTATCCTGAACACAATAATTCGCGGATACACCTCAAGAATGGGATGTTATACCCCCTCCTGATCAGGGTCATTTTAGGGGGTAGGCAATCTAGGTCGTTGCTTAGAGCCACAAATTTTGGGGGCCAAAGAAAATTATTTTTTTCATTAGTAGTTAATTTGTGATGATAATTATAAGTGTAATTAAAGAGTTTTATCACAATTAATCGGACTATGGTCATAAATTCTAATTGTTAGCAATGCTTTTTGTAACTACTAAAAACATCACTAACGTTTTGATTTTAAATTATAATACCCAGTTTTGAATATTTTATGCCAAATTACAAGTTTAAAAGTCAAAAAGTAACAAAACGAAAATTAGCCAGATTGATTGCTTTCAATAGTAACTAAAACTCTAATTTTGTCCTTACCCATTAAAAAAAAAAACTTCAAGTTTGCTTAGAGCGCCTAAAAACTCTATGTTATGTGCTAGAGTTGGTAGAATATTATGTACATTAACTATTTGAATAAATGCCTAACTTAGACATCAGTTAGGATATCTCAGTTTGGTTGTAACTTCTCATCTTTAGTTAGAGATCAGTTTAGGAAGTTATTATGTATTGGGTATAAATTATCATATCTCTGTAAGGATAAAACATAAAATTGATATTATTAATCGTACTAAGAACTTGTTTTTTATCTGTTCTTTTCTTCTCATTCCAACATGAATTCCAAAACCAAGAAAGGTAATAATGGTAATAGCAGGCTTCCGGTTGTCGAAGAGGTTGAAAACATAACATTATGGCATCAGGACAGGTCAATCGCAGGAGGGGCGTACTGAAGAGAGTCGCATGGACAGATTGGAAGAAATAATGGACAAAGTATTACAATTGCTTATGGATCAAAATATCAACAGATCATTGTCAGATGGTGATTCACATTTTCAGCATCGTCAAAGTGGAGGAAGAGGCTACCAGGGTCTTGGTGAAGGTGGACAGTCATCAACAAATTCACAATCATCCAAAACTAATGTTAAGTTCAAGTTTCCAGTTTTAAGACCCTACAAGTTGGTTATGCCGCGCAACTCAGTTCTTTGATTTCTATCAAGTACCGGAGGAGGAGCGAGTTTCATGGGCGTCTTATCATTTAGATGATAATGCTCAATTATGGTACCAAATACTCAAGCAATAACAACCTTTTATAAATTGGGGAGCATTCAAGGAGGGTTTACTAGCTAGGTATGGTTATACTCATTTTCAAGATTTTTTCGGGGATTAAAAAAAACTAAAATAGATTGTATCTGTAAGATATTATCAGGCACAATTTGGTCAATTACTTAGCAAAGTTGGGAGTCTTAATCAATCCCAACAGGTTGGTTATTTTGTCAGTGGTCTTAAGGAGAGTATACGAGCCGATGTCCAAGCCGAGAAACTTACCACTCTCACAAATGCAATAAGTCTGGCCAAATTATATGAGTCACGCAATCAATCACAACGTCAAACACCATTTGCTTATTACAAAAACCAGGCTTCACCAGTGGAGATAGTATCCTCACCCACGCTCTGTACAACATTGACGAAAATCAAAAATGACACCGGAAGACATTAAATAACGACGAGATAAAGGGTTGTGTTTTAAATGTGATGAACGTTTTACCCCTGGACATCGTTGTAAAAAGCTGTTTTATATTGAAGTGTGTTATACTAATGAAGATGGTGAAGAGATTGGAGAGGGCGACAACCATGCAGCACTTGGGGAAGGATTCATGTTAGAAGAAATTCCTGAAATTTCACTTCATGTCATTTATGGTGTTCGAGCTCCACAAACAATGTGTGTACAAGGATTCATAGAGCGACAACCATTAATGGTATTAATTGATACTGGTAGCACACACAATTTTTTGAGTTATAAAATTGCATGAAAAATCGGCTTGCAACCATCTATGGAAGGTCAGCTTCATGTTGTTACGGCTTCAGGCGAAAAGTTAGAAAGTTCTGGTCTTTCCAAAGGGGTAAGCATTTTTGTTCAAGGTATTTCAATTTCTACTGATTTATACTTATTATCCTTGGAGGGTTATGATGATGTACTTAGAGTACAATGGTTAGGGACTCTTGGTCCAATAACCTGGGATTTCAACAAACTTGAGATGTGTTTCCAAATAGAAGACAAACAAGTGAAGTTGCAAGGTATTTCAACCCGAGACAACAAATGGAGGGATGCAACTGGGATATGTCGCGAGACCATAAACAACGACAGTGGTTTATTGATGCAGTTAGTTGCTTCGGTCAAGGAAGAAAGGAAAGAATTCATGTCAGACAACAGTCACTCAAGGGTGATCGACGAGTTGTTGAATGATCTTCATGGGGATGCTTATTTTACAAAGCTTGATTTGCGATCTGGGTACCATCCAATCCGTATGGAATCTAGTGACATTTTTGGAAACAACGCATCTCTACAACAGCACAACGGAACGGAAAATTGTTTGACCGATGGTTTAAGTGTCCTGTAGATGTTATTTGGGAAATCTTGACGATCATTTTCCAGATTTTGTTTTTAAGGATAAGAGCCTTTATTAGCAAGAGGAAAATGTTGATATCTGCTGGAGTTATTTGTGTTGCTGGAGCTATATATATTCTGTTCGGAAGGCGTACTCTTGATTTGCTCTTGAGGACAGGAGCAATTTTTAGGGCGGAGAAATGTTATGTGCTAGAGCTGGTAGAATATTATGTACATTAACTATTGAATAAATGTCTAACTTAGACATCAGTTAGGATATCTCAGTTTGGTTGTAACTTCTCATCTTCAGTTATAGATCAGTTCTGGAAGTTATTATGTATTGGGTATACATTGTCATCTCTCTGTAAGGATGAAACATGAAATTGATATTATTAATCTTATTAAGAACTTGTTTCTTATTTGTTCTTTTCTTATCATTCCAACATGAATTCCGAAAACCAAGAAAGGTAATAATGGTAATAACAGGTTTCCAGTTGTCGAAGAGGTTGAAGAACATAACACTCTAAGACAACCTGGTTTGTATAAACACTATACAAACTATCCACACTTTGAACTATACAAACACTATACAAAACAAGAAAGGGTGCGTGAAACAAAGCGACAAAAAAGGGAAAGAGTGAGGGATATTGGCCTGGGATAAGTTGAAATGTTATTTTTCTTTTAGAGGTAAACAAAAGGAGTTAAACCAATGCACCCGATTAAGGCAGAAATCATATGCGGAATTATGACTGAAATTAACTCAAAAATGTTTTGATAAGAAAAAAAAAATTGGGTTGTAAGCCCCAACTTTTAGTTGGGGTCTGACTCAACTTACTATTTTTCAGGAAACTGTGATTGTGGAGCAGCCTGATCTAGGATATCTTTCGTTCTGATTAGCTATATTTTTTTTCTTCTTTAAGGTGGCTAGCAAAGCTATTTATTTTCTTTTTATTATAATGAAGCACAAACTCCATTTCCTTATTTTTAGAGAATCTTAATATTTTTTGGGTCGACCAGCGTGGCTGAGGTTTAAATTTATTGAAGGGAGCTTTTGTTAAATTTTTAAATTACGCAAATACTTAATAAAATCTCTATTTGATAAAAAAAAAATTGGTGCTCCATGCGATAACCCGATCTCCATTTATTGGTCAAGCGGTTTAAGTGTGTAAAGTGGTCCATGGTTGTCACACTTGGGATTTTAGGGCGACCGACCTAGGATTCAAAGTGGGGCGTTACAACGCTTCAAACAGCTCCATTGTTTGCGCCCGACCATTAAGCACATCAAATTTGAAAAAGGTACTCTTCCAAATGATACAATATAAATGGATGTTGTTGGGACCACCATAATTTATTAATTAAGCGAGATATTAATTAACCGTTAAATTAATAATTATTAATTTATATATTATTAATTAATAGCTTATTAACTTATAGAGAAATTTATTATCAAATAATTATTTTCTAAATACCGTAGAATATTAAATTCTTCAAAGCACCTTTCAATCTTCCACTTTGCTTCATTGTAAACTTCGATCAACGTATAATACAACTTTAGACAATTTGGATTAACATTTAGACGGTGAAATCACTCAAGACTTGCAAAATTTGATCGAAAAGCTGGGTTATAGCAATTCAATGAATGTCAAGATGTCCTGAATATCCGGAAGAAAACGAAGTTACGCTATTGTTGACTGATGAAGAAATAATTGAGAGCGTTATGGGAATTGATAAAGATGGGAAAGAAGATGATGAAAGTTCTACAATAGACCCCCCTTCAAAAAACGAGGTCATTAAAGCGACAATCACATTAAATAATTTCTTGATGAGCTATGAGAAAAGAACACCGATTTTTTTTACGACAATGTGATATTGATTTTAAGAACAAACAGAAGACAATCGAATCATTTTTCAAAAAATCATCATAAATCATTAATATATTGAATATATATATATATATATATATATAATGAATTATTAATTTATATTTCATATGGAGCCTACATAAGTAATAAAAATGTATTATTTCATAATTTTAACGAATTATTAATTTGACACGTTGTTTCGAACTCGGGACAGCTAAAAACTAAAAATAAGTACTACCTACGGTTCTGGAGAAGAGATATTTTCACTTTTTCATTTTAGCCTAAAAAAAGTTAAATTGAAAAAATGAAAGTACATTTCCGGAAATGGAACGAGTATTATTTTAGAGAGTTTATTAAATAATCTGAGTATTAACTAATGGAGTTTCTAAAGTAGTTTCTTTTGTTTTGAACGGGAAGATCAAGCGATACTGTCATAGGCCCATAGCGCTTGCTCTAAGCTATTCTTTCACCGTAGGTCCATAGCTTTGAATCCTTGCGAAATTAATCCATGAGCTATTTCGGTACTCTTGAACAACAAACGACCCCTGAAACTGCATCGAAAGATTCGAAAACGCTAAGCTATATCCATGAAATCAACATAGATTGTACATATCTGTCTCTGTTTCATTTTATTTGTCAGCTGAAAATTTGTTTTACGTACTTGAACTTGAAGAACAATAAGAAACACTCAGAAGATTAGTAGACGATTGCAGATTGTAAAGCAATATCTTATTAAACAACTTAGCAAAAGATACATATAAATCGTCATCAACATTTGATGCATGTAGTTCAGATCCGATTCGTGTATTTGATGAGCCATTAGAGAAGTTTGTTGATGTTATTTCTTATGGTTGCAGCGATATATCCAGACTCAGTCGGTATGTATGTTTTCCTCAACATTGCCTGCCTTTAGTGTGATTTTGATTTTGAAATTGTTAGAACTTCCGCTGTAATAGGTTTTTATTGGATTAGCAGTTGCAAGAGAACTAAAATTTTAGGAAAATTCTAAACATGATAAGTGCCACGTTTTGATTTTGTTGACCAGGGTTTGCTATGTACCACGTGGGTTACGCAATACCATTACATTTGATCTGTGAAGTGTATTGCACTCTTGGTCATCAGGAGAAATCACAATAATAAAAGTGTAGCGAACAAACTAAGCAACCAGGTGCATATTTATCTTTATGTATGCAGTTTGTAGAGAAGGAGGTTTCTGTGTCACTATTTTGCATTGCTTCGGTCCAGGAGGTTAGAAATTTTGTATTTTAAGTTCGTTTTGAAAGTAGTGAGAAAATCCAATTCCTCATTAGTGCACCTAGCGTGTTGTGCCTTGTTGATTTTATGTCGTGAAGATATAGGGATTGATTCTGGCCTTGTGTGTCAAGCATCTACGATGCACCTGGGTTTGTAGCCCTGTCAGTAACCCCTGTGTGTACTCCAAGAAAGTCGGTTCTGTTAGCAGTTTGACACATACTCTTGTTTTGTAATTCATGTAGATTTTTTTTTTTTTTTTTTTTTTTTGTAATTGGTTGGCACATACGCACCTCGATATATACTTTGGTATCAACTGATGTAGTGCAACAAAGTAAATAAAAATCCTTCCACAATTGGTAAATGCCGCAGCTATATTTTTCCAATGCTAGTTATTGAGTTAGTTGTTTCTTCTGATGAATAACAAGATGAGTGCTTTATGCTGCTGGGATTCGTTTAGTAACTTTTGAAATGCTGCATGATCAATAAGACGATAGTAGATCCTTCGAATTCTTGTAGGCCACAAAAAATATTTACAGACAACTTTCTTTGTTTGGTCATGGATCTAATCCTCAAGAAATGCTATTGGAGGGAGAACCACAGAACTAAGGCCTTTGGTCACACGTCATCGTTGTTCGTGGAGCTATCAGATATAATCCGTAGGATGAGTGCGCTGATGTGAACTTTTCTCCAGCAGCTGAATTTCATCTATTCTCTACAAGACAAGAATGATGCACCATGCAAATATTTTAAGAAAATCACACTTGTAACCGCTTTTACTTCCCTCAACAATAGTCTGGCTATGTTTCTCATTTTGGATGAAGTATTGACAAAACAATGACCATATGAAGGACTATGTATCTCTTTTCACAAGGTATGATTTAACTTCCCATAGTTATTCTAGACATCTTTTAAAATCTGTTCTGGTAACCAATGAAAAGTTTGGAACTTATATCTATTTGCTTACTGATCATTTTGGGACGGAATCTTTATATCGATTTGGCATCATCCTTTGGGTAATGTTGTATCATAAAACCAGTATATTGAAGTAATATTGCATGCGTGCGAATGTAGCTTATACCTGGACAACTTGGGATGAGTTTGTTGTAAATGATCTTTGCAATATGTTTTTCTCGTTACTTTTGTTTGTATATCAGTTTCTAAGAATCATATTTTCCTTTAGAATGTTGAATAAGGTAAAACTTGAAGTTGACAATCTTGAGATCGTCGTGAGGGATCTGGACTGCCTAGATCAAGTGGTTAGTCACCTAGGAAGACTTTTGGAGTTTGGGCTGTATAAGGTAAAATAATGATGTTTTTTTATGAATGAGCGTCAGTATCATTTTCCAACGAGCAATGCTACACCTACAGCCAAATATCCCGTGAAAAATCCCAAAAAGAAACCAGACAGCGTCTTGGCTGTCCTCTAGCATTTGGATAGGCAATGGTTAAAAGTGGGGCCCAAACACTTGTTTCAGTCGGGATTTTGCGTCGGTAAGGCTAGCATTTTCCAGTTTCTCACCACCACAAGGACTTTGCTTCTTGTTACAGCGTTTATTACGTGAGGAATTGTCATGGATTGAAATTATGCATAAGGTCAGCCAGAACATCAAATTCCTTGATGAATGCACAGCTTCTGTTCACGATGGCTTATTAGCAATCCTTGCACGACTGGGTAAGTATTAAATACACTGCACAAAACTATCAACAGCAATACCTGGATACCGATGTAAACGTGACTAAATAAGAAAATCCTCAAGAACAATTTAAGATCTCAGTCCAAAGTGGTCATGACATTTGGCATATGAGTTCACTAATAAGAATATCACAAGAATAATTACTAGTTAAGAAAATTCATGAATTCTACCCATATACCCTTACCACCAAGATCAACTGACATTTGTATTACAATCATTCATAAAAAAATTATGGAAAACTTCTCACAACTAGGAAGATTTTACCTTAATTAATTTAAGTTGATGGCCATAACTATCCAACTAGAACACCACCCATTTCCTTTCTTTCAGGACTTCCGTCAAACAGTTCTGCGCAGTCTAGCGCTTCTCTGCACACTCGAATCGGATAGATACCCAATAATTTCCTCCGTGCACTAAATCAAAAATACTGAAATCACAACCATTCATCATCATACACCATTAGCAACAACTCACTTCTTGGCTGCTTCCACCGCTAAGAAAAACGTATGCAAAGCTTTCACAAATTCCTACCCAAAGCTAGGTTAAAATCTCTCATTTATTACTGTTAAATTTGATTCCAAAAGCAAACATAACGAACTAATATTTCTATAGAAATCAGATCTCTTATTGTTTCAATTTTAAAGGAAAAGTTGTTGGTTTGAACTCATCTGACATTTTTGAGTTGAATTTAGGAAAAATATTTGCCGCCTGCATTCGTAATGGCTCAACTGCTACCTTCAGTTTGGGGTAGAGCATAGTCCTTAAAGATATTATGGAACAAGCTTTTAACCTAATAAATTTCACAACAGTAAGCGAAATCTGAGACCAGACACATCTTTTTTGCCTATATACTCATCAAGATATACTATCATGGGAAACTAAAAGCTTGAGTTATCGCTGACAACTTAGTATTATCCAAAATGAATAAAGACTCTGAATCAGCATGTTTTGGTACCTGAAGCAGCATATGAAGATCCAATATCGAATTTGCCAGGAGTATTCTCTGAAAGCATTCCCCATAGCCGGAATGAGTTTCCAAGACGTCTTTGTGGCTCCCACATGTAAATGAACCAGGGGCTACTAATATACTCCCTCTGTTTTTGGAAAAGAGATTCTTTCACTTTTTTATTTTAACCTAAAAATAAGCCAAATTGAAGAAGTAAAAGTATCTCTTTTCCATAAACGGAGGGAGTATATGTCAGAGTAATATTTAAAAGCGTAAGAGGTTTCAGAAATTCACTTTTGGAATGACGATGAGGTCAAAATAAATTTGCAAAAATTAGGTTTTTTGTGCGCCCTGCGCAATATCTCGAACCCTATTGGTCGAGACCAAACCTAGGTAAGCTAGGAAATTAATCCGCCATGGACTAGTAAGAGCAAAATCCTACCAAAAGTAGAAAAAAAGAAATAAAGAGGAACTGCGGCAAGTAAAAGCAGCAGCAAAGGGAGGCGTGGCCACGCCACTTGGCCGTCCGATCTGCTCTAACAGGCACCGTCCGTGGACGATATGCCACACTCCATGTTGCAGCTTGCCTGCCCCTTTCCCATCGACCAATCAGATCGTTTTAAATGCGCCACACGCAATTTAAAATAAAGTTGGAAGTTGGCTGGTCCACACGCCTAAATTCCTTAAGGAATTTAATATAGACTTCCCATGACAGTCTTAAAACGATCACGGCCACACGTTTTGGCCACTCGATTTATCAAGCTTAGCCGCTCCCTAACACGACTGGACAAGCATCGTCAGGCATTGATAGACGCATTTATGTGTCTATTTTTCATCTCTTTTGTGTATATTGTTAGTACCCATTTTTGTACTAATTTTGGTATTTTATCCCTTTGTAGGTGTTTTTGGAGGAATAGGTTTTTGCGGCAAAATTGGCTCGAAAAGTTGATAAATGCAACCCAAGGGACGAGTGTTATGCGGACTCCAGCAACGGATAAGGGGCGACCATTGGATAAGGGGTAACCTTCCCCTTCACGTTCAAATTCTGAATTTGGGCGGGAAACCAAAAACTTAAAAGCGTGTTCCTGGCAGATTTGGTGATGGATTTTTAGAGGTGTTTGAGGTCGATTAAACCTCTGATTTTCACAGGGTAGACTCCTTATGGGTCTAGGAGTCTAAAATGGGTGTTTAAATCGATTAAACTGGGCTCAATCGACGGGTTTTGATCTCAACAGCAAAATATGGAAAGTCACGTGTGTGACCGATTTTAGGAAATTTTAGAGAGATTAAAGTCAAGATTTTCTTCCCAAAGCTTAATATATATCTAAGGAAGAGTTTAGAATCAAAAGGAAAGCCCAGATATGCGTGGAAATTCTAAAACAAGAAATTGCCGCAACTTTGCCGTGAAGAGAAAGAAAGAGATTTCGCAAGATTTTGGAGAGATTTAATCGCTCTTTTTGATATAAATAGATTGGTTGGGTCATATATAAGGGGTGTCGAGAGTTTGGGGGGCTGAGGAGTCGAGAATCAGAGGTTTACAGGCCGCTGCTGCTGCTGTTTTCTGCTGGTGCGGAGCTGAAGAACACGAAGAACATAAGACGCACACTGAACAGTCGCGAAGAACACGAAGAACTTCGACCCACATTAAACCGTCGCATAAGCAGTCTTATATTCTCGTTTATTAACAGCACTTCAGTTGTATTGGTGATTCTGTAACGCCAAAAAAGCGTTGCAGATTCGCTGTATTATTATTTCCTTTCAATAAAAACACCTTTTGAGCCATGTTTTTATCTTTTGAGCATGTTTTTACCATGAGGAGCTAAACCCAAACACTGGGATGACGGAGGAAGACGAATATCATACTTGGGGTAATTTTATTAATTCTTTTTAAGACTTTTGCATTAATTTTAATTGAAATTATGATTTGAATTAATTGGTTGTCATTTAATTTGATGATGTATGCTTAGCTTAGGTGTTTTGATACATCATGCTTAGGATTTACAATCAATGTTTTGAGAATCTACCTTGGCAAAAATAGAGTCCTTGTTTTTCTTGAATTAAAATTGTCAAATAATTAATAATTGAACCTTATGTTTTGAATTCGGTGGAATCCTGAATCCCAGTACCTCTCACCATTGTTTAATATTTTTGTATATATTTTTATTAAATTTAAAAACTCGAATCTTCACAAGTCCGAGTGAACGACAACCTTACTCACCACTTTCACTACAACTTAAAAATTCACATCAGGCATACCGGCGGGCCCATTAATACTTCGACCAATCGAAGCCTCTCCAACTCGCCAACAGAGACACTAACCGATTGCCCAAAGTTAGATGGCCGCGCGACTTGCGAAACCCTAATTTCTATTAAGCAGCATTACATTACTGTCGCAAAACGATCTTGGTCGTCCAACTTCGTCAGCCGAATTGATCGGCATAGATTCAATCTCAATCAACGGGCAAGGTGTGGATACACTCACCAGCGGCCCGGCTATTGTGCTGGCCCGTCGAACAACTCCCAGCGCGCGGCTAACACCAAAAACCGTTAGCCTAAAATAAGTTGGCCACACGGTTTTGAAACTTAAATCAACGGCGGCCATTAACTTCCGCAAAATCATCTCGGCCGCCCAACTTCGCCAGTCAAATCGGCCGGCCTAATTCCTATTTTACGAAGCCAACAAGATGTGGCCATGATCACCGGCCAGTTCCATATTCTGATACAAGTCATAAAATAGCCATACCTTCAGAGTTAACCATTCTGATCTCAACACCTTCTTCGCTTCCCTCCCTAAGATCGACCCTTCTCCTTCACTTTGTGACTGAAGCAAGACTGGAACGACCATTTCTTGGTTTAGGCCAGAATTTTACAGATTGATCTCTTGAATCTAAAGTACTCCCGTGCAGTGCATTTGTTTAGGGTTTGAATTCGTTTCTCATCAACACACCCAAATTTACCAAAACCAGCAGAATTAGTTTTTACCCCAAAACAACTGGCGACCACAGTGGGAGATTAATCTCTCGGTTGAGAAGTTAATTTCTTGATTTTCATTTCAATCTTCCCAATTTCAAGATGGTGGATCTTAGGTCTGGATCAGCAACAAATCCCGATGTTTCTGGCGCTGACAACACCCCTGGCGTCAACATTCCTGCCGGTGACACCAATTTACCGCCTACCAGCACAATTAACGCATCTCGTGGCACTACATCCTCTACCACCAACACCAGCGGTGCAGAAAACATTCCCTCCAACGTGACACCACCTATCACCAGAGCCAGAGATGCTGCCGCCATTCCCAATGTTTCTTCGAGCGTAACACCCCTAATTGTTACCAGAGCTACTGCCACTCCTCCATCAGGACGAGAGGCTGGAGGAGCCAGAGGAAGCCAACCCCCTATTATCATTGTTGATTTGATGGAAAGACAAGAAGTTCTCGCTAAGGCTCGGACAGACATGGCTACAACTCAGAAAGAGGTAATTACTTTCCTCAAGACACTAACGGGGCTGCTACCACAAGAACCACGTCAACCCCAAATGGAGCCAATAAGGAGTACTTTTAATGCCCCCGGCGTGAGCACCTCAGCAGGGTGCGCCTATATAGATGAAGAGGCTCGTATTACTCCTGAAAGTCCATTGGAAAGAAATCAGCCATCCAATTTCATCACGCGTGAGGATCTGGAACGACTTCTCCAAAATCGAAGCAAAGAGAACCCGGTAGACCTGCACCAGCATCAACCTCCTTATCCTCCTGATGTGCAAAGAGTTCCTCTCCCAAGAGGATACTCTTCTCCTCAATTTTCCCTTTATGATGATACTGGTAACGCTCGTGAACACATCTCTCGTTTTTTGGAATCCTTAGGAGAGTACGAATACAATCATGTCCTCCGCCTGAAATAATTTTCAAAGTCACTTACTGGAAGAGCGTACACATGGTACAACAACATTGCACCAAACAGCATATCCAACTGGTGTGAGATGGTTACTGCTTTCTACAAGAAATATTTCTTCGTGTCTGAGCAAATCACCTTCTCAGACTTGGGAAGAATATTTCAACGAAACAATGAGCATACAAATGATTATGTCAATAGATTCAGGATTCAGGCACTGGATTGTCACGACCCAAATGTAACTAAACTACAGTTGGTGGAGTCATGCATTAACGATATGGTTCCCATCTATCGCGCTTTATTGGAGAATCTGTGCTTCCATATATATTCTCTGAACTCCATAAAGCTGCTAAGCGGTCGGCTACGATAGCACCAGCACTGTTGGAAAGAACCAGACCATCCAGGAGTGAAGATGCACGTGAGACTCGAGGAAGCAGACGTCTCATCAACAAACAATATAATACTGGACCCTCTGTAAGTGTAGTGGGTGAAGGAGGAAAGAGAAAAGCTTCAACAGCGAAACAACAACCCAAACGTGCGGCACCAGCGTATAAGACGGCTCCATCCCGGAAGGATGCGGCTAAAACTCCTACGCAACAACAAGAAACTGGAGAGGCTGCTCCAAACTTCCAGTTCCCGATTGAAGAAGTAATTGAAATCCTGGAAGCATGGATTCAAGATGATGCCATCAAACTACCTCCTATCAGGCGCCCACCAACTGAGGACGAAATGGCAAATCCAAAATATAGTCGTTACCACAGGTTCGTCAATCATCCAACCAATGAATGCGACAAACTGAAACGCATTTTCAAGGAGAAGGTGGACGCAGGAGAACTTCAATTAGACACCGAAGGAGTTCATAGAGACCCTCTTCCCATCAGGAGTTGTATGATTTCTTGGGACTCCGTCCACAAAACCGTACAGTCTATGATGGAGCATTTATGTGAGATTCTGTATTTCTCCAAGGCGCAGCGTCAAGAAATATTTGCAGCCCTCAACCATATTGTATCAAGAAAGCGGTTGTTTCCATCCAGGGAAGCCGGTTGCAAACCTTAACCTCTCCAGGAAAGCACGACTGGTAGATGCAACTGGTGACTCTTAACCACCGCTCACTTAAAGGACGTCGAGTTTGACAGCACACTGATTGACGCGGCCTTTGACTTCAACATTGTCACCATCAAGAGTCTGAGAGCTGCAAGGATTTAACAACAGGAAGCCGTTCACTACCCAACCATAATCAAAAACTCATAAGTAGATTCCAGAGACGCTTACGGGTACATTAATCTCGAAATCAAGATGGGAGATGCTCTAACACACGCCAAATTTCATATAGTTAGAGAGTACCCAAATTATGATATGGTCTTGGGGTGCTCATGGATACACGACAACAAGGAGAAACTAAGAGTATGTCCGTTGCGAGTGTCTATACCTGAAAGGATCTCCAACAAGCCATCTAAACCCGAAGACTACCTGTTGCCGTATCAACAACTCGCGAATGTGACGCAGCTGCCTGGAGAGAGCGCATCAGCATTTGTTCGCAGATTCCGGACACAAGTAAGTCTTATTGAATAACTCCTTTTGCATCCAGTCACTCCTCCTTCCTCCAAGGTTTGGGGACTAGATCCGATTATCAACCCAGCCGTCACTAGGAGATGTGAATGGGATGCTAGTCCTTTCATGTATTTTATCAAGAGTTTAGAAGCCGTCTCAGTCAAATACAAGGAACCTAAGAATCAAGTGACGGTGCAACACCCAAACCCGTTTCAAGTTGGAGATATGGTAGTGAGAGTTGCTCCTCAGCCTACTCCGTCCGATTCCGTAGAAGGGAAAGACGATCCATACCTAGTGGCAGAAGTTATTTTGGGAGGTTACTGCAAGCTCATCAACGCCGACAAGCTAGAAGGCGTAGTAATACACGCCCGGTGGCTCAAACCCTTCAATACCTAAGATGTCATTCCGCCCTTGCCTCCAAAATTCCTTTTAGTGTTTCCTTTAGCAATTTCCCTTTTCATGCAACATTTGTAATTCCTCCAAAAATGAGTGCACTGCTTGCATTCATAATTAGGGTTTTAATTTATCAGTTAATCAAAGCATCATTTCCTTTAAAATAATTTTTTTCCTGAATCATCTAAAGGAAAAGTCTCGAGTAAACCCAAAACCTCACAAAATCATTACCCATTAATTCGAAACCAGAAAAAATCAAACCATGCAAGATATATCTCATATCTTTCAAAAATACCGAGGGGGATATGTAAAGGAAAAGAAAGCACAAGATTATCAAGCAACGACACATTCTTTCTGGAGCAAGCATCTTTCGCAGAAGCAGCGGGCTTCAACCTTCGCCTGACGAGATCCCTGGAAAAAGTTTTGTTATCTGCAGTTTTCCGGATTTTGGAAATCCCCTTCACGGAACCAAGAAGCAGTGAATCTGAAGTTAGCACATGTGACACTCCCGGGTTGTAACTACGTATTCAGAAACGGCGCGTTGAATCACATTACACACGCCATTAATTGGAGATGAAGTCTATTCACCTAACAAGCACGGATTTTAGATTTCTTAGTCCGTGGAAATGCGTCCATGCTTCTACATACCTAGCCGTCACACTCCTAATATTCAAGAAGCATTTAGTATGCACCGGGGATTATCAAACAGAAGAATGGGAAGGACCCATATTTTGCGACCAAGGTACTAGGCGTGGATCTACCATAACCCTACCAAAGAATGCTACAAGATATTGTGAAATTTTCTAAGGATTTAAATTTATTAGTCGGGAGGTTTCATTCATTCATCCAATTGGAAACATGAAGCCATCAAAGCAACGCGAATGAAAGATCATATTTGATGAATCTTTGGCTCCAGCCGCAGGAAACAGAAAACTATTAAATGACAAAGGAGCATCCGCAAGCTACAAAAAAGATACTCATCTACAAAAAAAGAAATAACAAAGTGGGAAATCTAGTTATCAGCATCAACACAGGGATCAATGGCGCCTTCACTGGAGTTCTCTTTGGAAGCTTCTTCGGCATCTTCTTTATAAGCCACTCCAAGAACCACTTCAACGTTCTCTCCTGAAGCCGCTTCAACGTCCTCTCCAGAAGCTACCTTAACCTCTTCCTTGGGAGCCGCATCAACATCTTTTTCAGAGGCCGCTCCTATATACTCTTCGGAAGCTGCTCCGACATCCTTTCCAGAAACTGCTCCAACAGCCTTTTGAGGATGCTCCGGTTCATCCACATCAGAGTCGAGAATTATGACGCCATTATGGATAGGGTAATCATGTTTATTCCCACCTGGAGGTTGCTTATGCTCAATCCTTCGTCGCTTCAGCCGAGCCGCGAATCTTTCAGCCTTGACACTCGTTGGCTGAGATTCCTCATCATGCCTCCACTTTTCATCCATGTCAATCGAAGTCAGGAAAGCTTGAACACGCTCTCGAATGATACGCAAATGTGCGAGAAGCATACCCTATATAGCACGACCAGCTTCACGAAATGGAGGATCTATTTTAGCTAATACCTCATCGAATGCGGTAACCCTGGGTTTGTCGACTTCAAAACTCTTTTCCGGAGAATTGGAAAAATAATTATCACCAGGAGTTCCCATCAAATACTGTAGAAAAGCGTTGTGGTTTTGTCAACAATCGACGTAGTAAAAAAAAAACTACAAGAGAATATGAAGCAACACCTGAAAAGAAGATGAGCACAACTCTGTGATGATCGGTATGAAAAGAAAGACTCAAGTGCTCCCTTTTATATTTCGCAAACTGGTAAGATCCGGGAAAAGAAAGGATTCTCTACTTGCCGTGTATAATGGCTTTAGATGTGGGATATCAACCGATTAGATGCTTATCTACCTAGAGACAATTGACGTATGCTAGGAGGACGATCACCGCGTGCTTGGATACTTCATTAAACGAGTCTTACTCAAAGACCGAGCCAGTCTCTATCCTGGTAACATCTGTCTGCCTCGCCTCATAAGTTTTATCTTTATTTGTCACCATCTATTGCATACCCCGCAACAATGTCACTGTTACGTACAAAGCAAGGGACTTAATGTTGATGGTGGTTTTCAGTTCAGGGCTAAAATTGTAAAACCCTGTATTTAATACGCTGCTGTTCTACAAAGAGACTGAGCCATTTAAGAGTGATGAGTGCCCAGGCCTCTTAACTTACAATATGTATTGAGCAACTCAGTATATTTATATATGAAATTTATCCAGAATGGTGCGTGTAGCAACAACCCAAAATATTTTGTAAATTTTATCAATCTCCCGCCTGCATTATTCATTAATGTATGGCTTATTGAATATTTTTCCTATGCTATGTTCCCCGGATGAACCCTTAATATTGATATGACATGACAATTAGTGTTCACTCACAGCTGAGTAGCATGAATTTCCCGAAGTATCAAGATTAAGGTCTGCATGAAAGTACTCAGTCAGAAGACGCGCTGACTGCTCTCTGAGAATAAAATTAAGAATTTTGTGTCGACACACAGAATTCACCAAATTTGACCAATTTTGTGACAGCTTGCAAAATTAAAATTTTAACCTAATTAATTTGAAAAAAATTAGGTTTTTTGTGCGCCCTGCGCAATATCTCGAACCCTATTGGTCGAGACCAAACCTAGGTAAGCTAGGAAATTAATTCGCCATTGACTAGTAAGAGCAAAATCCTACCAAAAGTAGGAAACAAGAAATAAAGAGGAACTGCGGCAAGTAAAAGCAGCAGCAAAGGGAGGCGTGGCCACGCCACTTGGACGGCCGATCTGCTCTAGCATGCACCGCCCGTGGCCTATCGGCCACACTCCATGTTGCCGCTTGCCGGCCCCTTTCTCATCGACAAATCACATCGCTTTAAATGCACCACACGCAATTTAAAATAAAGTTGGAAGTTGGCTAGTCGACACGCCTAAATTCCTTAAGGAATTTAATATAGACTGCCCATGACAGTCTTAAAATGATCAAGGCCACACGTTTTTGCCACTCGATTTATCAAGCTTAGCCGCTCCCTAACACGACTGGACAAGCATCGGCGGGCCCATTAATACTTCGAC
This sequence comes from Papaver atlanticum, assembly GCA_023531105.1. Taxonomy (NCBI): domain Eukaryota; kingdom Viridiplantae; phylum Streptophyta; class Magnoliopsida; order Ranunculales; family Papaveraceae; genus Papaver; species Papaver atlanticum. The sequence continues at coordinate 1,318,028 of JAJJMB010009231.1, read as the reverse complement.
CAATCGAAGCCCTTCCAACTCGCCAACAGAGCCCTAACCGTTTGCCCAAAGTTAGATGGTCGCGCGACTTATGAAACCCTAATTTCTGTTAAGAAGCATTACATTACTGCCGCAAAACGATCTTAGCCGTCCAACTTCGCCAGCCGAATTGACCGTCCTAGATTCAATCTCAATCAACGGGCAAGATGTGGATACACTCACCAGCGGCCCGGCTATTGTGCTGGTCAGTCGAACAACTCCAGTGTGCGGCTAACACCAAAAACCGTTAGCCTAAAATAGGATGGCCACAAGGTTTTGAAACCTAAATCAACCGCGGCCATTAACTGCCGCAAAATCATCTCGGCCTCCCAACTTTGCTAGTCGAATCGGCCGGTTTAACTCCTATTTTAGGCAGCCAACAAGATGTGGCCCTGATCACCGGCCACCCTCCTTCCATAAGGAATAATCGGCCACGCCACGGCCTGCCCATATGGATCCTAATCGATCGCCCAAAGATAGCTGACCGCGCTTCTTATAGAAGTCTTAAATAAATTAGCGGCAACCAATAATTGCCGCAAATCATCTCAGCCATCCGATTTGGCTAGCCAGTTTCACCGGTCTATATTTAACCTGGACCGACCAATAGGATGTTAAAATGGCCACCATCCATCACTCTCCTATAGGGATCGACCGGCCTACCTTTGCATGCGTAAATAGCTCCCAGCAGCTTCCTGAAAATGGCTGGTCACGCTCCTTTTAAGACACTAGGTTCCGCGACCAACCAAGACGGGCTCAATACAACGATGCGTCACATGCATCGATTATTTTGAGTTGCTTGCTTAAAAGCGATGCTTTACATGCATCGAACACATACGATATTTTATGATTATCGGCTTCACAAATAACTTAGTTATTTAACCTAATGGCGTCACACGCTATTCTTTGCGGCAAGTCTCATGACTTGGCTTATCACACATGACTACCCGCCACCTAGCTTGCGCGTGATTGGTCAGAACAATAAGGCAAGACCCACTCAGCAACTTGCCACATATTTTCTATAAAATACTTGAGACATCAAACATGTCACAAACCGGGGGATGTTCATCGGGGTATTGGTCTGGCGGTTTATAGAATGCGGCATGCAACACGCCCATTATGAGAAAGTATCAGGAAAAGCGCACAGTTAGTGCAGCAGAGAAGTTGTGGGTGTAAATTGACTCGTCTTCCCTCATATTAAGACATGGTTTTCTACATTTACACACGATCCCACTTCTCCATCACTCAACTACTCCCGCTTCCTATGAGATCAGGGTGCGTGCAACTATGACTATAAAAAATAGGTTTTCAACCTATTTCAACCAACAACATATTTTTGGTTATCAACACAAGTACCAGAAAAATACCAAGAACTGATAGCTTACATTCCGCAAGCCAGCTCCATATTCTGATACAAGTCATAAAATAGCCACACCTTCAGAGTTAACCATTCCGATCTCAACACCTTCTTCGCTTCCCTCCATAAGATCGACCCTTCTCCTTCACTTTGTGACCGAAGCAACACTGGAACGTCCATTTCTTGGTTTAGGCCAGAATTGTACAGATTGATCTCTCGAATCTAAAGTACTCCCATGCAGTTGATTTGTTTAGGGTTTGAATTCGTTTCTCATCAACACACCCAAATTTACCAAAACCAGCAGAATTAGTTTTTACCCCAAAACACCTGTGACTTTCAGACATGAAAACTTGTAGTAATAAGATACGATCCTCCGACAGTTGTTAGAGACAGAAACACTGTTGCTAAGGATTTAGCATAATATAGTGAAACTGAGACAAGTGCTACAAAGCATAATTCTGACGGGTTAAATGTATTATTCACGCCATAAGCCAAGATTCAGCATCATGTGACTTTGTGCACTAGGTCTAAAGATGCTTGGGATATCTTAGAAACCGTAATCGAAGGAGATACTCAAAAAAGAAGCGAGGCTTCAAAACCTAAATTCTGACTTGGAAAATCTTCGTATGTCTGATGAAGATTCGTTTGATGAGTTTAACCAAAAGGTGTATGGAATTGTTAATGCATGTTATGTGTTAGGGAAGACCATTCCCCAAAGGACATTGTGATGAAAATTCTTCGATCTTTACCAGCAAGATACAAGTGTAAGAAACATGCCATCATGGAAGGAAATAACCTTAAAACACTTTCCAGAAATAGTCTCATTGGGAAGTTAAAGATTTTTTTATCATGAGCATAGTGTGGTTAAAGATAGCACTTCTGCACTTAAAACAACAACCAATATAGACGTAACTTTTCCAAAGGAAAGATTGTCTTGGGATGACGAGTGTTATGTTGATCATGATGAAGAAAATATATCTATAATCACACAACAAGTCAAAAATATCCTAAGAAGGAACAGACAATCTGGGAAGCGATGCTCCCGAACCGACACCCAAGATAATTTAGCTACTCAAGATGGAAATTCTCTTCACAGAAAAAATGCTCTCATAGTTTCTCTTGATAACCCTGATGAACATACTTCTGAAACTCAGATAGAAAATTCATCCCGCAAGCATAAATATCTGTTGATTCTGATTCTGATTGTGATTCTAAATCAGATAAGGAGATTTTAGAATTCTTGAATAGAAGTGGAGAAATTCACCGAGAAAACCTTTGTTTGAAGAAAACCCTGGAAAAACGCGAATCATCTCTTCAAGTGAAAATTCTAGAGTTGGATAAACTAAATGAATCCTCACTAGAACACTGTTTGTAAAAGATAATGAGATTAATACTCTCAAGTGTGATCTATAAAGGTTCTCGGGAAGCCCAGACAAAATTCCAGCTATGTTTTTTTGGAAAAAGTCCTTTGGTAACACTAATGGTATTGGGTTCACAAGAAAGACCTTAATCACCAACAACTGGTTCATGTAAAATGGAAACAGTTCGTTGTGATAAACAGGTAGCCAAACCTTCTAAAGAAGAAGCCTCTCTGCATTGCTTCTTTTGCGGAAGTAAGAATCATGTGCAAGAGAAATGTTGGAAATTCAAGAAGAATAACAAGAAAATTGTTAAACTTCATAATGACATACAAAGAATGAATCAGTTATTGAAGAATAGTTCGGGAACTTCATTAACAAGAGATAAACGAAGAAGAAGAACTAGAAAAGGTAAGATTCCTGAATACACTAATAACCTTGTTAAGTCACCCAGTGACTCAAGTGGTGAGTGTCCTGCTCACCCCATCACTACTTAATTGTAGTATTGAGTGCAGCCTCAATATTTTAGCTTGAGAAAATGAGGCTTGCATAAAACTCATCATAATACTCTTTGTGATGACAAGGTTACTCAAGTTGACTTGTTTTTTTATGGTTGCTAATTTTAAACGTGAAACACCTCATAATAATCTCGTAGAGATATCAGTGTATGTGATCTTGTTGAGCCATCTCCAAAATCTAGAATGGATATTTGTGTACCATCACCTTTCAATAGTTCGTATTTTTGAATCATTAACTTTTGTGCTCTAAACTTTGTTTATTTGAGCTAAGAATATGTTTCAATCTTATGTTGACACAACTATAATTTTCGTGAGGATAAGTAACTAATAATTAACAGAACAAAAAATGTAGAAAGGTTGTCAAAGTTTGTGTATTTAATGGCTCACGGACGGAAAGTTCATACTAAAGCCGCACCTGTTCAAGGACCTTCTTAAGGATGGCCATTTCTCTTATTTGCGGTTTCCCTATTAACAAAATTTTGGTGTCTGTGTTATTTATTTTTCCGCATTATATTGTTTATCTTTATAATTGAAATATCACATGTTGTACGTAAAACAATCAAAATAGATATATTCATCCTTGTTTGTTGGATACGACTTGATTGATCTTGGATATTGATCTTTGGAATCGTTCAAGTACTATCACATATAATCATGTTCACGGACTTGCTTTTGTAAACTTTCTGATTGTGAGAGAAAGAGATATAAGCTCTTCATATAATTCCTGATTGAGATTCATTAAGTTGAACTCTCGGAATTGTATTCGAGTTTAGTCCATATAGGTTGCCTAAGAAAAAGTTGGTGGTGTATTTTGGTACCCCACATTTTCAGTAACCCACTAGCAAGATTTGCGTGTATAAAGAAAAGGTAAATAGAATAGTATGGGTTGATTTTTTAGGGTTGATATCTAAGTTAGATTACTGAGAGAGAGAAGACCATTGTATCTTAACTAAGAACTTGTAATCCTTTTCAAGTTATACTGAAATCATCAACATAGACGTAGATTTTAACGCCTAACCACGTAAATCACCAGCGTCACTATTTCTTAAGTTAGCATACTCATAAATGTGCTTCTTGATCTTTGATATTGCTTTGATAATCTCTTTGGATATATTATTGGTTTTCTCACAGCTACAAGAATACTTTGATTTTTTTTTCTCATCCAAACATTAAAATTGTATAGGTTGAGGAAGGTATTTGTTATTTCTTGACTTCTTGAGATAACAAGAACAAATGACATCTTTGGTCTATCTGTAACATCTTCTCGTACATACAAGAACCATATGTGTACAGATCTTATCATAACTCCTCGTAGTCCCTATCAAATCCAAGTGTTTGCCTTTGATCTATTAATGCCAATACCTATGAATATAGTGTTATTAAGATCAACAGAGTAGTTCCGTTTGATTTTTTTTTGTTTTGTAAATACCGAAAAATTGTTAACCAGGACATTCATTGTTCAAACCATGGATATCAAGATCAATTTCATTATAAACCAAGGATTATAGTTTTATGTTGGGATTAATGATGATGATGGCCACGATAAAATTTTAAACATCCATACTGAATGTTGTCATCGACTGTCAATATCTTGCTAGTTCTTGCAAGATTTAACGGTGACATGATTTACATAGGGTTGGGTTTTGAAGTCCCAATATACAGTGATTAAAGGTGGATAATTTATTTACTCTCATATTGACTGCAAGTAGATTATTCTTGAATGAGTTCAGCTTTCTCCTAAATCATACTCCCTCCGTCATTTTTTTTTAATAGGAAAGGAGATTTATTGAGATAATCAAAATTACAAGAAAGTTTTATGCTGCTGGATTAAAGTCAAAACCCGGTCAGGACCATTGTTCAACCAATTGAATCTATTTATTTCAAACCTAGCATGCTTTGCAATAGAATCTGCAATATGGTTTGCATCTCTATGTACAAAAGAGCAATGCCAGAAATCAAAATCACCTAAAATCACTAAAGCATCATTAAACAAATTTAAAGTTGTCCATTTGACAACTGAAAGATTTCCATTCAGAGCATTTATTATGTTCACACAGTCTCCTTCCAAATGTATCTCCTTGATTCCCATTTCTTTGGCCCATAGCACAGCTTCCAAAAGTGCCATCGCCTTTGCTTGTTCTGGATCTAAAGCTTTGGATGGTTTTCCTCACATTCCTTTGCATTCTCCTGCAAGATTTCAACATATTAGTCCAATTCCAGAGGTTCCACAGTTTATTATATGTGATGCATAAAATTTTATCTTATGTATTAAGTGCTCAGAGCACTTCCATCTTGGTGTTACCCTAGTTTAAGTACTGATTGAATCATAAACTACAACACTTGATGCCATCCAATCACTTAATTCAGAATTAACCTGCCAAATAATTGCGGATTCATTTACTTGAGCATTATCAAAAACCTTAGAACATCGTGATTTCCAAATATGCCACATATAGTACAACCAATTACCTCAATGGAACGACTGTCAACCTGTATATTAGAGTTCTGTATGTTAAAAACATTACATAACCAATTATGAAGATCATGGTTAACAATATTATCATGGATATGAGGACTTATTCCATTCCAAATTCTTCTAGCCACAACACAGTCAACAAATAAGTGATGTAAAGATTTTATACCATTTCCACACATATGGCAACTTGTATCATTGTGTCTAGTGAATCTAGCTAATTTTTCTCTTGACTAGAACTGAAACCAGTCTGAATTCTACTTTTACACCTGCCAGTTGCAAACCTTCGTCACTGCAAGTAAATTTCGATGCTGCACACTTCTCAGGTATCACTTCTTATTTAGTGTTGTATCTGTTTGTCTTTCGTTAGTATATAGTTTTTCTCCAATGTCCTTTGTTTCTCTTTGTGTTCATGTAGATGCATACCATGGTAGGATGTTTTACAGTATCTTGTCTGTATCTGCATTCATATAGAGCCTGCAGTCCATCTCTTTCTTTGTCTTTCTTAAACTAGTAAACATAAAAGGCATACCTGCTGTTAGAGCTGGTAGTAACTCGACGATAAAATGGTAATCTAGGACGGAAAATGGATAGTTTGGCAGTGATTCTATATACAGGTCACTTGTTCCTTTCTACTGTATTCGAAATGTCTGCCTGAACAACCCTGTTCAACTAAATTTGCAGCGTTAATGAAAATTAATTCGATGACGGAACCATGAAATTTTCTTTTATTTGATAGCAGTTAGGATGTCTGATAGTCAGTTGTGGAAACATAGTGCCTAGCAAGTGTACGTGGATTATCAAAGAGAATTACACAAAAGAATATCCGAAAACTAAACTGAAGTAAATTTCACTACACTATAATTGACAAAGAACGAAAAAAATTGTCTCTACAAATTGGATGAGGATGAGTTTAAGCAACAGTCATTATTTAGACATGCTTCTTGAGTAGTTTGAAAACAAAGAAATTCGACTCAGAATTCCAAAACATTCTGATCTCGTCTCAGTTTCTATTTCTAATTTGGGGTTTTTCTTGCAGACTTGCCTCATATCAACAATCAATGCAAGTCTGCAGAAGGCGTCAAGGATTACTTCGCAAGTGCAGTTGGACACCAAGTAGGTTTTGAGACAGAATTAGGAGAGGCTACTTTGATTCTGATACATACTCAACAAAAGAAGAAAATCCTTTGACTTCGCTCTAATGATGACAACTCTCTCCTACTATACTTTTGTTTAAGTAGAATCAAGGGCTCCCACCTGAGCTCTTCTTTATGCCTTGATATTTGGCATCGTTTTTTCTACTTTTAGGAAATTTTGCTGGGATAATTCTTGTAGTAGTCTCCCCTTTTGTTATGCACTATATTCACTGTTGGCTTTTGTACGGTAACCGTACAAATGCGATTTGAACCTGCACAAGCAGAAACATACAACTTTTGGACCATGGATTGACTGAGCTCAAATAGCCACCACATCCAGGCCTCACTTAAAAATCTTGGGTTGGAAGAATAGTGCTTACATTTTTCAGCAAAAGTTAAAGAGGAAGTAGAGATTTAAGGGGTCAGTTAACATATACTCTTTTGAGGACATTTTGCTGTTCTAAAAAAATATTACTGTGCATAAATGTTCCGCAAGTGCAGTGGGACGCCGTCTAGTGAAATTCTAGTTTGCAGCTTAAATGTCAATGGTGTAAATGCCTCAGGTAGCATTCATATCCTCTTTATTTAGTGTATCTGTTTGTCTTTTGTTAGTGTAGCTTTCGCGCTATGTTTTATGTTTCTCTTTGTGTACATGTAGATATGCATGGTTAGATGTTTTATGGCGTCCCTTTTGTAATTGCATTTCCGTGTCTTTCTTTAGCTAGTAATACAGGGCACATACCTGCTGTTAGAGTTGGTAGTAACTTGAAGATTAAATGCATATGAATCTAGGACAGAGGATGGATAAATTGGTAGTGCTTTTATATGATAGCATTAGAGTCTGCTACGGTTTCCATATTCTTCATGAATTGCACTAGGTTGCGGTATTACCTTCATATCTAATTGGTATTTGCACTAGAATCTCCTTAAAACTGAATCACTTCATCTAATGCTGATTCCCAATAGAGTTGAACAAAAGAATATCTGAAACTAAAATAAAGTATATTTCATACACCATTAACTGAAAAAGAAGGAAAAAGAATTTCTATAACGGATGAGGACGACTTTAGGCAACAATCACTGCTTAAGCATGTTTCTTGAGTAGTAGAGGTGTAAATTGGGCTTTGCCCGCACGAGCACAGCCCAGCCCAGCACGCTAAAATCTAAGCCCAGCCCAGCACATGATTTAGCACAGCACGGTCCAGCACATTTGTTTTATGGGCTGTGCTGGGTTAGCCTAATCGGCACGACAGCACAGCACGCGGCACGTGGCCCAGCCCAGCACAACACGTTAAGAAAGCACGTCATAGCATGCACAAGTACATCATATAACAAGGCACAATACATCACATTGTGTGTATATTTCACAAAAGGAGTTTTTATTCTAGCTAGTTTTTGACAATTTATCATTGTTATGCTGGCTTATTTTTATAACAACACATATAATACCTAAATATTTGGAAAAATATATTTCAATACCGTTGTTATAATGTCGTTACCTATATTTGACTAGAACATTTACTTTACATGACAATGATCCAATTTTATATTTGATGGGTTGTTTCAATTTATTGAATAAACTTGTTAATTTTACTTGAAATAATTTCAAATGATATGTTGTCTACTTAGATTCTCGTGATATTGTCCGACTTAATGTGTACCATTAAGTGATTTCAAATTGTTTATAACACGTGTGCCAGCACGGCACAACACGACACAACACCTTTATTCGTGTGCTGTGCCCGTGGGATGTGTTGTGCCTAGCTTTTGACCAGTAAAGCACAGCACGACACAACACGTTTAAATCATTGGCACAGCACAACACGACACATGGCACGTGAAGCACATGACTTCGTGTGCCGGGCCGTCACGTTTTACACCTCTATTGAGTAGTTTGAAAACAAAGAAATTCAGACTCAGAATTCCAAAACATCCGATCTCGTCTCCATCTTCTAATTCAGAAAACCATCCACTTCGAATGTAGGAATTATTGGAAACTATTACTAATTTAGTATATCACCACATATCATCAGATATTTACATTTTAGTCCGCGAGTTACAACACTAAAGGTGTCACTATCTATGCACAAAAACTCCAACAAAACAAATTGTTCATAAAAACTCCATTTAACATAAACTGTATATATTACCCTTCTAGTTTAAATCACCCCAATAAAAACAAAAATCAATCCCACCTTTAATTTTTATTATATTATCACCACCAATAACAACACACCAACAGCAACTAGCAATACCACTGACCACCACTTTCCGCCGACCACCACCACCGATCGCCGTCGACCACCAGCAACAGCACCACCACCACTGACCACCATCGTCGTCAACCACCACAGCCGCCAACCACCAACGTGCCACCATGCACCACCACAGCCGCCAACCACCACCGCGCCGCCGCCAACTACTGCCACCACCACAGACCATCGCTGATGACGACCACCACCGTCACCGAGCAACACCACTATTATCGCCGACCACCACCACCACAAAAAATGAATTTCATTTATCAATATTCAACAAAATGATGAAACCAAACAAAAAAAATGATGAAACCAAAACTGGTTTCACCAAAACTAGATGAAATCGAAATTAGTTTCATCATTTTTCCACATATTGTCATTTCACCAACACAAACTTCAATGATGAAACCAAACACGCCGACTTCCAAGTCAGGCCGAATAAACTAGGAAAAAAATCAGGTGAAACCAAAATTTGGTTTCATCATAAAAGAAATACAATAAGATGAAACCTACCACCACCGTCAACTGCACCACCCCCATCGCCGCCACAACCCCCAGCACCACAACCACCACTACCATTACCTCTTCAACTAAAACTAGTTTCAACAAAAAACAATCCACCTGTGTCTCACCATCAAAAATTGGTTTCATAGAGATCAATATTCAACAAATGAAAAAATTACGATGAAACCTAATTAGGTTTCATCATTTTTCCACATATTGTCATTTCACCAACATAGCTTCAATGATGAAACCAAACCAAAATAAACTAGGAAAAAATCAGACCGAATAAAACTAGGCAAAAATCAGGTGAAACCAAAATTTGGTTTCATCATAAACTTACTGTTTTTACCAACAAAAACTGTCAGAATTTGATAAAACCAATTTTGGTTTCAACATAAATCTGTCATTTCCCCAACACAATATTGATTTCAACGATGAAGATGTATCATCAAAAAATACATTTGAGGGAAACTAAAAACCTACTTTGTTGTTCACTACACCAAAATCTAAAATACTAAGAACAACATTGAGAGTATAAAGCAAAATGGATAAAAGCATGTATCCAATTTCATATCTCAATTCCGTGTCCGTAACTTTTGTAAGTTAATTAACCTAAACACATCAAATTCTCAACAACCAAAACCAACAGAATTTCCAACAAACAAAGATCCCGTATCCAATTCGAAAATCATTTCGACATTAGCACCACATACAGTCATCTGACAATTAATATATATTGTAAATCTATAATGGGATTTTCCCACTGCAATGGTGAAAAAACGACGCCAGAAACTAATTAAAACCAAAAGAAACTCATAATAAAAACACTTTGTTCAGTTCATGTGTAAGAATGTTAACTTTACTTCAAAACACAATTTTGGGGGAACTAAAAACCTATTTTTCGGTTGTATCTAATGGTTGTGAACAAGAGGCTTAGCATACTTCATTTAATGATAGACAGTTACAAAAATTAATTAAAAACATCATAATTGACCTTAGCATAGAACTCCGACTCCCAAGTATCCGCAGGATAAGAACAACTGTCTTCTTTGGAAGCTACTCAGGTGCCTCAATATTGTCATGTTTAAGAATATGATGTTGTTATTGTCATGTAGGCTATAGGTATCTCACATTATGGAAGAAGCCAATACATGTACATATATAACCTTTTGATAGCTAATTTGGACTAGTCTCAGTATTACGGTAAATGACAAGGGATCATCTCTCTTATACAAAAACATGGTTCAAGTTATGCGAATGATCCCTAAGTTAATACTCTTGGTATCTGTTCGCAGTATAACCAACAAGATTCTTTTCATCGACATGAACTCGGGAAAAGGAAATAAAAATTAGGTGAAACAGAAACTGGTTTCAGCACAAAAATAAATTCCAGCCAAGGTAAATACACTTATTTTCCCATAAAAATGGTAAAAAGTTAAGAGAGTGTTATTTTCCTAAAAGAAAATGTTCCAACCAAACTCAAAAAATTTCACACAAATTCAATACATTATGATAGATACCAACAACCAACAACCAACAACAAAATGGTATAAACTCATATTCAATTAGCAACCGAACTAAGAGTTCGTCTAGGAAAAAAATTTGCGATGTAACCGAACTCAATATATAGGCTTTTCAGAGAAAAGTTCGGTTAGGAGAAAAAATTTGCGGCGTAACCGAACTTTTTACGACGTAACCGAACTTTTTACAACGTAAGCGAACTTTTTGCGACGTAACCGATCTTTTTACGACGTAACCAAACTAAAAGTTCGGCTGAGACATTATTTTTGCGACGTAACCGAACTTTTCTCTGAAAAAAAAAAAACCTCCATTAAAGTTGAGTTCGGCTAGTTCGACTAAGTTTTTCACATAATTGCTAGCCTAACTTCTCTCTGCAACTTCCATTTTCAACTCATTTTGATGATTATTTCTCATTTTTTCAACCAAAATCGAATGGCAAGTAATGGGTTTGTTATAATTTTGGTTTTGATTTTGTTTTGTTAATGATTTAAATTAAGCTATATATAGAGGTGGCGGTGGTGGTGGGTGGTGGTGGTGGTCGGTGGTGGTGAGCGGCGGTGGTGATGGGAGGAGGTGGTTATATATATATATATAGGTGGTGGTGATGGGAGGAGGTGGTTATATATGTATATATATATATAGGTTAAGGGTAGGTTAGTCATTTCCACACTTTAGTTCACCCCTTATAACTATGGGGTAGATATTCTTATCACTTAGTAGTCCCCCATCATTTTAGAGTATTCCCCCAAAAAATCGTTCCTTTTTTGCTGTGTTACAAGGACACTCCAACAAAAAAAATTGCGCCGTGTCGACACTCGACGAAGGACACTCGTGTCCGACACACAGGACACAGCTCAATTACCAAGACAAAAATAAAATATTTGATAAAATTAAAAAATACTTCAGCTATAGATTTTTTACATATTCATATTAGGAAGAAAATATTTTCTTCATTCTAGCTTGTATAAGAACCTTTATCTTTAGTAAAAAACATATTTTCTTAGCTTCAATAAGGAGTTTTGTCTTTAGTAATATAAAAATGGAGATATCCTCCCACAACTACAGCTACATCTATGAGATGATGGAGATACGTAGAAATATCAATGGAGTCTGTATTTCTAATGCCTTTTTTATTAGTCATATACATATATGTAAGTATTTTGCTATGCTCGCTATCCGTATCCCCGTTTTCTAGTTTTTTAAGTTGTCGTGTCAAGGTAACGTATTGGACACGACACACCGACACGGTGTCCGTGTCCTTGTAACACATCTTTTTTGTTGTTGATTTAGAATCTTAGATATTCATTCTACCAGAGTACCAGTACCGTGAAACACTTCACAAACTGAAAGCAAGAAGTTTCAGTAACATCATGACTTGAAAACTAGTAGTTCACGTAAACCTGCTCTCAGTTCTTTTTTATCGCATCTGAGGACTTGGTTCATTACATTCCGACGAGATACATTTTGAGAGCTTCACCAGTTTAATTATCTCTTACTGTGTTGTTTTCTATCAGCCCACTTTGCCCAAGTTCCTATTCCTTTGGGGAAAAGCAATTATAAAACATAGAAAAGGCACAATGAAAAGGGATGGAAATACTAAAGTGTGCTAAAAAATAATAATTTGCGCCTCACTTTGATATCCCTGTGAGAAAGAAATTTCCCAGGGTTATGAATAATCGACCTCAACCTGCAAAAGCAAGATTGTTTCACATGTTTACTCTTTTGCTTGAATAAATAAATCTAATGAAGAAAGAAACAAGCATCAAGTATTTGCCGACTACGCCTCTACCATGATTTCACTGAAATTTGTATTTACCATATTATGCGAGACAACATAGCAATTGGAAAGTTCAGCTTCAAACTATTAGCACACATGAATACTTTTACACTGAACTTCGATATGAAACCAAAAAGACAACACATTTCAGATTTTGAAACTAGATTTGAAAGAAATGAAGAGCGAGACTGGCTATGGTGTAGGTAATTTAGGGTTGGCGGTGGGAGGTTAACTGAAGTCATCTAAAAGAAAAACCTGAAAAAAGGAAAGAAAAAGTACCTTAATGTAGCCCAACCAATGCCTGTTCAGAAATGAAAAAACTGCTTTAGCTTTTGCAAATGAGACTATCCTAGAAATATGTAATAATAGTGAGGTGCCGAGAACACACCTGCAATAGTTCCTTATCAACAATCCCCTCCTCTCTGACAGGCTTTCTGTTTGCCACTGCATCAACCTATGATTCTTTTGCTGTCGAATTGAATTTGTCTCCTTTCTCATCAGCTTCGTGACTTTCATCAGTCTTATCTCCCAGCGCACACTCCTCATATTTAATGTGTGTTTCACTTATTCCTTTTCTACCTTAACCTCTGAAGCAGCCGGTTCAACATCATCATCATTTCCAGACTGCAGTTGTAATATTAAAGATATCAAATACTCACGTTAACTGCATTATCAGTGTGTCTTGGTGAAGGTCAATCATTTAATTTTCTACAGGAAGGGGTGAAATAAGAGCAGGTACAGTATCATGTATCTATACATGTTAAGATTCCAAAATTTCTCAACAAAGGCCTCAATTTCAAGGTTACTACTTTCCTAATTTTTCCTATTTGGACTAATATGTTTAATACACCAATAAAAACCCGCAAAGACGCCTAATTCTCTCAACTATGGCTTTCTTTTGTGCAAGCAATTGATCTCTCCATGCTTCCAATGAAGGGAGACATTCTGACAAATCTGGAATATACAGTACAGTGATTACTTTGTGGCTAAAAAGACCATCCTTGCCAAGTCTATTATAGTGAAGCTGCAGACATTCAACATTTATAACTGTATCTTAGGATATAAACGTGTTGGAAAAGGATGACATCACCACAAGCTTGTGTCAGTACTTGATACATTTGTAGGAGAACACAAATACATACAGGTAAGGAAGCTTACTAATCAATGCTGAAATGCAAGCCACGAACCGGAAGCCTAAAACATGATTGAGAGAGTAAAATAGTGAAAAAGGGAGGGGAAATACCTCAAGAAAATTCCACGGTTGGCAACTTGCCATTTCAGCAAACCAAGTTGGGTTATATCCGTGGTGTAACTGCAATACAGATGTATTTGGCAGGCAACATCAAATATTTCATTTCTGTGCTTTACATGGGGGAGAGGATAAGAGTAAAGTTTATCATAACAGTTTATACTTTACATGGGAGAGAATAAGAGTGAAGTTTGGCGATTCATGTCAGACTCGAAAAGCAGCAAAACTGGCCAACAATGAGACTTTTCCCTCTCAACATTGTTAAAATTTATGCCTCCAATGCCTTCGAGAGTTGATTCATAATTCTTAATCTCGAACCTGTTACTACCAGAAATGGTACGTTTGGGTAGTTCCTTGTACTTGGTAGATGATTCTCTCAATCGACACCCTTTGAAACGTTATCCAGACACCCCAGTAAATGCATCCCAACTGCAGGAAACCGCATACTGCAATGACTATGAATTCAATTTTGCCAAAACCTAAAATGGCATAATCCTGAAAATATTCTCATCTATCGCCAGAAAGTGTACATTTCTATGTACAGCAAATTAAAGTAAATTACAAGCCAAGGTTAATTGAAGATCAACAAATTTATAATATATATCCTCAACATACATGATGAAAGAGGAAAAATTTGTATCTAACCAATCTTAGGGACCCAACAGGCCTTGAAGTATTGCATGAAGGAAGTTTTGTCAGCAAAATCTTGAATGAATTCCTCCATGACATCCACAGAATCCACACCTCCCCATATGTTGTAGGCAATTTGCCCAAGACGTTTAAACATCTCCCACTGAACTTCAATGTTATGACATCTCTTGATAATGTTTCGGAGCCATGACCCGCGGACACGCCAGAAAGAGAAAAGGACAGGACAGCAAAACATTTCCCTCAAAATCAGTCAATAATGAAATCAAGACCTGAAATTGTGACCTGCAAAAGAATTTAAGCCTTACAGCACTAGGTTATTAAGTCATATACTAAAACACAATAGAAGCCTCATTTCTGACTAGTTCACAATGCACAAGAAAATGATCCAATGATAACACATGGAGTACAGGATTAGCATGCATTAGAATCAGTCCTTTCTAGATTTTTATCCCTTCAATTAGTTCTTCGGATTGCAAACTAATAAAAGGGTTATTTGTGTAACAAAGTAACTCTTGCTAGCTCCATGAAGTGTGAATATAAAAATCTATATACAGTTATAGTCTATGCTGTATGAGGCACCACCTAGGCACGGCTTAGGTGCCAAAGTGGGAGTTTTGGTGCCTAGGCGCCTCCTTTATCCATGGTTCATTGTTAAGACCTAATTTACCAACCTAAAACCAAAAATCTAAATATGCTTCATTATTACCCGGAGTCACTTCTTTCACTGAGGCTAAAGCCCCACTAATTTGTCTTTTAAATAATACTACACCACAGCTCTATATTTTATATACCCCAAGACTACGCCCCAAACAGTATAGGGTACACAGGTAAAAACTTAAAATTCTTGCCTGATTGGATCCACCTCTGCAGCCGCATCATCATTCATAAACCCATTGATTTTCCAAGCAGAGTCAGCTCGACCAACAAGAGATTTCATCCACTTGGACACATCTTGCTTGGCAACAATAAGGAGGACATGATGTCTTGATTCATATACAAGAAGTGTGCAGAAAGGACACTGCCACAACAATAATCACAATCAATAAAAGATTCGATCATAAGCTTGTATTAATACCTGAGCATTGCAAACAAACTGCATAGTTTTACTCCCTACCTTTAGCTTGCCAAATGTTGAATTGGCAGCCAGCCATGAGACTGTGATGTCCAAAACGGATCATTTGTTGCAGCTGCCACTCTGTCTGAATCCCTAAGGTGAATGAATCTGTATCTGACGCATTTTGATATATAAAAGTTGATTACTTGTTCTTCTCTACCCACAATCTGATGCTAACTTCCAACTCATGTGTTGGCCGTCTGAAAATCAACCTCATGTGTAAGCCCACAATAACCACGGCCTACCACGTCGTCATAAACCCGAGATAGCCGCTGCCGGCGTGCCGTTGTAAAACATATATACGACCGTTACAAAAGTTTAAACAGTAATCTCAAGAAATTGGTGAAGAAGAAGATGAGTTGATGCAACAGCTGAGATTCGAAGCAACTGAAATTCTTCTCAGGGAAGAATACAAAGAATCAATTCAAGTTTACACTCATTTCATATCCCTCTCTCACAACCATCTCTCAAAAATCACTTCCAAATCTGAAAACCAGATCGATTCAACAAATTACAGAAAACCCTTTGTTTAGCTCTATCAAATCGAGCCGAAGCAAAATCAAAACTTCGCCATTTCGCTCTTGAAGATTGTAATGCAGCATTGGAAATAGAGAATACACATTTCAAAACCCTTGTCCGTAAAGGTAAAATCTTGTTACATCTTAATCAATATGTGAATGCTTCTATTTGTTTTCAATCTGCTTTACATGATAAATGGGTTTCTAGATAGATGTAAGAAACTTGAGTATCAATCTAGGACTGGGGTTTTTGATTTGTCTGATTGGGTATCAAATGGGTTTTCCAAAGATCAAAATCCAGATCTCGCCGAGTTCATTGGACCGGTCGAGATTAAGAAATCTAAGGTGAGTGGTAGAGGTTTGTTTACGACGAAGAATATTGAAGCAGGGAGTTTATTGTTTGTTACTAAAGCAGTTTCTACTGATAGAGGGATTTTTTTGCCGGAATGTGGTGAAGATTCAAAGATGGTTATGTGGAAAGATTTCGTCGAAAAAGTTGTTGATGTTGCGAAGAAATGTAGAAAGACTTATGATTTGATTTGCAGATTATCAACAGGAGAAGAATAAGAAGTGCTTCAAGTTCCTGACATTAGTGTTTTCAGGCCTGACAATGATGAATTTTTATTATCCGGAGATATGAAACCTGATGTTGCAAAGATTTTGAACATTTTGGATGTGATTATTATGGTGTTGGTTTATGGATTTTGGCATCTTTTATTAACCACTCTTGTGAGCCTAATGCGAGGCGCCTACACATTGGAGATCATTTAATGGTTCATGCTTCGCGAGATATCAAAGCCGGAGAAGAAATATTTTTCGCTTATCTTGATGTTTTAACACCATTGAGCAAGAGAAATGAGATGTCTAAAACTTGGGGATTTCATTGCGGGTGTAACAGATGCAGATTCGAGAGAGAGATTTTTAACCGTAACCAGGGTTTAAATGAGATTGAGATTTTGGTCGAGTGCGGGTCAGATATAGGTAATGTAATTGTTAGATTAGAGGAAGGGATGAAGAGATGGATGCTCAAGGGAGAGAAAAGGGAAAAGGGCTATTTGAGAGCTTCATTCTGGAGGGTATTTTCAGAAGCTTACCAGTCCGATAAGTCTATGCAAAGGTGGGGACGGCGGATTCCTCCAGGTGAGGTTGTCGGCGAAAGCATTGCAGAAGCAGTAGGCAGTGATGAAAGAGTTCTGATAATGGTGGTGGAAGGGTTGAGAAGAAATGGTGTTATTGGTGGAGTTGTGGAGGTGGAGAAAGAAATGAAGCTAGGGAGATCTCCAGTTTATAACATCTGCTTCATGAAATTCCTGGAAAACAGCAATACAGTCAGTTTTAATGATGTCGCAGCATTTAGCGTAAAATTCCATGATCATTCCATCTTGTCATAGAGTCTTGTGATGTCCAAAATGCTTTATTATGTTCAGCACCTCTTCATCTTCAAATTCGGCTTCCAACATCCAGTTTTCTTCTTGAGAGACTTTGTTGAATTCTAGTCCACTGAATTCATAAGAATATTTTTCATCAAAAGGTTATAGATGAACCAAAATCCTTCCAACACACTAGTGCTATTACAAGTTTTCTTCTACAAAGTTATAAATCGGGAAAACAGGTCATGGCTATACGTTGGGGAATGCTACTGCCAAATCCACAAAATGACAAGCATTTAAACAAATATTTTTAAAAAATCTATACTGATTTTTAATTTAAAATTTGCAAAAAACCAATTTTATTTAGGATCTGTGACTTTCAAATATTTGGGGGGAGGGGGTGTTGTTATAGATTTAAGTTTATATATGTGAAAGGTACGATTATTTACTATAATATTTTACCGGTATATTTGATGTTTTATATTATCCTTATCTAACTCATTAACATGTGTTTTATCGGTGGTTTGACATTTGTATATACTGAGAAATTGGTCCTCATAACATAACATCTAATTTATTGGAAAGTATGATTATCATACGAACCGGTTCAACATATAGGCTTGCACACGAGGTCTAGGTTAGTGATCTATTAGCTTTAAGAAACCAAACTTGTCGACTTTACTTTGAGTTTTCTGTGAAATATTTACGAATGGTGCAAGTACAAACCTCCTCTGAAAATCGCTCCCATTTCATGAAATTATACCTTATTGCAAGTATATGTTTTTTATTCCTTTCTAGATTATATGTTGTTTTTCTTTTAAATTATTATTAGTGAATAAAATTATTAAAATAACTACTTTTCACCAACATTTAGGTGTTATGCAATAAAGATTCATTTAAAACATGGCATTCATGATGAATGATTACAAATTCGTGGAAGACATTTCACTGCAAATAGTAATGTTATTGACGGACGACATTTTGACGATAGCTTAATCCTTCCAAGTTACTTGGCTGGTCATGGTCAATTATGGGGATATATATATTTTCAATTATCTTAGTGTTTAAATCATGGATTTCTGATTTAGTTATTATTAGTTTAAATTATGGATTTATGATTGGGGTTATTGTTTGAGCAATAATGTCTCCTTGTTAGTCAAACCAGTAGTTTTTTCTTTCCCTTTTATATATGCATTGAACTTCAATTACTAATTGGTATTGAGTATGTACGAAAGTATATTTCTTTTATGTAGTTTGTTTACTTTCAAATGCTTTTTTTTACTTAGCTGGGGTTAATATTATGTAGTAGAAAATCTCAGGCATTGAGAATGGTTCGATAAATTATTGGTTGAATATTAGAGCGACAAGCAAGTAGAATAGGAAACAAACCAAGCATATATACAACCTGCGTGTAAAATCATTTGAATGTACATTGAGACGGAAGAAATTTGGTTTGACGATAGGTGGGGTATCATGCATGTATGTCTATTTGTCTAGTCTATTAAAATTTCATATGTCTAGTCTATTAAGATTCCATAAATTTCTATATGAGGTAAAAAATCTCATATCAGGAAACGACTTATTTAACAGGAATATTGGATGGAGCCTAGAGGTCTTCAAATGAAAAAGGAAAATAGTTGAAATTGACCCAAATCCTGCACGAAAACATAAATATTTATCTTCAAAAAAAAAATCGATCAGTTTTTTTACTTTATCGATTATTGGGTTTTCGTTGATTTATATCGG
>JAJJMB010009231.1:1215926-1298453 GCA_023531105.1 Papaver atlanticum | reverse complement strand
GATTTGAAGAACAAAATTTCATGTCAACAACAGCTTTTAAAGTGTTCTGAATTTGATAGATTTTCCATGTTTGGGCCTAGAGGTTTTCTTCATCAATTGCTGGCCGCTGAAAAGAACAGAACAATGACAAAAGACTACTCAATTGAAGATATTACTGCTTCTGGAACATTCATTCTCGGGATGAAAGTTGATCTGTATGTGTTTCTTAATAGCGATTCAAGGACTACTTATGTAGCTAAAGTGGTCATTGAGGATGGAATTAAGAAATTTTATCTAAGGATGCTAACGGAATATAGCAAAGAGGGTTTAGTCGAAACACGGTCGCAGAAGATATTTCATGTTGGTAACACTATCATTATCGCTACAGCGGGTACGAAAGCCTTGAATATGCGTGTTCTTGAGGCCATGAAAAGGATGAAGAAGTTCCCAGCTTCAGCTGATGAGATTTCCCAGATGTTTAAGAAGGAAGTAATGGAAGTAAAGGAAGAGGAAATATTTCCTGATGCAATACAATCTGGACAGCAACTGTCTGCAATGTACATTATTGGTACTACCATTGAAGGCAAACCTGATCTTAGAGAATTGAACTACTAGGAAGATATGAACAAAGTTATTATTGGAATCAACAATGAATCTGGTTTATACTTCTTCGGCGGTGATGTGGATGATGTCAGTCGCAAACAGATCAAGGGTGTTCTCGATTCTAGACTCACACCTCCTCTGAAATTCAGTGAAGTTTTTGCAATTGCTAACTTGTGTGTGACTATCGCAAGCCAAGCCTCTGAGAAGAAGAAGCTTGGGGACGCGTCTGTCGGAGGATGGGGAACTGTCTGGCACCTTGGTACTACTGATACATCGGTGAAGAGATATGATCTTGGGAGAATCGAAGGGTCCATTGGGCCTAAGATGGATGATTGATATGTTTGTCTTCTGAGGTCAATTAGGTTGTCTTTCTTTTTATTTTGTTCATCTATAACCTTTTGTAATCAGTGGTACCGAAGAGATCGAGCAAATATTTTTCATCAAAAGGTTATAGATGAACCAAAATCCTTCCAACACACTAGTGTTATTACAAGTTTTCTTCTACAAAGTTATAAATCGGGAAAACATGTCATGGCTATACGTTGGGGAATGCTACTGCAAAATCCACAAAATGACAAGCATTTAAACAAATATTTTTCAAAAATCTATACTGATTTTTAATTTAAAATTTGCAAAAAACCAATTTTATTTAGGATCTGTGACTTTCAAATATTTGGGGGGAGGGGGTGTTGTTATAGATTTAAGTTTATATATGTGAAAGGTACGATTATTTACTATAATATTTTACCGATATATTTGATGTTTTATCTCGTCCTTATCTAACTCATTAACATGTGTTTTATCGGTTGTTTATACATTTGTATATACCGAGAAATTGGTCCTCATAACATAACATCTAATTTATTGGAAAGTATGATTATCATACGAACCGGTTCAACATATAGGCTTGCACAGGAGGTCTAGGTTAGTGATCTATTAGCTTTAAGAAACCAAACTTGTCGACTTTACTTTGAGTTTTCTGTGAAATATTTACGAATGGTGCAAGTACAAACCTCCTCCGAAAATCGCTCCCATTTCATGAAATTATACCTTATTGCAAGTATATGTTTTTTATTCCTTTCTAGATTATATGTTGTTTTTCTTTTAAATTATTATTAGTGAATAAAATTAAAAAAATAACTACTTTTCACAAACATTTCGGTGTTATGCAATAAAGATTCATTTAAAACATGGCATTCATGATGAATGATTACAAATTCGTGGAAGACATTTCACTGCAAATAGTAATGTTATTGACGGACGACATTTTGACGATAGCTTAATCCTTCCAAGTTACTTGGCTGGTCATGGTCAATTACGGGGATATATATATTTTCAATTATCTTAGTGTTTAAATCATGGATTTCTGATTTAGTTATTATTTGTCTAAATCATGGATTTATGATTGGGGGAGCAATAATGTCTCCTTGTTACTCAAACCAGTAGATTTTTCTTTCCCTTTTATATATGCATTGAACTTCAATTACTAATTGGTATTGAGTATGTAACGAAAGTATATTTCTTTTATGTAGTTTGTTTACTTTCAAATGTTTTTTTTACTTAGCTGGGGTTAATATTATGTAGTAGAAAATCTCAGGCATTGAGAATGGTTCGATAAATTATTTGCTGAATATTAGAGCGACAAGCAAGTAGAATAGGAAACACACCAAGCATATATAAAACCTGCGTGTAAAATCATTTGAATGTACATTGAGACTGGAGAAATTTGGTTTGACGATTGGTGGGGTATCATGCATGTATGTATATTTGTCTAGTCTATTAAAATTTCATATGTCTAGTCTATTAAGATTCCATAAATTTCTATATGAGGTAAAAATTCTCATATCAGGAAACGACTTATTTAACAGGAATATTGGATGGAGCCTAGAGGTCTTCCAATGAAAAAGGAAAATAGTTGAAATTGACCCAAATCCTGCACGAAACATAAATATTGTATCTTTAAAAAAAAAATCGATTAGTTTTTTTACTTTATCGATTATTGGGTTTTCGTTGATTTATATCGGTAAGAGATCATGTATAGTAGGTGGTCAAGGCTAGAACATATTTTTTGTGTGTCCTTGTAAATTAATGTGGGTGTCCTTGTAAATTAAATAAATTTTCTTCCGATGGGGTTTATTATTAGAGTAAGGTATCGCTAAGATATAAATCAAACTTCCTTAGCTTTCAAAATCTCGCTTAGATATAAACTAATCACCCTTAACTTCCTAAGTTAAGTTGTCTCTTTTTTCAAAAAATCATGGGATAAACTTGTTTAATTGATGACCGGAGAAGATTATGAATATAATTTTAGGAACTTTGAGGATGAATGAGGCAAAACATAATTGTTTGGACCGCACAATGATAAGTTTGTGTATGCATGAGCATATAAATTCAAACTTCAAGAATAAGGCGAAAAGATTGCAGACGGGGCCATGGCCAATTAAAGAAAATATTAGTCGGTAATCCAAATGAGATTCAAGAAGCGATCTATGAATACCAATCATGATCTCACAAAAATTAATGACGCAATGAAAAAAAGTATGCATAGACTCCCGTTTGCGCATTAAAGACATAAAGAGATTCATTTGGATATAGTTTACAAATTTTCTTGGTGGGCAATAAATTATATGATGAAACAACTGGAGTTGTGTAAAGATTACGACATAGAATGTTCATTTTGCAATTTTAAGACGATAATAGGCATATATATTATTCGACCAAAATTTTCTCCCCCGATATAGGCATAAGTTACTGAAAACAGCACCGAAATTCATATTTTATGTAAGTACTTGACCTCGATACTTAACTTGTGTAGGCTTCTATTCGTTTATGAATACCAATTTCTTTTGCAAGACTTTGTCCAAGGCAAAAAAAACACATAAATGTCATTCAATGTCTTAAAATTGGTAAGTATGTAAAGTCTTTAAATTTTCTTGTTTATAACGAGTAACACAAACTTTGAACGAGATTTTACAAGTATATAACGAGTAACATATACTTACAAGGAGTTTTCTAAAATATACAACCAGTAATACAATATTTTGGAAATCCATTAAAATCTCTGGAAATCACAAAAAATATTTAGTGAGTAAACCCCCGTAAATATGTTTCGGAAGAAAGCAACAAGAGAGAACCTTATTTTGGAAGACTAGTGAAACAGTGCCAGTGCGATGCAAGATTGGATTGAAAGTTATGGGAGCCTTTAGACGTCCACTCAAAATAAGAAAAAAACATTTAGTCTCGTAAGTTTTGAGAGACTGGTACAAAGACCATTGCTAACCTAATTCAATTTTTTATCATGCATTTTTTAATTTCTACCTCGATTTCAAACGAAAAAGGGGTAGTTTATTGTGTTTTTAAAACAAACCTATTTTTTTAAAATGAATGGAGTAATTTATTTGAATAAACCTAACTGGTTAGATATATTTCCTTTGCATAATTATTTTCAAAATTAGAAAACCGTTTGATTTTCTATACTGACTCTAAAACTCAAAGCTGCTAATGGAGGTGCCTCATTACTGGAGAGAGTACTGAATACCTCATTAACTAGTTTGTCTTATATAGCAGTTGGTACCCTTTTTAGTAGTTCGGTACCCTTATTAGTAATCTGATATCCCTATTAGTAGTTTGTCTTATATAATATTCGGTACCTTCTTTAGTAATGTGGTACCCTATTCGCAATTTTACTAAAACTTGACCAACTTTTACGAAAATAATCTCCATGAAAAACTAAATGCTCTGACTAGGGTCTTACGCGTCCTCTTAACAACAAAACTCTCCTGCCTCCCGCCACCACTGATTCTCTAACTTAGCCCATCACACCGTTTTGTGACCCTTGCTTTTGAGTGGTTCTAACTAATAAGATGCAATATGATATCAGGACCACCGACTATCGAGGCAATGATTCATGGTGCATATTAATTAAGAGCAAGGTTAATAGTGCGTCTGATTCCAGATTAGAAGGTTGCGTGTTCGATTAACGTCAGGTTCAATTTATTTTTGTTTATTTACGTGAATGGCAATGCTTGTTCGAATGTTCTCGCAAGAATGAAATTGATTTTGTATCAGTCATTTTAATTTGTATCAGTCATTTTAATTTTGTATCTTAATAGCGTTTTTTAACGCTAATCAGAATAGCACAAAACACTATTAAGATTAACGTTGTTTTTTTCCAGCCATTAGATTTCAATGGCTCGTTTTAAATCTACGGATAAAAAAAAGCGTTATTCTGAATAGCGTTTTGTGTTATTCTAAATAGCGTTGAGCGCTATTCTGATTGGCATTTTTCGTCTTCTAGTGCGCTATTTTGAATAGCGTTACCATGGATTCCATGGACCATCCCACGAAATCATGAAACACTGCTTGGATTTTCTGTGGAAGACCCCAACTTGGAAGCCACTAGACTTGACATTCCATGGTTTTTCCACACTTGGAATGACTTGGATTCCACCATAAGACTTGCTCTTACTGGGAATTGAAGTCTCGCCCTCCCTCTCGCAATTGGACAAAAGAGATAAAGAACTACTTATGGTGAGTCTAGTTCCCCCAAACGTGGTCAAGCTCATCGACAATCTATGAAAAGTCTCACTATTATGAGCACAAAAATAGACCATTTCTAACCCAATTTCAATTTTTTACCATGTACTTCTTTATTAGAGTAAGCCTAACTGGTTAGACATTTTCTCTGCATACAAATTGCTTTTAAAATTAGAAAAACATTTTGTTTTTCCATACTGATTCTAAAACTTGACCAACTTTTACCAAATAATCTCCATGAAAAAATATGCTCTGACCATGGGCCTTACACGTCCTCTAACTAGAAAACTCTTGGAATTTTCCTGTCGCCCGCCGACACTGATTCTGTAACTTAGCCCACTACATTACGGCATGATGATCCAGAGAAAGTGTGGTTTCTGAACCCATTGAGATGTCAACATTGCTAATGGGTGTTAAATTATTGGGAAGGGTACCGAAATCCATATCAAATAGTGGACTATTTTAGGTCTTATATTCAATAAGCTGGTACCCGTTAGAGGGTTCTTCCAGGTCTCTTGAGAGCATAGACAGCATCCACAGCAGTGACAGTCTTTCTTCTAGCATGTTCAGTGTAAGTAACAGCATCACGAATGACATTCTCTACAAAGATCTTAAGAACACCTCTTGTTTCTTCATTTGTCAATCCACTAATAAGTTTAACACCACCTCTTCTTGCTAATCTTCTTATTGCTGGTCTAATAATACCTTGGATATTATCTCTCAATACTTTTCTATGCCTCTTTGCTCCTCCCTTACCAAATCCTTTACCTCTTCTTCCTCTTCCTGACATTAGGTAATGGTGATTTGGTTGGTAATTGAACTTATTTAGACTCATAGCAAACGGATCCATCAGAAAACCAGTAGGATTCCATATCATCAGATTGGGGTGCTGGAACATAGGAAATGAAATAGAGAAAGTGAACTAAATCAAAACATAATATTATCCAAGCAACACGATATTCCCAGCAACAAAAATTCAACTGCGGCGCGATAAGACAGCGGAAACCATGAAACGAATGGTTCTCGGCTCAACATACCGGTGTTTGGCAGGAGGTTTACACATTTTGCAGGGAATTAATATCTCGGCCCCCATGTCATCAGATTCACCACATTCCTGACAAATTGCCTGCAGTTGCAGAGTGCAACAGTTAATTTTGCAGAGAACGGAAATAAGACCCATCAACGTTGTACAGGGAACCAAAAGGACACATTTCTAAGGCCAAGAGCCCCAAACAGTAGCAAACTTCTAATAATTGAGCATATTTAGCATGCTAAAACTAAACTTGATTGCATTGTGCTTATACACGTTACCCGGAGGATAAAATAAACTGCAAGAGCTATTATATGTTTTTCCAATATGTACAGATTCTGAATAACTTGAAGATGAAAAACAAATAAATTGCAGGATGTAAAGGACAACCTGAACATATCAACGACTAATTAACGCGTGTGTGTGGTATATCAAGGAAAACAATCTCAATGAAGGCACTTTATGTTGTGAGTCTTGTGACTATAGATTATCATTTCTACATAGTGGCTAAGGGTGAAAGAAAACAGTTGTGTATCTGGTGGTCTCTGTTTGCAGCATGCAGCAAGAACCTTATATTGTTTTGGGGATTTCCAGTGGGACAGCAATAGCTCACAGCAGCGGGTAGTCAGGAAACTTGAGATTAAAAAAAAAACATTCTGCCTCAGAGAGGTCTACATGAACTCTGGAGAACGGGAAAGCTTTCAAAAATTAGAATCAGTCAACAAAATCACAATGTCTAACTGTAAACATTCCCATGAGCCTACAATATGCCACTTAACATTTAAGGAACCTACACAAGGTGAGGTCTACCTGTCCATCTCAGGATAACAGTTCCAGAGCAGTATACCACACCGAGAACATGCACTAAGCTACTCTCTTTTTTGTATGTCGCAACAAAACCTGAGCAACATAAATGTTCCAAGTGCACCTCTGCCTACAAATTTTTCATCTAATGAGGAGCATGGAGTACTTGATATTGCTGAGATGCTTCCACTGGTTGATCCAAAGTTGAGTAACGCAGAACGCTTCCCACCTTCACCTGTCGATACAGATTTTTTCATGAATGCTAAAAGGAAGTACGAAAAAGATATCACCACAATAAGAGGAATCAAGGAGCACATAAATGTCAATGCCATGGTACCCCAGAATGTATGGAATGAGCGACCAGAAAACAATCTAAAGATTCTAAACATACAACGTGTGCAGTTCACTAAAGCGTATACTACACAATTATATTAGCACCAGGATCAACATAAATGAAAAGAATGCCTCAAGAGGTCAAAGTCGAACCACACTGTCGCCATCAGCTGAAGTAAAGCTGGAACTCTAGCAACGGAATCCTGTTAACGAGCTAAGGATCAATCATCTCAACGCAGCTGTGCTGACTCTTTAAAATGGAGGTCATGGCAGTCCTGTCGGTGAGAAATACGATACTGTAATCTGGCACATAACCAAGGCTCTTCATTTCAGACAACAAACCTCCCAATTCTTTGTAGCTCTCCTCACATTGGGGATGGGATTAATTTCCAGTATAAAATACATCAACCTTTTTGTTCACCTCAGTTGAACTCCACCCAGGAGTCATTCTATGTCCCCTGTCTCTTGCCAATGATCTCACTTCGCCAACTGCATCCCATCTCCCACTACTTGCTTACATATTTGACACCGAAACATAATAGCCAACATTCTCAGGATCAAGTTCAAACTGTTCTGAAGCTACTTTCCAATTCTTCATTTTGATGAATCTTACAAGCACCTAGAAGTGCACCCCAAACAGAAGCATCGATTGCCGATCGGGTTGGATAAGCGTATTCTTGATAAACTTAGGCAACGTCCAAATACCCAGCTCGAACTAGCAACTCAACCATGCATCCATAATGCTTCAAACTAGGCTCAATACCATATTTCTGCCGCGTCAGCAGAAAGCAACTCTTCCCTTGTTCTACCAAGCCGGCATGGTTACAGGCTGACAAGACAGAAACATAAGTTAGGCTTAACGCCAACATCTTGCATTTTCTCCAAACATTTTCAGAGCAACCCACCACATAAGTGGATACCATGACCAGATATTATGGCATTCCAGGGAACAGAACTTGCATGAGTAACGACATTGCATCATCAAACCTCCCACACATAATGATCCATGTAAAGACCAACTTTATTTGAATTCCGTGAACTCTCATTCCATGTTGCAAGGATCCTAAATGAGGAAAGCTCGTAAAATGCTAAACAAGATCCGGCACAATTCCTTTACACCCTTCCATTTTGTGGAAAGCCTCAACTGCCTCAGTAGCTAGACCATTTTGAACATATGCAATGATCAGAGTATTCCATGTCCATAACAGCATTTCCAATAAAGCTGCCCTCACCATACCACCATGCACCGACCAATACTGTGATCATCCCACACTTAGCCACAACAGAAGCGCCAAGCTTACAAGGTAAACACATCAGGCTGAAACTGGTTCCCCATCATCTCCGAAAAATATAAGAGCAGAAAAGGGTCATTATTCTGCTCATATGTAGATATTAACGAATTCCATGACACAAAATCTCTTGCTATCATTTGACCAAATGCCTGCCCTACCTTGAGGAAACCAACTCACCCGAACTTAGCATACACAGACTCATGCTTCCAATTTAACTCCTTCCAACCATTATCATCTCTCCAAAGACACCCAAAGCTTCGACTGCTTTCCCATTTTGACAAAACCCAGATACCTTTGCTCTCCAAGAACACTTATTCCGAGCCCCATTTCATCAAACACTTAACAGGCATCACTCAGAAACCCAAACTTCGAATACATATGAATCAAATGAGCATTTATAAATAAATCGAAACCAAACCCAAGTTTCAAAAACCAACAACGTACATTCTTTAACCAAATAGAAGAGCAACGAAATTAATAGTTGATTGAAATCAAAATCAATAATGTTGGCTGATATTGGATTTTGTTGATTGGAGAAATTGAAAATGAGAGAAACCATTGGATTAAGTTAAACCCCAATTCCCCAAAAAACAAAGAAGAAGAAGAAATTGAAAACCTAATCTCAAACATTTTTTACAAAAACAGAAAAAAACCAAACCCTAACCCCCAAATCCATAGAGAGTCCTTCCTTGTCTCTTGAGAGCATAGACAACATCCATAGCGATAACAGTCTTTCTTCTAGCATGTTCAGTATAAGTAACAGCATCACGAATCACATTCTCTAAGAAGATCTTAAGAACACCTCTTGATTCTTCATAAATCAGTCCACTGATACGTTTAACACCACCTCATCTTGCTAATCTTCTTATTGCTGGCTTTGTGATTCCCTGAATAATACTTTTCTATGCCTCTTTGCTCCTCCCTTTCCTCCTTTTCCTCTTCCTGACATTTTTCTCTCTTTCTACAGAAATTTCTTTCTTTCTCTGCTTTGAAT
This sequence comes from Papaver atlanticum, assembly GCA_023531105.1. NCBI lineage: Eukaryota > Viridiplantae > Streptophyta > Magnoliopsida > Ranunculales > Papaveraceae > Papaver > Papaver atlanticum. The sequence continues at coordinate 1,288,882 of JAJJMB010009231.1, read as the reverse complement.
ATTTGATTGTGTTAATATGATTCTAGGATAAAAACGTTTCTATGGAAATGTCTCCACCAGGTCCTGCCGCTCAATGAAAGAAGAATCATTCCAGACATAAACAAGTTGTGTCCAATGTATGGTCAGCAGGAGGAAACTCCAAACCATTTCTTTATGTTTTGTGAATTTACTTTACGCATTTTCAATAACATTGGCTTTAATACTGACTTCGTTTTCAATAACCAGGTGCACTTCTTGGATTGGGTTAACAATTGGTTTACAAGAACCGACATCAGGGACAGAGGAATCCCGAGGGACTATGGCCACAATAATGTGGGAGATTTGGAAAATTAGATGTGATCTAGTGTTTAGGAAAGACAAATCAAATGTAACTAGAACCAAGTATAGTATAAATACTTTAGTTAGAAATAATGACAGGAGCATGAGATATCTACATACGGAGGAGGAGATTACTATCTCCAACTCGGACTACACAACAAACCCTCTCCTTTTAACAGTAAAAATTAATGTTGCTATGGTTTGTGATTTAATCAACAAAATTTTTGGCATTGCTCTGACTGCTTCTGATCATACAGGGGCTATCTCAGGAGCTAGGTGTGTCCATGCAGTAGGAACTGACGGAGAGGAGCTAGATGGCCAGGCGGCTTCACAGACGATCAAGTGGGTACGAGATTTGAACATTCAGATGGTCCAAATCGAGGGGGACGACTTGAAAGTTCTTGAAGCTATTCGGAAAGAAGTAACACAAGATTGCAAAAGCTCCAATCAGGTTGCAGGAAGGATACAACTTAAACTTTCGCTTATGTATGAAGGGCATCAAAACTCTTACTATAATCCCTACTTTTGAAAATAGTGTTGCGAGAAATCTAGCGGTAGTTAGTCGGTTGGAAGAAGAGATTGAGGGATTTTATAGCTTTTTTGGTTTGATTATGTTCGTCGGATTGGTTTCCGATCCGTATGAAGGTTGTGTTTTATTTTTTGACCGTTGGATTAGTAATGCTGAAAGTTGATTGGTTAAGATAATGTTGTTCGGATTTGAAAAGTGAAATCAACTTTACGAGATTCTTGACCGTTGGGTTGATACTCGATCCGTGTCTTATGTTTTCCCTGGAGTTGGTCGTTGGATTAAGAAATGTTTTGTACGAGACTTGTTGGCAATATATCCGAACAGTGTCCTTGGGTGAAGCAAACATAGCAGTTCACATAGGACTCGTACCCAGTGGTGGACGGACGTGTGGGCAAATGGAGTCTGTTGATCTCGTTTGAATTTGCCTCCAAGAGTTTACTTACCGAATGTTATGGTGTGCGGTTAAATTTTCGAGTTATTTTGACCCACTCTTATTTTTGTTGTTGTTGAAAACCTGCCTACTCCACTCGGATCTTAACTTATTTTATGATCGCCCCTCAGTTTCTAACTTTAGTCTTACTAAATTGCCTCAATCTCCTAACCAAAGGCAATTTCGGAAGAGCAAACATCAACTCATTTTCTATTTCTAAAATGGCGTTTTACAGAATAATCACACTCCCTTATTGGTTTTACAAAATGATCACAACTTTAATTAGTGTTTACAAAGTGGTACGACTTGACTGTTTTGAGGAGAGAAAAAACCTTCTAAATTTTGTCATAAATACCCCTCCAGAGTTGTTGAGGTGATGCTGATGAAATGGTGGTGGTGGTGGTGAACCCTTATAGGGAATATGATGTAACAATCCTGAATGCGAGATAAATTCCGGTGTCATGTAAGGATCCTGATCTATTTCAGCAGCAAGAAGCAACATCACCACCACTATCACCTGCAAGCAACACCACCACCAGCAGCAAGCAGCACCACTGAAACGTCATACTAACAGTTCAATCAAAGCCATTCTTTACCACGACATCTGTTCATAATCCACATTCATATTCACTGATAAAACATACATGCAACACCCTTTAATTATCGATGCAAAATCACCGAACTTGAAGAAAAAAATTCAAATTAGGGTTTCAGAAACCAATTGGTAGAACCTCTTCTTACTGGTTTAGTAATACCTTGGATATTATCTCTCAATAATTTTTTATGCCTCTTTGCTCATCCCTTTCCTAATCCTTTATCTTATTTTCCTTTCCTGACAGCTCTTTGTAACATGGTTTTCGTTTACGTATTTCATCTAGTAACACCAACATCAAAATAAGAAAATAAGAATATAAAAAGATAATGAAAATCTGAAACATATCAAACAAAACTTACTTGAACCGGGGCGAGTAATCTCTTTCCTTAAGATGTTATTCATCCCATATATATGTTGTGACGGTTTTCATAACGGCATGTTTCCCAAGATACAACTGTTTCATTCGTCATTAAGACGGCATTGGAACAACAACGAATACGACGTAAGCAATATGATGTAGTACAAACTCTTCTTTGACTTTTGACCACAAATGTAAACTATAATGTTCCAACATTAGTTTTTGCCCTTAAGAACCCATAGTACGCAATGAGAATGAGTAGGGTTAATATAGATTGAAGGTGATTCTTGAAGAAATCCTTTCATGGTAAGTCATATCCACATCCCTCGGGATAAGATATTTCATAGTGAAAAATATTTAAGTATTTGGACACATCCATTCACACAAATTGTTTCAACTTGAATTTCGACTAACTTAAAATATTTTTATTCAAAAATTCCAACAATGCCCCTACAATGTATAGAAATTCATGAAAACCTAATGAAGACACTAGAAAAAGTTTGTACGCGGAACATCATTGCATCTGAAAAGATAACTTTTGGGTTTGAATCTTCCATAGTGAATACCTATCGGGTTTACTAGTTGCTTAGTTAAATCAATGCAATAGATATTACACAACTTATTTCTTTACATGATTGGTTCTCAGTTGTGTTCATTTTGTTCCTGAGCATTTTTGGTATGTTCTATGAGTGCTCCAGAGTAACATAGCCTTATAGTTATCATTGAAGCGGCCAAACTTCCCACTCATATAAGTGATCTCCTATTTGAAAGTATCATTCATTACTTTTACTAGTCAGATTAAGACATAAGAATCATTTAAGAGAAATTCTCAACCTCTCACTTGACATGCAACACTATTTCATCATAGAAATGGGAATGAGAGTAATCTCTCACAATGTTTATGGTAAGTATAAATTTATAACTTGGTTGTCCTTTTTGAACCTAGATAATCATGAGATCTCCAATCGCTAGGTTGAGTTTCCAATGTAAAACTACTCTATATTTATAGGCAATAATATATCTCATTTCTCTCGATGTTGCAATTATACGCTCTCTAAAATTCGTATCATTTGTCGGCTTTATAAAATTCACATACACTATTTATTTTAGATGCGCGCATTTGAGAGCAATTGCTTTATGGTGTTATGCCGTCGATTTAGTTTTCGAGACCTGGCATAATATCTCAGACTATGTGTTATTTTCAACATGCGTATAATTTGGCCATAGGTATATATATTCAAGGAAATCCCGAAGTTACTCTTACATCTTCTCCGACTTTACATTCAAAGCTCCGAGGTCTATAATTGATCTTGCTATCAACCTTTGTTTCCGTGCTATGCAATTCTATCGTGGGAAACACATTGTATTGTGTTGATGATTTTGGATCACCACTTGTACCCCATGTAATGATGTAATCTAGTACTAGTTATTCCACACCGATCTATCTTTATTTCCCAAGAATACTTTTCTTGACCGTCGGTGAACCATAATAGTTTTACCGAGGTTGTACCCTTATACTAGTTGATATCCTGGGTACCCCACACTTTAACTTATCAATTGTGGTACAACGTACGGAATGGAGAATTTAACATCATTTTAATCATGATGTTTAGTTGTTCGCGTACAGCGTGTCCATTCGGAATGATTTTGTCTCGGGAGCTCGTGTTTCTCTTGCCACCACTGACATGAGTTGCTAGTTCTTCCTGAGACGGTTGTTGCTCGATGGACAATACGTGTTGGCGTATGAGTGGTGTTTGGTTTTCGTGTGCTTGTTGCCTCCCCGCCCCGAGTGGTGCACGATAAGCCCGATTACCTCTTCATGCCCGTGTCGTGCCCATTTTTGGTTCCTATGTTGCCTATTCATCGAGAAGATATCGATGGTGCCCCCCGTGTGTTGCTTAATCTTACCTATCGTTGGTAAGATAGATCTTTCGCGCACAGCGTGCCCGCTTGGATGACTCGTTCTACTGGAGACGGTCGTTCCTTGATGGACAATACGTGTTGGCGTATGAGTGGTGTTTGGTCTTCGGTGCTGGTTGGCTCCCCGTCCCACGCGGCGACAACAAGCCCGACTACCTCTTCAGCTTCTTCCCTGCGTCGTCTTAGGGAAAGACTCGTTTGGTCCCTGTGGCTATCTGTCGAAAAGGTATTGATTAGTGTCCCTTGAAACGGTGAACATGTGAAATCATTGTAGCATATTGTGAAGGGAGGGACTCCCTCCGATAGCTATGCAGGCAGCAGGATCGTGAAAGGGGGGACTCCTCCCTGTAGCCCTGGGCTGCTGGGCAGGGATATAGTGGGTATGTTATTTTAACGGTCACGAATGCGTAAACCCTACTAAAATAGTGTGCACACTCCCTGTTCCACCCGCGACACGGAATGTGCCAAGGATTTACTACTGTCTCTGTACAGGTTGCTCTGGTTGGCGAGCCGGTGTAGAAACTTAACCATATTTTGGAGATAAGATCTTCACGAGATATTATCTCTGCCCTACCTGGTACTTGCTACTGGAAAAATGGTTTTGGTTATCGGTTTAGTTGTTCTTAACAAACTATTTTTGTGTAGTCGGACTAAAATGCACAATCCCAATTTTAAACCAACCTCACACATCCTGCGCACCATACATCTTGGATGGTCAATTTATCAAACGAAAATCAAGATAAACTTGAATTACAATGAGATATACGCATGTTGGTTGTGCAAATCGTGCATCAAGCCTAGCCCGAACCGTACTGTTGACTAACCCCATAATGATCATTGATCAAATTTTCTCTAATCATTTTCTCTAACTGACTGTACCTGGTTAGATTCATTTTTTTAATCAAAGCGGTTGTCACCTACTAACTTTGTTTTCGTTTAAATCTTCCGCCCATTAAGAAACTTAGACGCCTCCGGACTGTAATACTCTTCAAAGTGATATGAAAACTCAAAAGAAAATCTCAACCAATTATTCTTGGTCCAACCTAAATTCAGATTGGATAATTTTCATTGATGCTTCCTTTAAGAAAGAGGATTTGTCGATGGGATATGCCTTCATTCTATATTCAGCAGATGAAGAGACTTTCATGCACCTATCTGCGGGTTCGGAGTGGGCTATGTCAGCTTTCCACGCAGAAGCAAAATCTTTATTAAAGGCAGTTACGTGGTTAAAAGATAATATTTTATCAAGCGTTTTCATAGTAACTGACTGCAAAGCGTTGGCAGACAATATAAACAAGGTAAACACAGATTATTCGTGGACAGCAGAAAACACCTTGCAAGAAATAAGGATAATCATGGGTGGTCTACCTCAAGCTAAAGTGAAATATATTAAGAGAAAGAATAACTCAACAGCGGACTACATTGTCAAGGAGGCGAGGATTAAAAAGCTACAGCACATGTCAGATAACCTGCACCAAAAAGTTCATAAATCTAACATAGATTCTAATATTTTTGATAAAAATGATCTCATAAATCATGGGTGGTCTACCTCAAGCTAAAGTGAAATATATTAAGAGAAAGAATAACTCAATAGCGGACTACATTGCCAAGGAGGCGAGGATTAAAAAGCTACAGCATATGTCAGATAACCTGCACCAAAAAGTTCATAAATCTAACATAGATTCTAATATTTTTGATAAAAATGATCTCATAAATTTTTTGTACTATATTTGCTAGTTAATTTATGATCTTTTCCGATCAAAAAAAATAATCACACATCTACAGTTTTGGCATTGCCTTGCTTGAACTGATTTCAGGGCGCGATAAGTGAGCTAGCTGTATTTTGTTAAATTGTACAAAAATGAAGTGTTGACAGTGGGATTTGAACCCACGCCCTTTCGGACCAGCGCCTTAAGCTGGCGCCTTAGACCAACTCGGCCATATCAACACTGTTGTTCAGGAAGCTGGCAGATAACAAATACCACGGGGATAGATAAGAGTGAAATGATGAAACAGAAATCAGCCGACTTAGCTCAGTGGTAGAGCGCTTGACTTTTAATCCACGAAGTGGTCAAGGGTTCGATCCCCTTAGTTCAGCGTTTTGCCTTGAGGAAGAAAAAAATATCTTATTCTCCTTGGTGTTTGTTGGGAATGATTTCAGATTATATTCATTCACCCATAAGTCTAAAACGGATTCTCCCTGGGTCGAGTGGTTAATGATGACGGACTGTAAATTCGTCGACTATATATCTACGCCGGTTCAAATCCAGATACATGCCGGGAAGCACAAAGGCAGAAAACGAAAACGCCTTGGCCAATGCCAAGGATAAAGACAAATTTCTACACCCCGATGCACCCAACGCAAGATAGCTATCAAGAAGCACAAGAAATGAAACAAAATACACAATGACCCGGCGACACCTTTGTAACTCCAAATACCAGGATTTTGGTCGCTCAACTGTCAGCGAAAAGAAGTTACAAGTACCAGGACTGACTGGTGGTATTCGCCTTCACAAATTCACCTGATGAATTAATCGAGTGAGACTAGACTTCCAACAAAAGTAGTCGCTTCAAAACATTCTGGCATGCAGGGGATATCAACAGTCACAAGTCTTCCGCTTTTTGGGTCATATGAGACTAAAGCTTCATTGCCTCTAGAATGTGCACCATATAATAGAATCTTGCCATTCTTATCGAGATAATGTAGGGGTTTAATTTCCCAAGACACCCACTTGCATAACATGATACGGGTATTTGGATCTCTTGGGTTCGCACTTCAACTACGTTGAAAGCAACTATAACTTTTGTGCTTTGTATCCAGTGGATGATTCCATTTGAAGTCTTGTCAGAGACGTTGGCGCGATATATATTATAAGGTATGTCTCCAACATTTTCCCATGAACTTGAACCTAGTCTACAAACCCAAACTTCAGAACAAGTATTGTCAAGTACATTATAAGGTACGCCATACTGTTTGCAGTGATTTTGTGAGTGTATTTGGAGTTTTTCAGTGGGGATTTGATGATTTGCTAGCCATAAGAGAGACGTCAACGCCATGGGTGACGAGGAGCTTAATCAAAGATATTGAAGAACTGATGCTGAGTTTTGATGATATTGTAATTGGCCAGAGATACAGAGAGGCAAATTGTGTTGCAGACTATCTAGCTAAATCAGGTGCTGCGAAGGAGATTGAGGGGGAATGGATCACTTCTCCTCCTGCTTCAATTCTCCGGTTGCTTAGCAATGATTTGCTAGGCAGAGCTGTAGTGAGGAATGTTAGAATGAGTGGTCAGTTTTGTGTTCTGTTTTCTGCTTATCAAAAAAAAAAAAAAAAGTGGGGATTTGAGTGGTGGTAAGGTTATGTTCCTTGTGAAACCCATGAACAGAAATTACAAGACAATTTAAAGAGAAAAAATAGGTAAACGTAGTAGAGAACAAAAAAATGAAAAAAAAAAAACAATGAAAATTGATGAGGGCCGAGAGGGAAAGGAACGAGAATGAGAAAGAAAATTGATATGACTGGTCTTAAAAAATAAAATAAAAATTCCGACCTACCGGATTCGAACCAGTGACCTAAGGATTATCTGCTACAACTACAGTCCTCCGCTCTACCAACTGAGCTAAGGTCGGTTGTTTGTGCTCTTTTCCCATGATAATGATATTAAAGAAAACCAAAGAGGCGTTGGATCAAACATCACTGGCTTTGAGATAATTTATAAGCAACCAATGACGGTGGGTAACCCGGGTTAAACTACAAGTGAAGCTCAGGTGATGCAAGTTCAGTCATAAGAAACGTCCCTAGTTTTTTTTTTTTTTTTTTTTTTTATAATCTTTTGTTGATTTTGTTTTTCTGTCGGGAGTGAAGTTTTCTCTCCCTTTGGACTTTGGAGTTGGCTATACCACTCCCTGTGATGTTTCCCAAGGGCTGGTTTGATTACTCTTTCTGTTGTTGATTAGTGTGGGAGCTGGCTTATTCATCAATGGGACCCTAAAAAGAGGAACGATTTTCTGAGTACCACTGTTTTTTCTTTTTTGGGACCATGATTTGATTAGGCCACCTTCCCTATAGTTATAAGGGGTGTCCTAAAAGATGGAGATGACTAGTTTACCCTTTAACCTAATTAAATTTATAACTAATCTACAACTTCTTCTTCCTCTATTCTACAATTTTTCTTCTTCTCTTCTTCATCAATTTATGATCATCTAAACCTGATCATATACAAATCTAACCAAAATCATCAAATTTTCATCGTCGTTGATTCATTGAATTTACATCGTCGATTAATCAATCTTTTGTAAACAAACCCGTCCATAAGTATTTTCCCACAAAGCCATTACTTCTAATTCGTTTTTGATTGAATTTTGAGCAGTAGTCATCAAAATATGTTGAATATGGAGGTTACAGTAGTAAATTCGGTTAGGATAATTTTGAAAAAAAACCCTAGTTTTACACCGAAATTTAAAGATGAAGAACACGAAGAACACTTCGGATAAGATTTTTTTTTAGTTCCTAACCGAACGCCTGAGTTCGGTTGAGTCGCAAAAATAATTTCAAAATCGAACTCTTCTCTGTATAGCCAAATTTTGAGTTCGGTTAAATCGAAAAAATAAATTCCTAGCCGAACTTTACTCTGAAAACCTATATAATGAGTTCGGTTAAGTCGCAATTTTTTCTGCTAACCAAACGAAGGGTTCGACAATGTTTTATAAAAGTTGTGATCACGCCGAACCTATAGATTTTAAGTGCTTGGAAAAGCTAAGGTTCGGTTGAATGACTGGTTCGTACAGATTTTGCGAACCTACCGAACTCTGTTGTTTAAAGTTCGGTTACAACGTGGTCAAGTCGACTGAACCGAACAAAACTATGTAAACTCAAGCATGGAACCTAAACTCTCCGAATGGAGCAATGGGCTTCATTCTTAGAGATTCAAACCATAAATTTGTTTATGCTTAGTCAACTTACTTGGTATGTTTCTCTGCAGAAGAAGCATAAACTCGAGCAATCAGAGATGCCTTGATGGTGGCATTGGAGAAGAGACTTGATCGAATCATTGTGGAAAGTGACGCCTCAACTATTTTGGAGCAAATAAACAAGAAGACCTTCATGGGAGATCAGAGAACACATTGTGTATTACAGGACATTAAAACCCTAATTATCAAGTTTAAGTTTATCTCTTTTGTATTTGTTAACCGTGTTGCAGATGGAGTTGCTCACGATTTAGCACAATGGGCTAAAACAAATATATGCCATATGGCTTGGTCTGTACCCCTATTTGGCTCTTACCCTCTTTATGTAAGGACCATAAGGATGGTTCTATGTAATTTTTCTGTCTGTTGATTAAAAAAAAAAAAATAACCCTCTTAATATGAATTACATCACTGTAATAATAGCAAAATCCAAAAACACCTACGATGATTCCCAAACATAGGTATTATAGCTAAAGCTTATACTAACAACAAAAAATCACCCTCTATATTTATACCATTTTCTTCTGTCTTCAAAATGAACCAATATATGCTTAGAAAATCTCCAACCCCTCTTCCTCTCATCGGCAATTTAACTCTGTCTTAGAATTTCTTGATAGTATAAATCCAATTCCAGTGGGTCCACCTCATCAACTCCTCCATTTTTGCTCTCATCAACAGCAGGAATAATAGGTGACTGCATTCGTGGCTGATCCATTCATACAACAAAAAATTACTGAATAAATCTAAATATTGCAAAATACACTCCAAATTCAGACTTAAAACAAAAAACTTCTTGTAAATCCAATAAAATCAACATTCCATTTGAATTCAGAGTTTCAACAAATCAATGAATTATTTTGTCAGACAGAAAACAATTAATCTTACCACAGTTTCAGAAACGGATGGTGTAGCAGCAAAACGGAGTCTGTTGGTGTTTGTGTCGGAAGAAGGAGCAGTTGAATCGGTACCAGCAGTTGAATCGGTACCAGCAGAATTAGGTTGATTCAAGAAGGAAACAATAGAACGAAAGGAGATGCTACTTGGAGAAGATACTTCCTCTGGCTGAAATTGAACTGGTATGTCATCAAATGATTCAAATCCCTGGTTAATATTCCCAATTACACTGGTTGGACTCGTAACTGGATCAGCTTCACGACTCGGTACAACTCTGTTGTTACTACTGCCTCCTCCATTATCTCTAATGCTGAGCCAGAGCTCAACTAATGCAAACAATCTATTCTTAAGAGCTTTATTAACCGATTCGAGATCCTCGTTTTGCTTCCTAACAATTTCAACTTTTCTTGACACACTTTCCAGATGATGCAACACAGTTCATTAATAATCTTTAACTCGTTATAGTCGCCATCAGAAGAAGATGATGAAGGTGAAGGGGGAGGAGTGAGAGAAACTGATTTGTCGGTTGACGATGATTTTGGCGGGAATTTTGGTGATTTCTGAGAACTAAATCTTGAACAAAGACCTGATGATGATGATGATTTTGGTGTGCTCTGATAATAATCTATCGATGAATCCATTTTGCTGCTACTTCTGTCACGAGACTTAGATGAATCGTTTTTCATTGAACTACCACCTGACGATTTACGGTTCGGTGATGTTGCTGATTCTTCTTCTTCCTTCTGTGTAAGAATCGGTGTATGATAATCTTCAGATGAATTGATACTGCTGATAGTGCCGTCACGAGATCCAGATGAATCGTTTTTCTGCATCTTGATGATAATCGGATAATCGGAAGCTTAGATGAGAAGATTCTCCGGTGAGAGAGACAGAGTTTGAAACCAGTGATGAACAACCTTGAAAAAAAAAAACCCTTGAAATGAAAGAAGTAGGACCCTCTTTATATGGCCTTTAGATAGAAAGGTGGGACCGGACGTTTTCTCTGGATAAATGCCACCCTGGAATCTGACGTGGATGCGTATCCATTCCTGTATACTAGAGAATCCAACACTGTCGTTATAACAGTGAGTTGCCATGGGCCCAATGCAAATTACAGAAATTACCGGAGTAGTGACTAGCAAATTCATCTGCAGCTTGACATCGAGAAAAAATAGTTTCAGCGGCTTCATATCCTCTGGCTGTTTTACTCTGACAATGAGAATGTTGTGAACAATCTTCCACAGAAAATGAAGCCCACAAGAGATATGTGCCACAATCTGATCTTACTATAAAGTTACTATTGGTCGCCAGGCTCCATCGTAGTTTATCAGATCCGGTGCAAGAATGAACTGTCATGTTTATTTAACCTATATAAGTTGACTAAGAAATTGTTCAAGGAAAAAGGTTTGGATTGTTATCTAGAACGTTATGGGTACTGTAAGCACATGGATTTGACCAGGACCGAAGGCACCAGAATGGGGGCTTCGGGTGATGACATGCCGAAGCCACCATCGACAATGATGTGACAAGCTGAGACTGCCAGTGACGATGACGTGGCACAAGTGGGCTGCCCTCAGAAAGTGATTAGTGATTGCCTAAATAACCCCAGCTGTAATAGTACACGTGTACGGCTAACCACAGAAGACTTACCAGAAAAGGTATTAGGGTACACGTGTACGGTACTTCCATGTCAGGCTTTTCCTATAAAAGCAGAGCATTCCTTCAGAGAAAGACAGACATTTTTCCAGAATATTGTACTGTGTATTGGGATTAGTCTCCACACAACCCTATGATAATTTAAGGGTGTTTACATTTGGCGACTTCACTGGGGACTAATCCTCAGTACCACTACAATACTCATGGAGTCATCGGTTACCGGGAAAACACCACAAGATCGGACCTTCCCACTAAGAACATAGAAAGACTAATATCAGCCTCGGGACCTAATGAGGTACAGAATCAACAAGTAAACCCTGAGTTCGGAATGCCATTGATAGAAGACTCAGGGGGACAACGCCAAAACCTGCAAATAAGAGTAAATCAATCAAATGCACCCAGAGCCGTGCCTAGACATGTTAAAGAAATTTCACAGGTACAAGTTGGAATGAATAGAGTAAGTGTACCAGTACATAACCTTTACTTGATTCGCAACAACTCGAGATACAACAGATGCGCCAGGAATTGGCTAATTCGGATAAAAGAGGATTAGTTTTGATGGATAGGCTAGCTGAGCTCCAACCCGAGGGAGGTGATGAAGACCCTGACCCTTTTGGAGTGCCACAGCATCCCCTCTTATTACAAAGTAGAACTCAACGAAACTCTTTCGGCAGACGATTCTCATCCGTCATACAAAAACACCAACGTAGTGAGACGCCATGCACTGTCCAAGCGCCAAAGGAAGTTTCTCGGAATTCAGAAGGGCAACCCAACAAGGGACAAGACCACGTCTCAATGGCAGAAGAACACATTGCCAAATATCTCGAAGAACACTATGGGTTGACTCCACCTACAACAAACTTTGCCATGCAGTATCCTTTTACTCAGGGGTCACTAGATAAATCCATGCCAGTAACGTATAAACAACCCAAGTTTCAATTATTCGACGGTTCCGGAAATGCAACGGAACATGTTTTTCGTTTTCTCATGAATCTTAACGAGTATGCCACGAATGACTCCATTTGTCTTAGATAATTCGGCAAATCACTCACTGGCGCGACCTTTACATGGTTTGTGGGATTAGAAGAAAATAGCATTTCATCCTGGAATGAGATGCAGAATCAATTCATGAAGAAGTTCTATTCCCGACAAAAGCAACTCACCATTTCGGACATTTGCAACCATAGGTACAAGCCGGGGGGAAATACCTGGATTTCGCAAAGAGCTTCCGGGCAGAATGTCTGCGTAGCAATGTAAAAATCCCTGAAAAGGAACTTGTCAAAATCGGCATCAGTCGATTGCCTACAGAACTTAGTTTCATCTTAGCATCTGTCAAACTGGAAACCTTTGCGGACTTCGAAGACGCATGTTCCCGAGCCGATGACGCATCAGAATTCAAAGCATTGGAAGCTAAGCAATGGGGGCACTTGGTAGCCTATGCTAAAGAAGAAGGTAATACCAGACAAGGCAAGCGGTCATCAAATTTTAGGGATGGGAAAGGATATAAAAGGAGTGGTAATTCAGATGAAATAGTGAAACCACCAGACTTCCCGTGCCCACTAGAAACTACTATTGAACTCCTGGAAGAGTGGCGCAAGGATGGAGACAAAACTCTTCCATCTCCTGCAAAAGAACCAACATAACAAGATAAACGCCATGCTAGATACCTCCATTATCACCAAAAGGTCGAGCACACAACAAGGAACTTCCGAACTTTCAAACGGAAAATTCATAACAGACAACAAAGTGGAGAGATTGATTTCGGGTCAGAAACACACATTCAAAAGGATCCATTGTTGTGTCAAGTATTCATGATCATACATGAAGGAGCCGAAGCCGCAACCAAGGAAATCTGCATTGTGTCTGAAGTAGACAACCATGAATACATTGCAGCCACTGTCGCGAAGAAACCATTGTTTGCAGACTTCTTTGACACACTAAATTTTACAGCTGAGCAACGTCAAATCGCTGCAGTCATACTAACCAAGATAGCAGCAAATGAAGGAGTCAACCGATACTTGGACCGCAAATACCCATTACCCACTGACATCATTACCTTTTCGGAGAAGGATCGAACAACGGACTGTGACCATACGCGACCACTATATGTTACGGTAGGAATCCACAAGCACAAATTTAAAAGAGCCTTTGTGGATACAGGAGCATCACTCAATCTAATCCCTTTGAATATCGCCGAAAGCATCGGAATTAAAGAAGAAGATATTAACAAGTTCGCTACTGGAATTCAAGGTTTCGCCGGACTTACACAACAAACGATTTGGACTATTAAATTGGAAATCCGGTGGGCCCTATCCGAGCCAGTGAACCCTTCAATGTCATGGACGTACACCCAGCTTACCACTTACTCTTAGGCAGGCCATGGTTACACAAACATGGAATTATGCCCTCTACTTACTATCAGTGCATCAAGTTCATCCTGAAGGGAAAGCAGAAACGTGTACCCGCTTCAGTAGATCCCTTTACAACCGAGGAAGCACACCTAGCTGAAGCAGCCTTTTACAACGGGCTAAGTGAACCAAGTGAGGTAGTCACACACATCTACTCGACACCAATTCCCGATTGGATGACTACATATGCTAATCCAACCGAAGACAACTCCATTAAGCGAACACAAGTCCACAAGGATGAATGAAGATAGTTTTGAAACGTCACTAGTCCGGATGTGGGATACGTATACAAACGTTGACCTCAGAAGCTCAGAAATATTTGAACAAATCCTTCAATAAGACCTCCGGGGAGACACACCAACTAAAGGAGGGAACTGCATGGGACTTACAGAAGAATGAACAAAAGCCTATACCAATTCATGTAAGCAACAATGCCATTTAATAAAAGGCTTCATCTTTTCGTCTTAATCTCCTCCTATTACCCCTTTCAAGGGTACACTGAACCATTGAAAGGGTGTAAAACAGTCAACAAACGCATAATCTTATCCTACATAATTCAATTCGAGAAGGATTGAAACCTGATTAAATACACCAAGATCAAGCTCATACAAAAGATGCATATAACATCGGTTATGACTTAGGTCTAAGAAGGGTGTCAAGCCCAGAGGCTACATCTCAAAACAAGAGGAATTCTATATCCGACATCATGACAATGAATTCGAATTCATGCAAAAGACGCATATGACATCGAATATTGCTCAATTCTATAAAAAAAAACAAAAAAACAACAACGAACACCACGCCTCTAGGCTATGTCTCAAAGCCAAAGGGGCTTAAACATGATGCCGCATGTTTATACTGAATCTATACCATGACATACACAAAACTCAAATTTTGTTTAAAAAGACTTGAGCCCAACATCATCCAAAAATACCATAATCTAAAAGGAGTGTAAACTTCAAAACTAAAGCTCGTAATTAACGAGATCTGAATCCGAAACATACATCGGAAGCTAAGATAAAAACCGATACGGTCCAACAAACTCGTACTGAAATGAGTAACATATAACTGTCAAAGCAAAAGAATAAGCTCTAAAGCTATGAATTACAATTCATCCAGCTTCTTACGGATCTCGAGATCTCGCAAATGAGAAAATCATACAAAACTATTAACCAAACAAACAAATTACATATATTACGTATAAGAACTAGGCATGCTGAGCCAGTTCACCTCGAGCTTGAAATAAAGCAACCCTCGAATGCTGCAAAGCAGCCTCAATGTCCTTAATAAGAAAGGAAATCCTAGTCCGTTTTGCCTTACGAACAAGGCGAAGACTATCAACCTTTAAATCTGCAAATGTTTTGATTTTCCATGCCTTCGTCATGGACATTTCCGAACCCATAATCCACTCTTGGTCTTCGGCCGCAAAAAGCTTGAAATGCCCAAGAGCTAATTCTAACACAATATTTAGCTTGGAAAGCATAGATATCTCCAAAACCAACCGAATACGGGTTGACATCTTTACACCTTTCAAGAGCGAAACAAAGAAAAGGGATACACAAAGTGACAAACCTCAACTCATTTTATAATCTCGCACAGTGATCGAGATCACAATAACTTTGGGATTAACAAAGCAATCTCATACAATACTGAAAAACAACATAATGGAAACAACAGCAGTAAGCGACATACCCAAATACAAAGTAAACAAATACAGATACAATAAACCTTGTTCTCTCAAAGTCCAGTTCCAACAAACATTGTTTATAAGAAAAGAAGATGCAAAAGCAAAAGCAAAGATTACAGCCTAATCAAAACTAGCCAACTCGGTTTCTTTGTTAGCCAACTCTTTTTGTTTCGATTTCAGCTTTGTCTAAGTTGCCTCAACTTCGGCTGCAATCCTAGACGCTTCGACTGTTATACGAATCTGCTATTTCTGTTCATCCTTCAACCTCTGTGCCTCCACTTTAATCTCTTCTTTCAAGCTTGTAATCTCGCCAGGTAACACTAACTGCGAGATGCCCTCCTCTCCTCCAAGCCTTTGAACAACTCCTCAATCTAGCTTATATTGAACTTCAACAACTTCGGAAAATTAAAACTTTCTCTCCACGTCTCCAAAGTGGTTCCGGAAGGACACTCGTCACCGAGCTCAGCCATCTCTTTCGCCACAACAACCAAAGAAGACACACTGGAAATCAAATTGTTGCGATCCGAAAGCACCTATGTACTTTCTACATGCCCGCGCTCCTACACAACCTCCTTGTAGTATTCTTTCAACTCTGGGGCGACAGGAAAATTATAAACTGGCACGAAATGAGCATATGTGCTTGCAACAGCAGAAACATTCCCTCTGAAATCAAATCAAGTTGCTTGGCCGACTAAGGAATTAGGACTGCCGATGGCAAGAGGCAACGCAGTATCGGGATACCTCGAGCCAGTACCACCTTGCCCACCCTAGTGTCTCCTTTTCTTCGAACTATTCTGATCTCCTAGATGCTCCGTACGCACCATGCTTATATCCTACAAGCCAACCCGATATCTCAACAAATATCCATTACCACAAATTTAGCTAAAAATGCAAAGAAAAATATATTACCTGAGAACCAACACCGGAGAAGGAATTCTGAGGACTCACTGCTCCGCCAACTAAATAGTCAAAGCAAAAAACAAGAGAGAGGCTCAATACAAATAAATGAATTTTGAACATACAGAAAGGCTATTTATAAGACATTACAGCTGATGTGGACAACACGCTGACAAAATTTATAGATACTTTATGACAACCACGTGCGGTCTAGTACACAAAGCTTACGTAATTATGTCTTTCCTTTACCTCTTTGATCTTCAGATGATGCCGTTGATTCTCCCCTGTTTCGAATCACCACCCGAGTACGCTTTGGGGGCTTCACAAATAAAACCAATTCTATATCAAGAACTACCCAACAACGGAACACTAAGTAACATCTTAGAAATTCCAAACCAACACCGAACTTACCTTAACAGAAGCAGCAGAAGATGTTTCCTTGCCTTTCCGAGCCGAATCCACAATACTTTTTCCTCTCGACCCGGGCTTTTTCCCATGTGCAGTAGCAACCTCAGGTGCAAGCTTAATCCTCCCTCGGGCGTTTAATGAACGAGGACTAGTCACTCCCACAGGGTCGGAAACATCACACAAAAAATAAATCATTCGCGTTAACTCGTCATACCAATTTGTGCACCATGATTGTGTAAAAATGGGAGGCTTCTTCGACGAAGGGACTGATAAATGAAATGGAAGATCCCGACAATATCTAGGCTCATCGGGTTTAAATACAAATCGATGATATCACTCCCTCATCAAATCACTACCTTCTGGGATTGTGGAGTTTGGATGGAAGCCAATCCTTGATCATAACCCAACTGTCTGGAAACTTTGTCTACATTGTAACCAACAGCACAAAACTTGCCTTCATAGTACCCAGGGATAAAACCCGGAGTCACCATCGCCAAAAAATCCCACTCATCGTCATTGAGAGTCGAACTGTCCGAGTTTAACACATCATCAAGAAACACGAAGCTAGGACCAAGAAACAATGCCCCTTTCTGAGTATCATCATTTGGGCGCGCTCGGAACGACTTCAGATCATCCCACTATCCACATAAGTCCATTGCTTTCCTTTTTGATGTTCTTATTCTCGTACAAAGAGGTACGAGGATGAAGAACTAGTGCAGGAGGGAGTCGACCAGAATTACCTACAGCACTATCTCTCCTCACAACTAAATCATGAACCTCGGACCTACTAGCAGGAAACTTTTCCCATAACCACATCTGTATGAAACTAGTGGGAACATAACTCTCAACTACGTGTTGCTGACTATTCACAATCTCCACATCCGAGACAAGCATATCCAAATGACGATATACCCCACCTAGAAACATCGGAGCCAAAGGATAGGTAACCCCCCTCGCCATCTTAACATCCATCCGAAGAATGTCATCACGAATGGTATCTTTTGGTGAACACTCGAAAAGATCATGAATCAACCAGTATGTCAAAAATGCAGCAAGCTCGGCATCATCACTATGCCCATGAGAAGGAGGATCATAAGACTTTACAACTGACGGAAGTTCCTTCTTACTGATTGCTTCAGTAACACGGGGCGCCCAATAATTCATCCAACCCGAAAGAGAGGCACGTTTGTCTTCCTTGACTGAACCCGCAGCAGCATCGGTACTCACCTTACGGGCTATAGCCTTTCAAACTCCCGCCAATACTTTGTACAACTCCGAATCCGAATCAGTCATGGCACCATCGGGGTCAGCTTCTTCGAAACTATGAGAACTATGAACGGGAAATCCTGTGAGGGAAACGACGTCCTCCAAGGTAGGGGAAGCTTCCCCCAAGCAAAAACTAAGGTATGCACACCAGCAATCCACCGAAGACAAGCCGGAGAAAGGGCTTTGTTAGCACGATAGATACTCCGATGAGAAGATAGTTCCAAAGCATGCTCAATTTTAAGTTCCCGAGTACGCTGTACATGTCGTGGTTTCGACAGAATGTAATGTTTCCATGAAGACCACTCATGGCTAACGAGAGTGGTTGATACAAATTCTATGGAGGGTTATCGATAATCCCCGCGCTCAATACATAATCCAGGAAAATTATCAAGGGGAAGTATTTTAGGGGGAGTAGCTTCGGGGGCTAACAATCTCGAACTATTATCGATAG
Organism: Papaver atlanticum; assembly: GCA_023531105.1. Lineage (NCBI taxonomy): Eukaryota > Viridiplantae > Streptophyta > Magnoliopsida > Ranunculales > Papaveraceae > Papaver > Papaver atlanticum. The sequence goes on along the minus strand of JAJJMB010009231.1, from coordinate 1,270,097 downwards.
TATGAAACCCCGGGGCACGTAATTTAGGGATGAATTTGTCCTGGAAAATAGACCCCGAGTTAGGACTATCCCCCGACTCTACACCAAATAGACGAGCTTTCCTCATGGCTGCGCAATCCTCCGCAAAAATGGATTTATCAGCACCAGACATCTGCGGTTCCATCTCAAGACCGAAATCAGTTGAAGTACCGAAGACAGTAAAAGGAAAGGATATAAGGAAAAGGAGAAAAGAAGAGAGAGAAGAAGAAATTACTAAAAGAAGGAATAAAAGGAAAGAAGGTGAGAAGAGAAGATTTTATACGAGAAGATACCAGAAAGACGAAGAGTCGGCACGCTTGAGGAGAGAGCATACGTGTCAATCAATCAGTGGAAAGATGAAACGGCAGAAAAGAATCATGCCCTACGGCTAATGATTGTTGGATAAAACCTAAGAGATAAGAGGAAGTGGCAAGGAACTAATACCTCTACCTCAAAAGAGACAAGGAGGTAGAAAGAATAAAATTGGAAGAAAAAGGGGGCTCAAATTAATACGTATACAGATCCGAAGTCGCGACCAAAAAGGAGACTCCGAGAAGACAAGAAAACACATCGGATAGATAAAGACTCATTCTAGCACAAGCTATGACCGATTGCCAAGCCTGTAAGTCTTGACAAAACAGTCAGGGGGCTAATGTAAGCACATGGATTTGACCAGGACCGAAGGCACCAGAATGGGGGCTTCGGGTGATGACAAGCCGAAGCCACCATTGACAATGACGTGACAAGCCGAGACTGCCAGTGACGATGACGTGGCACAAGTGGGCTGCCCTCAGAAAGTGATTAGTGATTGCCTAAATAACCCCAGCTGTAATAATACACGTGTACTGCTAACCACAGAAGACTTACCAGAAAAGGTATTAGGGTACACGTGTAGGGTACTTCATTGTCAGGCTTTGCCTATAAAAGCAGAGCATTCCTTCAGAGAAAGACAAACCTTTTTCCAGAATATTGTACTGTGTATTGGGATTAGTCTCCACACAACCCTATGATAATTTAAGGGTGTTTACAGGTACCTTTGTGTAATCTGTTTTCCTTGCAGTAACCGAGTGGTTCTAGAACGACTGTTATCAGTCGGCAAAGTTCTTATACCGGATAATAATGGAACAGTGTCAACCAATAGGAAGAAAAGTCTAGGAAGAAATACTTGGGCATGACTGGATAATAATGGAACAGTGTCAACCAATAGGAAGAAAAGTCTAGGAAAAAATACTTGGGATGACTGTCGAACTAGAAAAGCTGTGAATTTTACAATAATCTGCCACTCCTTTTCATATCTGAGTTGGTTAAATTTAGCAGCTAGGAAAACAAGTACAATAGTTTAAAAAGCCTGGAAAGTCGCAGCTTTCCATACTACGAAGGAGATTTGTTTCATGGGGAAATAGGTTTATTTTTATGGAGTTAATCCTAAATGGCAACAAAGAATTATACAGCTGGTGCATGAAGTGGCTGCTGTAGAATGAAAAAGCAAAGCAGTCCCCAAAAAATCGTTCCAATAATACCAATATAAGTAACAACCATCCTATTAATTTGTTTCCTGAAAATCTTTTCACTGTACAAACATTTACAACCAAAAATACAGCAGCTACTTCCAAACCTCATACTAGGATTACAAAAGATGGAATCCAAAATGGCAAAACAAAATGCCTATACATTTGTGTTTGGATGCTATAGCTGGCTGTTACAATAGACGGAATCCAAAATAGCTCCCCAACCCCGAACATTTCACATATCTGATATACAAAAACAGCAGCTACTTCCAAACCTCATGCTCGCATTACAATAATTGGGCAAAAAAAAAAAAAAAAGACAATGTTAGCACGCCTGTACATTGTGTTTGGATCCTATAGCTGGCTGTCGCTGTTAGCACACCTGTACATTGTGTTTGGATACATTGTTCTTTATTACAACCAAGCTCCCCATCCCGGGAACATTTCACATAAACGCTCTGAGTCAACGGCGTCTTGTATAAGTTGTTGTACCTGCAAGAAAATATAGTTCAAATCAATAAATCATGTTGATGGAAAGACCTTATACAAAGTTGATACGTAACTGGCTTTCCTACAAGATCAACCACATCCATTCACTAGCTTACTAGGTCAACCACTTTCATTCACAATCACAATATTCCCAAGAAAGTAAAGTATTAAAAAGACGAACTGATGAGAACTGTGGTCCACTGATGGCTTTACGGTAGTTGCTGGTCCTACAACATCTGCATCTGATGAGGCACTAACTTCTAGTTCTAATTTTAAGCATTAAAATCAACTCAATCAGATTACCTGTCCATGAACACTTCTCATTTCACCCTCTTCATACCCATCCAACTTCTGTCTGACACGCATTAATGCACGAGCAGCATCCTTATTCCCTTCGTACACATCTTGTGAATGTTCCAAGATTGTGATATCATCTTCCGATTCCTGCAATGATGATGATGAATAGACGTTATTGTTTTTTGGTAATTTAATTACAGAATTAGATAGCTCTGAAAGAACGAAAAAACTAGACAAACAGCTCCGGGTTTGTTCATCTACAGAATTAGATGAACAGATGTTATATGAACTCAGTTTTGGGGTATATTGTTTCAAGATCCTGGTTCATAATTTGCTCTATGACAAGTGAACAACAGCTATTCATTGCCAGAGGAATTCACCAGAACCTTTACTTGAGATGTTCCTTAGTTTTATCAAGGAACAATAAAACTAACTATTAATTTTCTTCGAAATACACTCTCGTTCAACTTGGGTTCCTCTCGGTGACCATGAAAAGCAAATACAGTGGAAGGAAGAATCCAGATAGTATCAAATGAAGAGCAATTTGGGGAACCAGACAAAAGCAAAAAAACTCATCACAGAGTCTTTAACCTACCTTTTGAAGTTGCAAAGCTTTCAGAGGAGACAACGCCCATTTATAGAGAGGATCATGGATGAAAACCTGCACAGCAGTACTCTGATGTAAGAAAGAGAAACAATTGGATTTTGCTTGTTTAATTGAAAGTCTTCTGATTAATCGTACTTCAATGATGGTTAGCAGTGCTTCCTTATTGGTCCTCATAACAGATAGAGTTTCCTCGCAACATCTTCTAAAGACGCCTTCAACTCCAGTGACTCCCATACCATCTATAATATCTCTTGTTAGCCTAAATGGGACCTGCAAAGATGGCAAAGAAAGACACTCAGGTCCCCTTGCGCAGCTAAAGTGCTAAAACTATTATTCCACAGAACATAAAAAAGACAAACCTGCTCAGGTGTTTTGAGCATTAAGCCTTGTTCAAACGCAACTCCAAGGTCAATATGAACTACTTCTGCAGTGGCTTGATCTAAGAGAATATTCATCGAGTGTCGATCACCAAGCCCAACAATGTAACCCACCTGCATTGAGAATGAGCAGGTGTCAATGTAACAGCTACTTCCCAGCAGTCCTGCTAAACGAAAAATTGACGTCTATTTTTACTAAGGATGACGAAGTAAAACAAAAGTTATCGCCGGATATCATTGATGATGGAGACTGATTATTATTATTTTTAGTCGAGAGTATCTGCAGGTTGGACTATCAATGAGCTGACAAATGTAAGCACCACTATGACGTTAAAAAAACACACCTAGGATGAATCAGAAAGGAAACAAAGTAAGAATCCAGCATGTTAACCGTATTTGAGTAGATTAGATAACATGGGCATGACTAAGCTGCAGAAAAAGTTGCTCATTACTAGAACAAGAATTCTGACATGTCTATGGTAAGAACATGAAATAACTCCTGAATGAAACAAGAAAAGAATAAATTAGTGGAAGAGAAAGTGCACTATAGAATCTTCCATTCAACAAGTAGGGTACACCAACCATTGAACTAGCTGCCACACTTCGTGTATAAGAGAGTCTCTTTTCGAACCAATTAGCTGGTTGCAAGAATCTCTCCAAGAAGAAGTAGTGCATGACAGGCCTGCAAGAAATATGATCACACAAATAGTCGATGTGAGCGAGTTTTCAGTTATACTAGCAAAAATGGCCAAAAAGTACAAAAGAAAGTTTGGACCTGAAATTCTCACAGACAGTCTGAAAAGCCTTGAGCTTGTCCTTTTCCTATATTTACAAAGGAATAACGATTACATATGGTGAATAAAGGTAAATGGTAGAACTTGTCCATACTCTAGTCATCTTGTATCTTCACATACAGTGGTCTACTCTGGAAGTCAATACGTGTCCCACAGTTGCATAAGGAAAACGTATAATGCTAAGATGTTTCCTAGACCAACAGCAAGTACATAATGCAGATGAAAGGTCTTTAGTAGAAGTATGTGTCACTTGCCTTAGCCATATACTCCCGGCATCGAAGAAATGACCAGTCTCCTACTCCATAACGCACATGTGCACCTCCATTCTTTAAGCTAGAAGAGGCAAAATCAATGTGATCAAACATCTCTGAGGAAGCATAAATATCATATATGAGCACTTAAATATTACAGCAAATCAACCTTCCCAAAAGATATTCGCCAAGTGGAATGGTGCCATCGACCCACTCAAGGACACCAGCACTTGGGGTAAATGGAACCACCTGTTTCATAAACAAAGCATTTGTCATTAAGTACATAACCAATAATAAAAAGACCAACCAATTGACAGCCAATTTACGAACACGCTTCAACGTACTGCAAAGACTCACTGTGATTTAGAAAAAATTCTAGCTTGACAATATAAAATGTTGAAAAAAATGTCATTTTTTTGCAAAAGCTGTAGATACCTTGTATGTGCGAATTCCTATTCTCCTTCTCCATGTGTCGCGGTGGTTCTGCAGAAAAGTGTTTACCAAACCAAAAAACTGCTCCATGACCTGTACAACCATCAATCTGTAAGCATCATAGAGGAATTACCAAGTACTAATCATAAATGTTGTAAAGATTCATTCAGGAGGTTTGGGGTTGAAAGAAATTCTAATGTTATTAACATAAAGTCTGCTCAAAATATTGAGAACTAAAACTGCTTAAGATATTATTGCTGTATTTTCTCTTTGATCAGGAAATACAATTGCCACGCACAAACCTCGCTGCAAACGAAATGAAGATAAGAAATAGACATAGTTTGAAATCTTACAGCATCTTGTCGTAGGTCGTCATTTCCAGATTTTGCTAGTTGACGATACTTGTGACCATCAGAGCCCATGCATATGACCACCTTTGGAGCATTTATACCATTCATTACCCTGCATAGTCTCGGACAATGCGTGAAAATTTAGGAACGTGATTTCAACATCGCAAAATATCATCTTTTCACTTGATCCCTAGTTATAAGGAGTTTGAGTCTTGCAGTTTAAATGATATAATGATAAATTGGCCGAGAGCTTATTAGATCCTCCTTGATCATAAGCCAGTAGCCTGTTACTAGTTTTGTTTTCGTTTCTTTTTGTATTTCTCTCAAGGGTGGTACAAGCCTTTTCTACCCTCTTGCCTTTTTGGATCATTTTATTTTTCTTTGCCGATCAAAAAAAAAACATAGCAAAATATGTAACTCCTAAACTAATTGCATACATGACAGAATCGGCTAATCCCTTGAAGTGAGGAAAAGATCCTTCATGGTACTGACAGCTAGGGTCCACTTGGAATGTAGCTGTCACTACGGGTACCTGAAAGTGAGATGTGCCAAAGATTAATCATGGGGTTAAACATTTTGTCATCAGTTTGCAGAGTTTCAGTAGGTAAAATCGAAATGTCATCTTTTCTTTCATATAAGTACAGAAATGCTCTTACAAGTTCCAGTTGTCGAAGGCTTCGGATATCTCTAGGTAGCGGTATCCTTTTGTTTGTATCCTGTAGAAGTTATATGGTTAGATAGTTGAACCAACAAATAGATGAAATCTTTATGTCACTGACCAAAGATTACGCTAATATTATAAGATCAGAAAAAATATCGAAGCGTTACTTCAGATGTCACAGATGGAATAACTATGTAACCAAATAACCAACCTCTCTCTTTGTTTCTAACTCAGCCAGTTTAATGTATATCTCCACCATCTGCTTCATCTACAACAGTATACATATTTATAAATCAGAACGATATAGAAATATATCTGACTTGACTAAGGTTTAAAGTGATGGTGGTATTACCTGTCTAATAATAGCACCATGGTGTGCAGATAATTCGTCTAAAAGATTTTCAGCTGCTAGCTTTTTATCCATGTCCACCACAAATGAGTTTCTACTGCGTTGTTTGTCCTTGACTCGGTCACCATTTGCTAGGGCCAGAAGCTGATGCAAAAAATTTGCATGTAAACCATTATTGATTTAAGCATCTATGATTAGTAATTACTATAACAAAACAAGAGTGAGTAAACACTGATTCATTTTTAAGTTAATATAAGTTTAATGTCCACACCTGCAGTATTGTATGGTACGGATGGTCAATGGCCATCTTCTTCACAAGAGAGACCAAAGCATACTGCATCAAAGCACAAGTGTCTTTGATAAATAGAAAGTTGCCATATCTTTACTCAAATGAGCAAATGAATATCATCTGATATACCTGAAAACTATGCCGCCCTTGTCCATCTTTCGAACTACCCATTCTCGATGCAATTTGATAAACCAATGGAATAAATTTGTAAGACTGGACCTGCAAAGATGTTTGAACAAGAGTATAAAATTTCTTGCTAGAGAAACTAATGAACTCTTCTTAAGTTCTTATTTAATACTAGAAAAACAAAGATATAATTATCCAATATAAAAAAGGTACTCAGTTTGTGTTTGAACACTTACTTCCTTTACTGCACTAAGCATGGCATTCACAACGTTTTGCCTTGAAGACAGACTGAACCACAGAGAAACAAGTCGAAACACCTGATAGGACATAGCTGAAGTATCTTAGGCATTCCTTCATATGAATTTTAGAACCAACTAAATTTGGAGAAAGATGAAGAAGAACATTTTTATAACTAAGAAAAATGTGGGAATGCTGGACATTATGATAATAATTAACAAAGATTGTGTGAGACGACTAGAATAAAAAAAATGTGATATTTCCTGGGTTGCACAGATACTGGTACGGTATCCGATTCCGGTACGTATCGAAGAATCCGATTCGGCATCTCCGAAAATGGCCGATACGGATACGTATGGATACCGCATACATAAATATTTGCAAATGCAATCTTATAGGACTCAAGAATGTATTAGAGCACACAAATTTAATCTAATCCCAAAAACACTCATTGTACACCTATATATCACAACATTTCAGTCTCACATTGCTAGCAAACTTGAAATTTCCTCTCTCAACCCTCATTATGAGGGAAGTAAACTCCTTTATTTTCTTTTTAAGTGTTTCTCCTCTTCACATGTACAAAGCACGTGAAAGCAAGAGAGACCTTAAAAAAAAGAAACTGAAGAAAAAACTTTTAGAAAAACTAATAAATTTTTGATAAGCCTTTTGGGAAGTATCCGAGGGTATCGTATCCGATACGGGTATCGGAGAATCCGATTCGTGTACGTACATAATTCTCAAGTATCGGCGCAACCCAGGATATTTCATATTCTAAATATTTTACATCATATATAATTATCCACGCATTTGTGAGCAGTGACCTGCTCTAAGTTCTTCATCGAACTCTAAATTCAATATAGATGATATTCTAATAGGCACATACCACTCTGACGTCATATTTATCTCCTATGACCAAACAACGTTGATATCCCTCCAATGCTAAGGTGAGGAAATTGTCCCTGTCATCCTGAGAAGAAAAATTGCAACAAACAAATTAAACAAGTATTCTACATATAATAATGGTCCAAATGGACAACCCTAATACTTTAACTTGCTAAGAAAATTTACTAAAGTTTCAGATCAACTTGGTACATAAAACTTCCTCGGTATATATTACTTTTGAGTAATTTTCAGGTGGGTCTATTAATTTTAGAGCATAGTAGATGTCACCATCCAGCCATCCACCTCACTAATCTTGTTTTGTAAAGCGTCTACTCTCTACAGCATTAACAGAGAGATGTGCTGCTATCTTAAGTGTTGATGATTATCTCCTTTGGTGTTGTGAGGTGTTAATAACATTAACAGAAAGATGTGCATCAAGGTCAAATTAAGGAGATCATGCTTACACAAACCTTTTATTTATTTTTTATTTATTTTATTTATTGTGAAGGACTCGAACCCATGACCTTAAGCTCACTACATAAACGCCAACCACTGAGATACATGTTATTTGGTAAGCATACACCATCAATCCATGGTAGCTTTTTCTAAATTAACAAGACCGTTTATTTTATACCTGCAGCTTTTCAGCCTCCCTCTTATCCATTGTGAGCTGCTTTTGCAATTCCTGTATTTTTATCGACAAATCCATCTTTTCTGCCTACAGAACACATTGAGAAAAGTGTCAAAAGTGAAAAACAAGAATTCAACAATAACTTATCTCCCACAGGAAGGTAATGAATGGCAGTACACCAGGAAAAGTGGCATTAAAAGGTGGTACTTGCCTTCGTTGAAGTTTTTAGTCGTTTGATAAGTACTTCAAGCTCCTTTGTCTGCACAAATTTCAACTAACGTATAAAATAGAATTGCATAATATCATCACCATTAATCAGAGTGCACTCACAACACAGGTACCTTGTGCTTTCTCAGTCGCAATGCCGCTTGCCATTCATTAGAGAAGAGCCTTTCTTCATAACTTCTAAATAGAGCATCAGAATAGTGTGCAAGATGAAAATGTGTTTGGCACTGTCTCTGTATACACTTCTTGTCTACACTTTTTTTAGGCTCAGCGAGCTCCACTGCAGGTTTAAGGTACTGCTCTAAAATTGTCCTTGAGCTGCATCATTGCAAAGGTAAAAGAGATATATCAGCTCTCTGTGATGCATATTAGAGTCATTATCAAACATACCAGTGGTAGTGAAATGTATTTTTTACTTGCTAGATCGAGTTTCAGCCAACCACTTTCCAACCAACCGATATACATTTGAAGCTTCTCTGGTATTGTGTAAGACGTATTTTGCAAGATTAATAGCCATCTCATGTTGACCTTGGGCACGTAGCAGCTTAGCTTCTTCAAGCTGTTATACATAAAAGATCATCATCAAGTAATAACACAGAAACCAGTCCCTCATAAAGGTCATAACTGGAATAAATGAGAAGGCAAAGAGGCATCCAGGAAGCAAATGCACAGCTAAATTAGGCTTAACAGTCATACTTTTATGGTTCAGATGAGGAGGATAAACCCAGGATTCCAAGTACTTGCTCAAACTAGGCATTTTGATCACATTTCTAGGCAAAGAAACAATTTTGCTACAAGTTCCACCAACTGAGACCAAGAGATTATCAATTTTGCTACATAAAATGTTAATGAGGCAGAAATCTTGCAACTTCTAGTAACATCAACACCGCAAAAACAAAGGCCTAGTTCTTTAGAAGTATTTCTTGAATGTAGCAAATGCTCAGTCCTATGACACAGGTAGCTGATGTTGTATATATAGGGTCATGTGCAAGTTGTTGTGTTGTTGGCTCGTGCATACAACCCTTCAAAACTATAATTGTTTTAATACGAGAGGAAACTACAAGAACAGCGTACCCTTCCCGTCAAGCATATGTCTGAAGTTGAATTTTGTCCTTCGGTTCCAGAACTGAGCAACTTAAACTCATGTAAAGCTGCGGCAGCTAAGGAAAATCTACCGCCCTGTAAACATCAAAAATGACATAAAAAAAGATCCCCGATGTCATAATACGTAAATGACAACTTTTAAGGTAATGTTGACAACCTTTCGGAGAGTGGAAGCAGATTCCAAATGATGCTGTATTGTGGAGTCCTTGCAATTCAAAATTTGAAGTAGAACTCGCCTGAATGCGATAAACGGTTCTAACAAAGTCATATGAACTTGTGTCTGATTCAAAATGAATCTCCAATCCATATTCAGCAGTTCCATCTGAATTAAAACAAGACTGTAATTCAGATCCGGTTTTTGAGTAAATTGATAACATACAAGCTTTAGAAACAAGATAAAAAGGAAGACCTAGATTTATTCAGGGCTAATGTGACCTAAATTCCAATATTGGTTAAAACAGAAAATGATACCTGATCCATGGCAGGAATGGTAGGTTCAGAAAGAACTTTTGGCTTCACAAAATACAATTTTGTTTCTTTATGAGAAGATGGATTCCACCGTAAGTCCCAAGCCATGCCAAGATGGTTTAAGATCTGCAGGATGGTTGTTAAAATGAAGTGTCAAATTTTGCTAAGATAGTGGCTGAAAATATTTATACTGGTTTAAAGATTCTGAACCTGAAGTTTAACTATTGTGGAGTAGATATATTCAGTACTCTCTTTGCTTGCATGATGGATCGATAAAACAAGTCCCTAACATAAAAACAAAGACTGATGAGCAAGGAAATTTAACATGATGAAAAGACAAAAACAGATTGATGGACAATCATCATCACCTGCTTTGAATCTATAAGCTTCTTGTAAAACTCATCGGAGTCCCCCTCTTGTAATGACTTTAAACAGCTAAAATATTGAAAAAAGAAGAACATTCTGAAAGTTACGACAGGTTTTTGCTTGGTTAATTAAGACACACACACACACACACCCTACTATATAAGAAAGAGAAAGAGAACCAGACTTGCGAAATAATCAAGCACCAAAACAAAAACGAACTAGAGGTCATTTTATCCAAGTGAATGAACCAAACATCACAGTTTTCCCAGCAACTTTATACCTACTGATTGAGCTCATAAAACATCATCCTACACATATATGAGTTACTTCAAGCTTATAATTCCATTATCAGAATTCAGAAACCAGCCATCATAAAAAGAAATCCGTAAAAAGATATGTTGAGTTATTGAGTGCATAAATGGAGGAACCAGGGCCGGCCCTGACCTTAAGGATGCCCAAAGCAAATATTAAAATATTGCCCTCTAACCATTTGACCAAGTCAACATACTTTAACCACAGTTTTGACCATTGGACCTACATATATTGATTTTTTCATACTAAACTAATATTTCAGATGTTGCAGTAATATTACACTAAAACTAACTTAACACTTTAACAGCTATATGTAATAGCTCAGCGATGGTAAGGCTTATTAAAATATTTATAGTAGTAACTTTTACTAAAACTAATAGCAACACTTTTGTTCTTTCATTGCTCCCACATATATTATTTTCCTATAATAAAAAATCCCCTGCGTATAACAACAAAACTGTAATACTACTATTTATCTTTTTTATTACGGTAATAATATTAATATTATTACTTATTAACCACATGATATCATGCTTAAGGTGTACTACCTTGAGTTTGAGTTGACTTTGGTCTTAAGATTGCACATATGATGGCAGTTGTGAAACTGTGAAAGTGGTCTCAGACAAGAAAATTGATGCCTCCTTGGTTTGCTCCCCAAAGTTGACCATCGTCAACTTTGGCCCAAGGTCGGGCCTGGGAGGAACAATTACTTGCTGATTAATATCTGTTGAAATGCAGGCTAGAAGAAACATAAAAAGTTTACTACTTGGAGAAACCTTCTAAGAACAGTATCTGTTCACTTCCAACGATACAAAGGTGCACAGCAAGATAGTCGAAACTCGAATTACAGCAAAGTTTACCTGTGCAGGTTTTCATTAAAATGATCAATTTTGTTGTGTTTTCCCGTCGCTTGATAATCAACTTCCACGTGAAGTAAGGAAAAATCCCACTTTCCAGTACGCCAGGCAGCTTCATACTGAAATACATATGGAAGACAAATACAGGAACAAGTATTATAAAAAAAATCCAGCAGACGTTATGTATGAACAATTAACATTCTTCTTTGAGCCAGAATCTGTACTATTAAAAACCTGTAATTCGGTGAATTCTGAATCATGTTCAAACTGGCTACTCTGAGAAGTCAATCCCTGACAATATAACTCTAGTAAATGAGTGCAACCTGTTTGCTGCAAAGATCTCATAAGCCCTTTGTAAGATTTCTTTTGATGGATATCAGCTTCAGATTTAGGAAAGGGAAGCTGATGGGACCCGTGGGAATGCTCCTGCAACAAATTGCGTTGAGAGCCTTCTAACTGCCCTGCTGGCACAGATCGCACTTGCAAGTCATAATACTCAAGAGCCTTGCTCCAATTACCCTCATGTTCATAGGTAATGATTTGAGATTTCAACTGTGACCAAAACAAACACAGTAAATACGATAATCAATAAAAAAGAAAGCCCAAGTAATCACAGTAACCTCTTCCTACAAGGCTCTTGAAAAGCTTGTACACTTCATCCACATCCACACACATATGAATTTAACTATTAACCTTGTATGATTGGACGATCCCATATAAGCTATCAGGCTCATTGATCTGCGTGACTGCTGATATAAGTATCTCGATGTGTTGTGAGAGCTGAAAAAAATCAAATAGAGAGGTTATGGTCCAAATTTTTGTGGAGGATAAAAAATTACAAAAAGCATTGATCTATTGACCCTATTTTTCAGAATGTTGACTCAATCTTTGTACTCACCATCTCAATAGGTGAAAAATCAGGGCTTCCTAATGTTAGGCAATTGAATTGTTGTTCACACCAGTACTCCACATACATAACGGCAGTGAAATATGAGCCACAGTGCTGCCAGAGAAAATACATCCAACTTGAGAAAAAATCAAAGAACAACTTTACCATGGATTAAAGACAAAACAGAGAAAGCGATACTTACAATGGCCGCTTTAGCAACAAGAAGATAATCAATTGAAAGCCAATATACCTGGCAACATATCAATGTGTAAGAATAACACGAAAACTAGAATTCCTAAATCATCAATTTAAATGGAATGTTGTAGAAGAAATTGTAAGAGCAGTGCTCTTAAACTTAGTTATAACTAAGCAAGAACACAATTCAAATGTTGCAAGCACATAAGACAATCCTTACTTTCTCCCATGTTTGGGTTGATATCGGCGTTGAACTCGAAGTAGCTGATAAAGCTTTGGATTTTTCAGAAGTGGAGCGAGACCTAGAGGTATAACTGGATGGTTTATCATACTGCAAAAGCGCAACACAATATGTTAATAGAATGACCACTGAACTCTAAGATAGAAGCATCTAATTGCTACACCTGATAAAAGTGCTTGTTTAGCATCTACCTTCGGACTATCTCGCTTGAGTGGTGCTGAGGAAGTGCCCCCTCTTTCCATGACATAATATAGTCGGGTTTCATTTAGTGCATCCAGCATAACCTGAACTGATTTGATCAGTTCATTAGACTCCGTAAAGATGTTTTCTTGGACCTGCATTCGAGAATACATAATATAGATAAAACATCACGGTAAAAATTGGTGCAAGTAAGATATGGTACCAGTACATTTCTAACAAAAAGGGAAACAACAGTACAAAGTTATCCCCTATAGCAACCAAGGAATGGTTGGAGACCCTAATGAATAGCTCCACAAAGAGATAACACTGAAATGGGTCCAAATGCATAAGTAGAGTGACAGTAGGTAAGCTGATAAACCTGCGAGGAGATTAATTTAAAAAGATCAACTTGTGAACCCTTCGTTCTCGCTAAGTTCACCAAGACATGTGACAATAGTAGCTCCGCAAGTTCATCCTTCATCAAAACAATATCTTGACATAATCTGAAATCAGGAATTAAGCTTAGCATTTATTAAATCAGCTTTTACTGAATACCTTAAACACAATTGGAATTTTCTGAGTTTAAGTAAAACAGAAAGGACACCTTAAAATCATATCATCAGTATGCTCAATAAGTGAATGAACAAGAGGACAGATCCAAGTCTCGTACGTTTTCCCAAGGGTCTTCCATAGAGAAGAATTCTCCAGTGGAATTGTTTCAGCTGTTAGGTGGAACAGTGAAGGAATTCATAAGAAAAAGGCATCCACCCAAGAAACACAAATTAGGTGAAGATTAAGAAACAAGAAAATAAATTTCCTAAGTGGGAATCTTAGAGCAAGCTCAAAAGAAAAGAAAAGAAAAGAAAGGATATGCACGACAGAGGATGAAAGATCTTAATGGGCCTTTGATAATGAATGGGTAATGGAGCTCAGCTGTCTCCAGAAACTACATAAGACATATTCATAAAGCCATATCGAAACCCCAGGCAGAAGAGCGAGCAAGGGAGGTAGTTAACCTAACTGCTGTTAGTGGTAGATCTCATAGGTTCGAACTGTCACAACAGGCTAATAACAGCTGATCTTGAAAACTGGGACTCATCGGAGGGTCTGCGGCTCTCTCAAAGGGAGTGGTCCTTGTGATCACACAACTAAAAGAGGCACACTCCTAGGGCAATGGAAAGGAAATTTTCCTCTCAATTTAACTGAAGTCGGTAATTCATATACTAGAATATATAGCGCTAGGGGACTTACAACCGACAATGAATACTGCTAATAAGCATCAAAACTATGAAAAAGAAAAGGAGAGCATATTAAACAAGTATAGGTCTACCACTTGATGTTTTTCCTGACTGTGATAGCAACTTCTCAACAAATTGCATATTAACCCCTTTTGAGTGCACCTGCAGCCAAAGAATAGAGCTTAACAAACATGAAACAACTACATATATGAGCATACTCTCATAGCCGGCAACTGGCCTATGCCTCATGTGATCAATGATTCAAATACAGTAATATACAGTATTTTTACTACACACTGTGAAATTGAGTTAAGTTTGTGTACCATAATAAGAGACCTCTCGTAAGAATCCAGTGATAGCAGAGCTCTTTGTCCCCTTTCCGTTGATAATATCCCCTTTAAAGAAGATGCTCAATGATTAAAATTGAAGACCATGAAGATCTCATGAGTAATGCATAGCCACAGAAACAAAAATTATGCAATAATCTGTAGTTACAACACATAATAATCAGAAAGTATTTGCACTCTAGCATATCGTATTTATCAAGTGAGAGCACATTCAATATGAATCCAAATTCCACATATATTTCCAAACCAGTACCATCTTAGGCTCCACTCAGTTATAGCTTTACTGTTTAACATTGTTCCTTTTTTAATTATTAAACAATCCAAGGATTCCAAACTAGAATTACCCGATAATATAAAAGTAAAGGAAAAAGAATAAAGATTCACTCTTTTCCCTACTTAAGCCAGGCCCAAGCTGAAACTGAGGTATTGTCTTAAGCTTGAGATCTAAAGTAAGTCTAGCTCGCACTGGTTCAGAAATGAGGCATGAAATATGAATAATGTAATGGCAAGAAACTTTTGCGAAGGTTCCATCATGTCATTCCTAAGACTACAGCAAATAAGTATTTAAATGTAAAGCTCTGGAATTCGGAGGCTCCACATTTTAACTAGAAAATATTTCCTAATGTTATCAAGCATGTATGCCTATTAACCAAAACTTGGGAATATAACAAGCTTGAAATAGCGAAATTATCTGTTTTCAAACTGATACTTCCGTAACAAAACTAAAGCTGAACTATTTCAACAGTTCAACTAACTGGAAACGTAAACAAATGGTGTTACAACGGTTTGAAGATCTCAGAAAACAGAAACAACACATACACAAACAAATGGCGCTCACAAAATCTGCATGTTGAACTTAAGGAAAAGACGATTTACCCGAAGAGCTCGTGATGTCATGTCTATTATGTTAACAGATTCGTCGAGTAGATACTTCTTTAACAGCCTTACAAGTGTGATAAGGAGTTCTTCAGGTAGTCCAGTGTCAGAATTAAACCCAACTTCTGTAGCACCACCCTGTTCAAGCGGTTGAGAAAGAGACATTTGACTGGAATCACCTGGCAAATGGAAAACTACCACATGCGGATCTCCAATGCCAACCTGTATTACAAATCAACAGCAGAAACTTAATTACACACAACCCATGCGGAAAACATGTCTTAACAGGAAAACAATGTAAGATATAAATTTGTGTATACCCTAGAAATGAAATCCGACACCAATGCTCTTATATCGATAGCATCATTAGAACCGCACATCCGAATTAGAGTCCAGACAGAGGATACAAGTTCAGGTTCACAATGCCAGCAATTGTACTGACCCACTGCATTTTCCACATTCTTCTCTGGTTGAATAATTTCACCCATAAGCAGCTTCTTATGTAATGTTTGAAGACTGTAAGAAATAAATAAATAAATAATACAATGATTAAATCCATCATTTATGTAGAATCGGCTACACATAAATATATGGAAAAGTGTAGACTGTATTGAGCTAGCAAGGATAAGAAGGCACCTCCATAAAACTAATCTCTGAGGAAGGTACGATGTTCTTCTGACAAACTTCAAATGACATAATGCACATTAGAACAAAAGAATTCGGAAATCTCTGAACAGCTTCACAGCTTAAACAAATAAATGAACGAGTAAATAAACTGAACTATGGCCCCATTAAGCAGTTACCTTCAAGAAGTGATCTCTTGTGGAATAGTCTTTGCAAAGTTCCTGATGAAACTCTCGAATTTCATCAAAGCCGTCAATCTCTGGAAAAGGTTCCAGCTCCTGACCATGGCAATAAAAACATCAACCCAAGCTAAAAGTAAGTCACAAAATTTGAAGTCGAGACTGGAAATGCAGAAAATATCAACTCCAATAAGAGTACTCATGATAATTATTATTCACAATAAGAAAAGTATCTCTATAACTCCTTTTACTAAAAGATAGATTCTTACTCTGATGTAATCATAAAGCGAGGGGTTGGAATCTACAATTAACTGCCGAAGCAAACACATGACTTGAGAAGATGGGGAACTAGGAAGATCTCCCTTGTTTTCAGACGGGATACAACATGACACCAATTTCGACACCAAAAACTGCAGCAGAAAGCAAGAGCATGATATAAATGAGAGAGAGAGAGAGGTATGTCTACACCAATAAAGTAGCTGAACTTGAGTACCTGAAGTTGTTCTCCAAGCACACACATTGCATCTTTAGAGGGGTTATTTTTGAATGCCTCGAGCAACATGGACAAAATAAGACAGCACTGCTCCTGTAAAGCATGATCTCCAATATTCTGCCCAACTAAGTTGAAAAGGTAGCTGCAAAGACAGTAAGTAATGTTAGAAATCAATAAAGCAGGTACTTTTGAGAGCTTCGGAACATGAACATTTTGAACTAGTGCTAGTACTCGTGCTCAGCAGAACAAGAACTAGTAAGCAACTAATGAGAAAGTAAAGAAGGTTCTATGGATTTCCAAAATAAAAAGTGTCTGGTGAAGTTTATAGCTGAACAAGTTAGAAATCACAGACACTACATACTTGGAAGTGCTTGAAATTGCAGATCTATGGCCTATGACAGTGATAAGGGCCTCAAGTCCAGAAAACCTATGGCACCTATGTCGATGATGAATAGCAGCAGTAACTTCGTAATGCATATCTACTATGAACTGCATATTCGCAAGGATAAGTATAACAATGTTAGCCCTTAAGTAGAAGAAAAGATTAGACACCATTAAGGTCATGTACATAATTAGGAAATTAAAAATGACCTTAAAGACTCTATCAGCACGAAATACGTTGATTTTGTCAACAATGCCAACATTTGAAGGACACTGCTCCCTGCAAAAATCCAATAAAATAGAAGTATTATATGCTTTTTGCCTTTTTGTTATTCTAATGGAAACATGTTCCGATAATGTATATGAAACACAACAGAAAGAAATATACATATCCAAGAATCCATCAACAACTGTTTGTATTGCTTTCACAATAACATCCATGGAGAAAAATGGCATGCCAGGTCCTGAAGCAGGAGAAGAAAGTGACAGAATGAAGCCAACAATGGACACCTGCAAAAAAATGAGATGCAAATAAACAATCATGATAAACGACAGGATATCACTCATATATAGATATAAATACCAAGTAAAACTAAGTGGTACACCCTTCAAAATAAAATCACTGCTCCAACTGTCCTACCTTTCTATTAGGTAATTATTGGAATGAAAATGTTATAATTTGTTTCAGTATGATCCCGTCGGAATGCCTATGACTGATCAAAGTTATAGAAGGTTGTAATTTGTTTGTTTCTTGGACGTAAAAAATACTGAGAAGTCTGAAATAGAGCTGGTGTATAGCCATTGCACCAGTATTAATAATAGAGCATCAACCCCTAGCATCAACCATAAGATCATCTGTATGCCGTACAGACACAGTTAATTACTTTCACTATACATAAGAAATCTGAGGAATTTATCATTTACGAGGTTCATACTGGTCAAAGACTGGTAAATAATATTTACCGCCAACTGATATTAAGCTAGCCAATTGTCCAGATTAATTAACTTGTTGAGTTCTTTCATTATCATATACTTTAGGTGTTAGATTTCTTACATTCGCATTAGAACCCAGTTCTTAGTTCCTGCAGCCAGGAGGATCCACCAACCAAAAGAAAAAAAATATATACTAGGATAAGGATTGTTTTGAGGTTCTAAATTTCTTTAGAAAAATCATTATACATCATTAAAAATTTAAAACAGATATTGACACTGGTCGCACTGCAGCTAAACCCCGTTTCATTTCAGGATTTGGAGAAATTAATTTTCGGAAATCAGCTCATTTCCGGAAGTCAAATACTTATATTCCAGAAATGTTGTTTATCATTTTTTATATTCCAGAAGTTAGGTTTATGTGCCTATCCTTAGGGAGTTGCTTAAATAAGAAAACAACTAAAATTCTTGGGAATGTTCTAGGAGTGAAGAAAAATGCTAACCATATGTTGCTTAATGAGATTGTCTCGTTCAAGCTCAGAAATCTCAGCAATACTTAATATAGAACTCTGAAGTACTACAGCTCCTTTTTCCCTTCCCAGCTTCTTACTGCAATGCAATGCCATACAGACACCAAAAATTGGCACAAAATGACTTTTCACAAGAACTGCCAAAGATTGACCAGCAACCTATATGCAAATAAACAACAAATTCAGTAAAACTACATGGTTTAGAGGAGTGCCAAGGAGCAGCTATCAGCGTAGAAACATGCACACTGATTTGTTCCCTCCACCAGAGTACAGAGGCAGCAGATAAAAGCATGCAAGACAATGTTCAAGCGGCATAACAGGTTTCTCAAAAATGAAAAGTTCTATGCCTATTGGAAGCTAACCATTCTGAGCTTGTGATAGAGTAGGTTGCGTAGAAGAAAGAGGACGAATGAGATGAAGTTATAGAAATACCTTAGCAACCCACTTCAGATTAGTAGTGTCCCCACTCAGAATCAGAGCTGGAAGTAGCCACGGACAGCAATACTGCATGAAGTAACTAGGTTCTGACTTGAGAACAAAAAGATCCCGTATCTGCAATGAACATTAGCTATATCTTAACATGATGTGTAGCACGTTAAATAAAAATAGTAGATGTTACTAATAACAAATCAGTGTCAAATTTAACTTTGAGGGTCTATTTTCAACAGTTTAGCCAAACAGAAGTATCTCACGGTGGAAAGACATTACCTCCATAAGTGCAGCTACGCTTACTCTGCAGGCAACCCAAGAAAAGAGAATGACTCCCATAAGTTGGTCTAGGTACTGCAGGAAACTAAGTAAGAAAGTGCGAGATGATAATAAACAAGCATTTACAGTATCAGCATGCTCGTCTTGATTAAACTAACGGAATGTAAGAAAAGTATCAATCTAGGCTATAAAAGAGAATGAGTTGATTGAGACGGTTTATTCATGCACAACCAAGACCTTTAAAAGTTCAAAAGACTAACTTGGCATGCTATATGGATTATGGCATTCAACGGATGTGAAAAAAGTTGACAATGTCGTGTGCTATCAAGTTCCCAGTTCCTGAGATCCCATAAAACTAGGCAGAGATATCTCAGACATCATGATGGTATGGTAAAAATGTTGGTTTGCACAATTTAGGAAGAAAACAAATAAACTGATCCCAAACGTAAGGGACTGAAACTCTTTAAAATGCACCAGTACCATAGTAATTTTAATAAATTTACTCTAATCCATTGAAGTTGTAGTAACACCATTAACTTCTAATAAAAATAATAGTATAGAAAAGTTAGATACAGCACCTTGGATCTAGTTGTGTATTGGAGTTTACTTGACAAATTATCAAGTACAGCAAAAGCCAATTCCCTGGAGATATTTCGCAATGAGTGAAAACCACCAACACCAATCACATACGATAGACAGGGGCATGCAAGGTAAAAATTTATACCTCTGACAAGGATCAATTGCTGCTATGACACAAATGATGAAAATGGCCTACATTTTCTCCCATGGGAGAACAATATAGAATGATTAAGTTAAGGAAAATTCCAGAAAGATAATGTATCAAAATAGAGTACATATGATCCAACTACTAATCTAGTAAATCAGTACCTCTAGTTCGATCTTTTCACTGTGAAATGCAAGATGCGCCAAAGTAATAACAATTGTCTCCATTGCTGGACGAGGATGAGGACCTGCAGCTAGGACCTCTGCTGCAGTAACAGGTGCTTTCGATGAAGACATCACTAACTTGACGCCAAAGTTGGAACTGTGAAGAATGGAATGAAAATATAACTGCTTAAACAATCCCCTTGATTAGGTAAAATATGAAAAGCAGCCATTGAGAGTTTCAGCTAGGGAGACCAAAAACCTATCATCAGTGGCATCCTCCATCAAATACAGAACAGACTTAGAGACATACAGAACAACAACCATACAAATAAAACTAAGAAAACTGGACCTGCTTCAAGTTTAGCAGCACATTTCAAAATCTGTTAGTAGTCCAGATAGAATGTAATACACAGGGTTGTCGGCCCAATTCCTTCAGCTAGACTTGCAGCAGGCATATTACATAGCTGAAAGTATGACGATCAATTAGCAGAAACTGCTGTGTGTACTCTTTCTGTTTCCAGAATTAAAGGGGAAAAAAATCATTTAGGTATTCATTAGGCTCTTTTAAAGTTGAACAAGATTCCATAAAACCACTTTTAGCAAATACATTAATCAACAACTAGTTTCAGTCAGGTCCATCCTAAACCAGCACCAGAGTAAGATCAAGAGGTTATGCCTCTTGTGTCACTAAATACTATCTATTACAATCAAAGAATCATCAGAAATATAAAGATAACACACTAATAGTATTTCGAATATTAACCAGATACTCACCAGACATCTTGAAAGAGCTCATTATGACCATCCCAAGTCTGGAAAAGAACTCCAATCCGCCTAGCCAAGAACAGCCTAACTCGATAATCACAATCTTGAAGCATTGTAAGAAGCTTTTCGATCATTACCTGAGTGTAAGTACGACAACCGAAGATTATAAGAAGATAGCAATGCACAACAATCGATCTAAAAAATATCCAGGTATATGGCCTGAACACTTGAAGAAGCAACACCTATGAGAAGATATGATGGACAACAAAAAAATTGGCATCATCACCTGGCCAATAGAAGGGTCAAGTATAATGAAATTGCATATGCAGTCAATCAGTTTAGCACGTCCAAGCCAGTCAAGCAGATCATATTCCCCAATTTTGATTACCACGTCGCGGAGAGATTCTACACTCTGTATATCCGACATCAAGCAAAAGTAGAACACTGAGATTCGATAAATGACAAATTGACAATTATCAAGTCTCAAACAATGAGATCTTAATTGTTTCTTGGGGTAAATAATATACCTGATGACGGACGAAGTGGAAGAGAAATATACAAATAACATAAGTGATTTAAATTCTTTTCATTAGCTTTTAACTATGGGCATTTTGTTTAAAATGAATAAGAAGAAAATGTTGTAACCAAGAAAAGTATGACTTCAGAACAACAAGAACGATCTAAATTCTTTTCATTAGCTTTTAACTATGGGCATTTTATTTAAAATGAATAAGAAGAAAATGTTGGAACCAAGAAAAGTATGACTTCAGAACAACGAGAACAGTTGGATGCAATTTAAATTGAAACTTTGGGTGAACTTTTTATGCCTTTACAATGCCAGATTATCTCCCTTCATCTTTTTAAGCAAACAGCACTATTAACCCTAACTCACTCGAACATTGTTTATCATAATGCTGAACATAACCAACCAGTACTAAAGAAAACTAACATATGAGATTACCTGTTCAAATGGTCTACCAGGTGTATGTAATAAATTTAATTTTTTATCCTTTCCACCATAGCCTGATGATATTAGGTTTCCAAGCAAACCATGTGTGGCAGTTAATATATGAACACAACAGAGTTTAAGAGACACTCTCACTTCAATCATTTTATTCACAGAAATCACCTGCACAAGAGGAAAAGAAAAAGGTATTCCAAAACATTAATATTGAAGCGTGGGCATTAAAACATCAACTAATCCCAAGAGTTATTAAGTGGGAAACTTGCAGAAGTTTCCTAAGAGCAGTACCAAGTCCGAGAGCTTGGCAAACGAGGAGCCTGAAAGATGTTTACAGAGAATATACAGTATATATTCAGAGACCTGGCAAAAAGAAATTTCAGATATTAAGAAATAACCAGCTAGCATTCTAGAAAAACACTATCACTTGATGCATCAAAACATTCGACGTACCTCAGAATCATTTTCCTTGTGCATCAGATCAAACAAGATTTCCCATGTAATAACAGGTAATACGGTGAAAAAAATTGTCATCACTGAGATCATGTCAACCTTCCACTTCACAGAAGAAAGGGGAGTGACTATACCCTTGCTAGTGAAATCCATATCTTTAGAATCCTCGTTCACGTCCAATTCCATATCAACAATACTTGCCCTATTGCCACCCAGCAGATAAGAACCTTGTGGACAAGTTTCAGAGGCAGAAAACAATTCCGCTGTGGCTATATCAGAATATTCACTCCTTGAGCCATCACCAAATTGCTCAAATAGTTTTGCGAAGGCCCTTAAAAGCTTCTCAATAGCATGTACAATAGCTCCAGAAAGTACATCAGCAAAAACATTTTGATCTTTCCCACTACTAAAAACTGGAGAACTAATCAAACTCTTCAGAGAAACTAGAGTGGAACCTGTTCCATCAAGAATGAGACTAGAGCCAGCACAACCATGCCTTCGGATACTATTTATGTTTTCGTTAATGACAGAAACAGCATGCTGGAGCAATCTTACTAAAAGCTCGCATATTTTGGTGATGAAGGATGAATTCGCATCTATTAACCTGCGAGAAATAAAATGTGACAAGTACAATGAAGCGCGGAAGCCATGCATACAGGATAGAACAACGGAATTGGCAAAAGATGATCACATTGTTCTGAATATACGATTTACCGTGTTAGAAGTGAGCCATGAATGCAGTTGCATAAGAGACCGCTCAAAAAGAAGAGATCCGGAAGAAGCATCTTTTCAATCTCCTTATCCATAACAACTGAAAGAATGTGGTTTTCCAATTCTTGAAATAAGGGAATCCATACTTGACGGGGGAGACGTACTCTATGGTGGGATTCAGATTGAAACAACTACAAGATCAATTTGTAACCATAAGTTAGAAACTTACAAAACCAGTTTAAGTTTAAAGAAAGTTTAAAATATAGATAAATAAATAAAAAACACCTCTACAGAAGAAATAGGCTTAATTTCAGCTAAGACTTCCACAGAACATTCAACAGGTCCACTGAGAAGATTTTGGTCATGTTCCTCCCCCTACAATAAAAGAATAATGCTTCACTACAGTTACCGATTTCGACATGCACTTACGAGATACAGGGAAAAAACAAGCTTTTTAAAAACCTTATATAAATCCTCGGCATCTTCAGAAGGACCAGTAATAGAGTTTGAAAGGAAAGGGTCCTTGTAGCAATGAGGGAAAGGAGCAGAACCCCCACAAAGGGAAAACATAGCAGCTGGCAATAGCATTATCAAAGACTCATTCAGCAAAAAGCTTTCCTGAATAAAGAAATACATGTTAACAAAGCATTACAGTCTAAGTCCAAAACACTGAATGAAAAATGAAAGGAACAGGAATTTTGATACAACATGGAGCTCCAGATGGGAAGAAAACAAAATTAAATACAACTATTTAATGAACATTAAGGATAAATAATGTTAGCACTTTTCACATATCCCACAGCAAATTGGATTACACCACTAATTTCCCTTTCATTATTTATTTCACGTAATTTGAAGCCATAAAAGCAAAGACTCGATCTCTTCTATAATGAGTCACATAGAGAATTTTTGTAGAAAATGGTCAACAACAGCCAACTCAAAAGGCTCAAATTATAAAACAGAGGACTATGTATGTGACAACATTCTGTGAGACTAACAAGGAGCAGACACATCTCCAAGAACACTCCCCCAGTGCTATGCTGTTTATTCATATGCACAACCTCCTAAGACCGTCAAGTGGAATGTTAACAACCATGTGTCTGGCATAAATAAGACTTTGAAGGAAGCATAACAATTGCATAGAAGAGTGTATGGGTCTAAGAGGGTTAGACAAACCACTTCCTTCATCCCTATGCTGGACAGTTAAACCTCGAATCTTAGCTTATTCATCCCTATAGATTTTTAGCTTCAATACCATGCCAACAACCATAGAAATTTTGGCAAATTCTTTTTTGTTTCAAAAAACAAAATTCTATAGTAAACATCCATGGAAAACATTTATGGTTCAGAAATTTAAATAATGAATCCAGCCTAGGTGAAGAGAAACTAACTAGAAACTGAAGACGCTCCCTCTCGTGATCTACCACACGTAACTTCCAGAAATGACAGTTCGATGCATTTGAGTACCTTAAATTTATAATTGCTTCTTGTTTAAATTACAAATTGAAACGCAAAAGAAAAATGAAATGCCAAACCTTCCAGTTAAGTAATCCCAAAACTGATCTTAAAAGATTTTGCCTGAGATGTAAAATGTCTCGTATGTCACCCTGCACAAGTAAAACCAAAACACAAGAATAGCATTATATCAAATCAGCGTGTAAGCTTTTTGTAATGTGTTTCACATGCGATATCCAAACACAATTAAATGTCAAACCATGTCAAAGAATAAGCTTCTAGAATGATATCAGACGAATGGGGTCCATAACAGAAACAAATTGTACGAATGTGATTAATATGAATAGAGAATATAAGCTTAATCAAGTTAAAGATGTGGAAATTGATAAATACTGTCATACATGACAAACTTCCACAATTATTATTGCATAAGACTATTACGAATCTTCTTTGCAGGTGTTAAAAATTATCAGAAGACATTCATTACTAAATTTTTCAACAAATGCAACCTTGACCACTAGCAAACAAATACAGAGAAAGCAAGTATATACCTGTGAACCTTTTCTTGAAAAATAGCAGGCAATGAAGTACAATGCTGACCTGGTTATGTGTCAAAACCATAAAATAAGATAACAAGAAAATTTGTAATAAGAAAAGGTCAACTATGGAACCGCTTACGTTGATGGTATGTGCTTAAATAAGCGAAGGTCCCACACATCATGTGGTACAATAGGTATCTGTACTAGCTCCTGAAAAATGACAATGTGAGACACTATGGTGTAAGATGATGATACCTTAACAGAAGCAACAAAACATCATGGAAGCGCCAGACTTACATTTGAAATAATATTTCCAAGCAGCGTTAAAGCAGCATCTGCCTGTATCAAGAAACATGTTTAATATAGCTTAAACTAATCACCTTAATGATCAAGAGAGCTGGGAAATTATGATGAACGTAAATTTATTACTTGAGAACAAAATGAATTTTCTAAGTGGAGTGCATAATGCAGCAAATGCATGGCGAAAACAGGGGAAAGAGTTGAAGTGTGAGCAGAATTTCAGTAGCGTGTAACTACTAAGACTAAGAAGACATCATAGAAATGATAAAAGCAGCAAAAGAATAGGTGGACATGGACTAGTAGGGGAAATACAATAAGTTACCAGATCTGCTGCACTTATTTACAAAAATTAGCAAAATCAAGAGTGAACTGGGGCTTAGACTCTTAGTATATATCCACCAAAAGAATCGAAATCTAACACCAAAAATCAGTACAAGCAAACTTACAACAGAAGTCACATTACTGAATATAGGCAGCCCGTGAATCAAAGAGCTCCATATTCTGTTCCAACTGGCTCCAAGCTGCAACGTTAGTCAAGCGAAAAGTTTTAATTAAATACATTCAAGAAATTTAACAAAATTTGTACGTTAAAATAAATGGTTGCATAATTAAAATACCTTGTTGCAATATGGGGGGGTACATAATAAATTTCAGTTGTGTTTCGAGGCATTAGTCTAACTAAACATGTCTTTAATAGTGAATTAACAATTGGAAGGTTGAACTATGTTGTATCTACTGAAGAGGGTGGGCTTTTATTCTGACCAAATAAGAAATTGCATCTACAGCCCACTGATGGGCGTCTAATACTGTCACTCGTTAATTGCAGAATGACTAGCTTTCTTGATAAAGGATGCATCTATATTTTGAAGAGATACGCTATATGTCAGCCCATCAGTAATTCAGTTCCAAACGTTAAAATTTCCATTATGGTACAAAGAATATCAGACATACACATGCACATTAACTATAAAAATACATCACTAGTCGACCAACCAAAACTAAAATTAACCTCATTTTGTGGAGGAGACGAACTATGTGCAGCATCAGCCCTTGCAATAGGAAGCAAACGGATAGAGCAGAGCTCCTGCAGGCTCCTTCAGAACAAGTTAAGAAGTAATTAGTTTTTAGCTCAAAAGATGATTATAGTTACACATAGCGTGCAACTTTTTTTCCCTTTCTCCTAACAAGTAATATATATTGCCATGGGACATATATGGGCATCCTTCGGATTATGTGTGCCTTCAATTACCACATCACATGTACATATGGATATCATACGCCTTCATTTTTGTATGTTCATGAAAGAATGTATGTTTTTTATATAATATAGAGACATGAGACAAATACAGGATATCTCTGAAGGAATTGAACCACTTACCGCAATACCCACAGCAAACCATCGTATGAGTGTTCTTCATTTCCATCGTTCATAATCCTAGCAAAGATCATTACGCATCCAAGTCATTGAAGAGAGACATGATATGGAACACTTATGCATACACCATGGATATAACAGCGCTTGCACACGCACACCATTATTGATGAAAAGATTCTTAATCACATATTTTACTTAAATACTTGAATTCTACACTTGGATATACTTACCTCTCAAAACTTTCACAGATGCCCTCAAACCAGTAGATAAGAAAATCCTTAGGGATGCGAGAATTATAGTTTTGGACAAGAAAACAAAAGGCGCCTTTCCTGTATTAGAAAACGAAAAGCACCATTGGTTTGTGGCTTTTTCCAGTAATCACAAGCTGTGAAGTGCATGTGTGTATATATGAGCCTACAGGTAACAACATACCATAACCATTTCCCTTTCATCAGGCCCTGTCTTAGACGGGTAGCAGCATCCTCCCTTCTAGGTCGTTTCTCAGAATTTGATGCCTTGGAAATACCAATATTTACACATGCCTGGAGGAAAAGAAATCATCTGTAAGCATCCGAAATACTCTTGAGATTTTTCTCAAACAGAAAGTCTTAACAATCTTTAGGTGAAATGTATTACTGTGTTCAATGGAAATTGTGAATATCAAATATAAACTTGAAAACACTTTGGAATACCAAACTGGAACTTCACGAGTTGTCAAAGAGTCTTTGGAAAAGAAAATATCTGGTGAAAGCCTATCAAATATCCCTCATAAATATTTAAGATCTATAGATATATATATTTTGCGGAATAATCATGAATTTACAGCTCCATTGTAGAAACCTACCCTGTAAAATAGAGAAGCAGCAAGCTCCAAGAGACCGCAACGTAAGTTCGTCAACATTCCAGGCTTATCATCCCTACATGTGTCACCCCTGATTGCAGCAAGCACTTAAATGATTATCCATCAGAAAAACCCACGGAGCTTCCCTGGAGAATAAAAACTAGAGGACATCTACACTCACCATAGAACCGCAGAGCTAACTATATTGCTTTGATCTAAATCCTTGCCAACAATATCTAGAAGTTGTTCTACCAGATGACCCCCGTCAGCAGCAGTTCTGATTAATTTTAACTGCAATGTTGCATAAAGGACAAGTGCATCCTGCAAAACAGAAACTATTAGACTATACAGCCTCCACACACAAATAGATGTAACTATGGAGACTCACTAAAAAGACCTACCTTCAGAGCACGATCATGAGTTGTGAGCCAACAACGAAATACAAATTCTTGCACAGCAGAATGGATTTCCATTGGCTCAGAATCCAGATTGGGACCATCCTTCCACAAGTATGTGTTAATGCACTCAAAAAGCTTGCGAGAGATCTTCCCCTCATCCCTGTCGTACAAAAGGCATTTGAACATGCTCAATGACAATGCAAGGAACATAGCCTTTAGGTCTAGTAACACAGATAAGAATTTGTGCAAGGTGTATACGGTGTACCTTATGTGCAAGAAAATCCCAACAAACCCCTTCACAATGTCTTCTCGAAGATTATCTGGGAAATCCCCAGGAGGATTTTCTAGTAAGGAGTGCAATGTCAGGATGCAGCGAAACACTTCCTCTTTTGGGTTAGATTGAATGTTGCTTTTTCCATCTAAACTAGTTTCCACCTTCCCCAAATACAAGAGAACTAGACCTACCAGCGGGAAGAGATGAAAGATTACAAAAAAGTAACATCGAAACAGTGGATACCAAAGCTTCATATATAAATAATGTACTTACCACAATAAACACGCTTCCTCATATGAAATCTATAATCTTTTACTGCGATAAGATGTCGGAGAATGATCCCGTACTCAGACTGGTAGCTTGGAACATCCCTCAAGACATCCCATATGTGACTAAACAGTGACTTGACAACGGATAATAAGAGCTGCATCTTGCCTAATATAAAACAAATGAGATATGACGAAAATCGAATTAATACACACTTAAGCTAACAAAGCGTGCAATTCTTGTCCATATCAACTACCAAGCACCCTTTTCCCTCCAGTCAGTATAAATGAACAAAGCTTGAAAAATCTTTTACAACATCCAATCGCTATTGACCAAAGAAAAACAGGAGCGGCATTTGGTCTAAGATAGAACAAATGCAACTATTAAAATGCCATTGAATTTTCATGTATTTAAGGGTTGTTGAAGTCCAGTCATTTATGTAATGCATTCAAAATAAACAGATGACTAGAGGATGTTATATTGTTATTAATTGCAAAACTCAACGGTTCCCACATCAGCAATTTTCAGGTTTCTAGTTTTGGCTTGAGTGCAGTAAGATTGTAAAGAACACAATCCTGACTAATTTGCTGGTTTCATGGTAATTTGGTTAGTAACTAGCTTTTCAGACGCAAAGCAAAATACAGATACAACGGGAAATCTGGTGTCATCTTGCCTTTTTTTGGGGGTTCAATGTATCTGAAATTGCAAATTTGGTCCAATTCAATCAGTATCTAGTTTTTCACTTCATTCCACCAAAATATCCTTAGAAAAACATCCAAACGTTTTTTGATTCCTAACCTGGAAATTTTGTATCCTCAGCCTGTTGAGTCACAATCCGAAGAGTTTTGGCAAAAATCAGCTTGGGCGGACGCTTCTTGCTCATAGATATCTCAGACGAAATACATCCAATGAGAACCCTAATAAGGAACGGCCAGGTTTTTGCTGAATCACAAACAAACAATCAAAAACATTACATAAGAAAACACTAAATTAAAATCCTCATTTGATTTTTTGCAAATACAACACAAAACTTACAGTGAGGAATCTCATTAGGTTTGAGTTTCGCAGTATTTCGACTAAGAATTTTGCAGAATCCAAACGATCTTTCACCCTCTAACCAATTACTCAACAGCTTAATTCCTTCCTACAAAATCCAACAGAAAAATATTCAAAAAAAAAATTTAAAAATCAAAAATCGAAGCATTTTAAACCTGATTTTGAGTTCTTGATTACAACTACACTGATGATTAGACCAGAAGTAAGTATAGAATAACATACTTCTCGAGTTTTAACTTTATCTGATGAAAGTTTTGATATAATCTCTTCAATATCACCGGAACTAGCCATTGGCATTACTCCAAAACTTTCAAATACTCAGAAAGTTAGAAACGTCTAGGGTAGAATATTTGAGATTGAATAATCTTCCATGAAAATTAGGGTTTCGGTGAAGTTGTTAGACAGTGGTTTGTTTTGTGTAGTTCGAGAAGTTGAAAATGGGGAAGAACTGGAGAAGAAAAGAACGAGGGTTTTGGAGAATTAAAAAACGAAAATGATTTGTGACTCCCAAATTTCCTACTCCCATTGCTCCCAACATTAGGTGGCTTGTACATGTAATTTTATTTCAATAAAATTCCAAAAACTGAAAGAATAATAATTATGTGTTCCTACAAAAAAAAATAAGAGGTGTGAGAAATAATGTATCAATTGTTATTAATTTTTCGGCCATAGATTAAGATTAGACATGAAGATTGGATATATATATTGAGATTTGAGAGTCATTATGTAGGATTTTGATAACTTTTATTGATTTTTGATTATTTTTTATTGTTTAATACGCGGTGTGTTTGTAAATTTTTATCAGGGCATAAAGTTATCAATAATTTGTTACGCATCTGCAGCTTCATTACCAGTACAACTGTATGATTCAATATTCCCCAGACTTCAGGAATTTCAAATCATAACTACTGTAGTTAGTGATCACAATATCAAGTTTGGTCGGTTTAATTTGGATAACAGCCTAGACTATATAGATGGTTCGTTAAAAACTGCACTTTTTAGTCGTCGATCGAATATGTAGCATGAACACGTACGTATACCACCATTGAGCATGAACTTCCAGATTTTGGTTTTGTCAGAGGAAGTGCAAGAAAATAACATAGAAAATTGAATGAAACGCAAATAACTTTTTGCCCAGCTTATTGTTCATATGTAAGTGATCTTTCCACCACTTGCATCTATCTAAATCTGTATATTCAAGTTTGAGTAGCCGATATTATGGCTTACAAATAAGTTGCAGTAAAATGCATCTTTAAACATCAAGAAATTAACTGAAAATTAGAATTCATAAGGATTATAAATTGGAAATGATCCTGATCACAGCCAAAGAGAAAGACCGGCCCATACAATATAATCCCCACACCATCATCCAAAAAATTATGGTACCTAACTAAGTAAAATTGAGATGCTTCAAGACAAGTTATGAACAATGATTCTTATGAATCTCATGTTTAATGTTTTGAAGTCGATCAAATATATGGCCCCCATAATTTCTTTCATGTATCGGAGAGATCAATACATATATCAAATGTTCGCAATTATTTCTCTCACCTCCGATTTTAGGGAATGTTGTTAATTCAAATAAATTTTCTATTTTAAGTTTACGGAAGTTTAAATCTACGCGGATAGCCACCTAATGTTGGGAGCAATGGGAGTAGGAAATTTGGGAGCCACAAATCATTTTCGAATAAAAAGGAGGGTTTTTCCTCGGGAGTATCGACAAAAGCGGGTTTGGTGATTATAGGGTTCGTCCGTTAGAGTCCGACAGCAG
Organism: Papaver atlanticum; assembly: GCA_023531105.1. Classification (NCBI taxonomy): domain Eukaryota; kingdom Viridiplantae; phylum Streptophyta; class Magnoliopsida; order Ranunculales; family Papaveraceae; genus Papaver; species Papaver atlanticum. Next base: position 1,238,599 of record JAJJMB010009231.1, on the reverse strand, counting down.
TGGTACAAAAGGCGCAAAAATGTTGCTAATTTAATGCTGGCTCCTACATATCGCTTGAGGTTGGCACTTAAGCTTGAGCCAAACTCTGCTATGCTGACGGCCAAGTCCAGGTCTTAAGCCTATATGGGATTGTTTTTTTCCAATAAAATCACTCTGTGATATAAGTTTGTAATAAACTTCCAAAGAAAAAAGTATTTGGTAGGCTGTTTTTCAAAGCTTTTCTTTCCAAATATATTTTTATTTTGGGCTAACTTTTAGCTTATAAAACAGCGATGAAATTTAGCTCATTAATTCTCTATATTAACATCATTATGGATTTTTTTTGTGGGGTTATACAAAAGATAAGAAAAAGATACATTTGCTGAAATGAGAATGGTTTAGTCTGCCAAAATCGAGTTGGCTCTACTTGAGTGGTGTGGATGATGTGAATGGATTGCAATATTTGTAACATAGACTAGACCAACTTGATCGTGATAGAGAGAATGTTTCGCACAAACTGATTTCTACAATATTTTTCCTTACCCGATTCCTGATCGTAGTAAATTTGTAAGATTATTACTGACATCAACAACAATCGCTATCTTTGTAACTCTATAATTGAAAATGTTAATCACCTGCTTATGAATTGTAACTTTGTCAAAAATATTTGGAAATGTCTGCTCACTTAGTTTGGTTTGTCTGGAAATTATGTCGTGTTGATGCTAACTGTGATAATCTTTGTTCTATTACTATTTGGTTTGTTTGGAAAGCTAGAAGAAGGTTTTTAAGAATGCTAAACCTTGTGTTAGGTTGGCAGAAACCAAATTATGAATCATATTGTTGCACAGAAAAGACAAAAAGATTATAAGAAAACAAACCACACAAATAAAGAAGACATGAGCAGGGACGGGCCTAACAAGGAGGTAACTTGGCTCGATAAACGAACCAGGCAAATTATGAATCATATAGCCCGTCCCTATTTTTGGCCCAATAATTCTTTGTGTGAGAAATATTTAAAAAATCAGTTATCAGTCCCCATGTATTTATAATAAATCTACGTAGTTTTTTGGTCCAAATAATTTTTAACCCATGATTTTGTTTGAAATATAGTAAAACATCTTCATCTATCCATTTATTTGCCCATTTTTCTTCTATGGTCCATAAATTTCCTTTTCCGACCACGTTTTGTAAACGATTTTGTAGATTTTAATATTTTATTTGTTTATTTATCTAGTATTTTATAGAAGAACATCCAACTTAACCACTGATTATGTAATTCGTTCTTAAATTTTTTGTCATGGCCTTCGGCCGTATAGACAACCGGTAGTATTCTAGCCCTACCCTTGAAAGATTTATGGGCTCGTCCCTGGACATAAATAATGTGTTAGTTTACTTCACTGTGGTTTTAATAAATGGTATAATATCGATATCACTGTTATTATATTTGCAATTAGTATGACAAGGAAGTTAAAAGGTGTTAGATGTGTTTGTGCACCACCAAGAGTAAGCAGTCGAGATCGCAAGCAGACCATAATAATTGTAATGCAATGGCTAACGTGTATGAAATGTAAAAATATTACAGTTATGTGGAAGAAATGGGGGTATATATTATTGATAATAAAGTATGAGTAATTAGTTATATTGCAAAATTGTCTATTAACTCAAGGATCATACCGAGTTTTAACATTGATGATATTCAATCTATTCAAATAACCTGGACTATGCACGTACTTTCCTCTTCATTTTTTGAATTTTTTGAAAAATCCTCTTTTCACGATATCATTTGAGACACTTCTGGTCATCCTGTACCACTATTTCTTCTCCATAAGAACATCATGATTATTTCTTCCGTCTCTACCGTATATGTCAATATTATCGAGATATCCCCGATATGTTTCTTCCCAACCGTCCCCTTTCTGACCATTATCCTCGATAACATCTTCTCTATTAATATCTTTTCTCATGTCTTCAATATGTTGTGAGAGACCAAAAGTAGGACTAGCGTCCGTCTTCGAGTTTGCCCAAGACCTCAAACGAGTTCTGCAAATTTCTAACTGTCACTGTTGTCCAGCACCAATATGTACCAAAAAAATTTTTAAGAGCAGAGTCAATGAACACATTATTACGTATTTTGACTTGTAAAGAAGTAAAGTCTGTAGCAACCTTATAAAATTCCATGTTAGATTTATGTTTTCTTCCGAAAAATTGAGTTAAGTTGCGACTTAACTGAGTCGAAAAGTCGGAATTTAGATCGGAATTTTTTTTTTTGAAATTACTTCCAGAAACAAAAAAGTAGTGTATACTTTTAGTAAAAAAAGTTTTGCTTCTGATTTTTGAACACGAATTCTGCTTCTAGTCACCAAATAGGTTATAAAATATTTCTCAAGTCTTTGTCGTCTTCACAAAAAGAAAAAAATGCTACCCCATTGTTTTCAAAAGTTCATTTTGAATTGATTTTCCAAACTAACTTTGACACAAGCTACTTGTCATGTTGCATTTAAAGTTAAAACCGCCCCAACTATAGAAACCTTACGGGGTTTTGAGACGGCTTTAGGCATCTAATTTAGTCTAACAATAAGTTCTTAGATGCTAATCCCTGTAGAGATAGTAAAATTCTTTTCTTCTTTAATCTTTGGTAATAAAAATTGTTTTTTTCTTCTTCTAAGAAACAAGTAATGCATCGATATAAATTATTTTGCAGTATAAAACTTTTATAGCGTGATGAAAAAAACAAGTAATGTATCGATATAAATTATTTTGCAATTAATTTAATTTAATTTCATTGCAAAATTTTCATCTTCTTTATTTGTTTTGCTTACAATCTATCTATACTTATTAGTCGTGCCGTGCAGTGAAAGGAAACTAGGTATAAACTCGAATCTTGTGAACGCTAGTGATGGTGTAAATACACATTCTCTCCATTCCTATGAAATCCTATTATTGGGGCTTTAAACGAATGAGTTTTTTTGGGGCTGTATAGGGTCATCAAATAGTAATCCATAGAACCCCTTATCCTGATATTTTATGTGATACCTAATCTAAGCTAACTAATCAGTATTAATGAATGAATTAGACTAATCAAATGATTAATCTTTTGCAAATCAAAACTTGATTTTCCCTGATTTTGATTTTGATTTTGAAGAAGGAAAAATAGTGATTTTGGTGAAATTGTTTTGAAAAAAATTGAAGAAAAATGATGAAACCTTTCGTCACAAAACTCGGGATAACCTTATAATCAACTCCCAGCATCAATTTTATCGATTCAAATCCGTTAAAAATCAGAGAAAAATTTAAATATTTTACCTGTTACGGCTGGGAAAATGTGTCGAACCAGCCGTAAATACGTAATTACGGTTGGGAACTGAGGAATTCCCAGCCGTGAACACATAAAAACGGATGGGAAGTGAAGAACTCCTGGCCGTTTTTTTCCTAAAATCACCTGAGTTAGTATTACGGCTGGGTTAACATATTTTTCCCGTCCGTAAATGAATATGTAAGTTGAGAAATTTTGAGTTTCAACATGAATACATACTACGATTGTAAATTAGTAATACTTTCATTAGTTAGACCACAATAAATCCCATTACATACTTAATAGATCCCCATTACAAAGTTGGTCTTAATAACATCCCTTTCAATGTATCAAGAAGTCTCTAATGATGGCGAATTGAGCTTCGAAGTTGAAATTATAACCTTTCCATTTTCTCCATTCCTTCTTAACTTGAGCTACGACTTCTTCATCAGTCTCACCTCTAAGTCGAAGTTGCTTGCACATACGAAGTAAAGCCATATATTCTTCCACTTTTTTGCGTATGCCTGAAAATCGAAGATACAATTCAACCTCATCACGGTTGTTAGTGTTACCTGTTTCACTACAAAAAAAATCAAATATCTTACTCCAATACGATTGACTGGCTAAACCACCTTTCCTTCGTTCTTCTCCCTCCTTTGGATAGCATAGTACAATTTTTTTGCAAAGAGATAAGTCTTCTTCCAAAGTAAAGTTGGGTTATCCTTTGAGTACATTGCATTGAGTTTATAGGGGTTTTGGTGGAGATTATTGAGGTAGAAGGTGTGATTTTGATTTGGAATGGGTGGTTATATGGAGGTGGAGTTATTTCAAGTTTAAATAAGTGGTTGAACAACTAAAACCTTCTATAGATCAGTCTTCAAACAGATCTGTTTTTCAAAATTCAAAAAACTAGCCGATATGATGTGGTACAAAAGGAAATTATAAGTGTTTACCGCTAGGAATCGATAGGTCGACGAAGCCGTAATTATGTATAAACCTGCAAGGTTTGTGGTGTGTTAGATTTACAGCTAGTATTTCTGGCCGAAAATAAGAGTTGTTACTTTATATCAGAATTACAGCCTGGATATATAGCCGTAACCAGGAGCCATTTTATTTTTAGGTTATCAGAGTAATTTACGGCTAGGTATTTCCCAACCGTAAACAGATTAAGGATGCAGTTACTAACCGTTCTGAATTTTCAGCCAGGAACCTGAAAGGTCGACCAAGCCGTAAACAAGAGTTGTAACTTTCTGTCAGAACTACGGTTTGGAGTCCTAACCGTAACGAAGATACATGGCCTGGATATGTAATCGTAACCAGAAGTCATTTTCTTTTTGGGTGACCATAGTAATATATGACTAGGTATTTCCCAACTGTAAATGAATTGCGGATATCTTTCCTAACTGTTTTCTTTGTAACGGCCGGGAGTTTCTAACCGAAAACCTGTGCAAGTTTATTTGACAACAATTATATGCATTTACGGCTAGGTTATGTGAAGCATCTACCTAACTGAAAGTGCCCAAAAATTTCAATAATGTTGAGTTTTTCCTTATTGTTATTAGATTAGACAGATGGAAAAACTAACATTCATTCATACATGCAAAGTTATAAAAATTCATCCGTCCAAATCCATAACCAAACAATGAAAATAGTAAATATACAAAGTCTTAGATAATAAAAAATCCGTGAAGTAAAATACTAAAAAGCCACTAAATAGTCATTCACTTGATTCCTCTTCCGAATCCGAGCGCAAAAACGCATCCGAATCGTCGTCCTTTTTCTCATGTTTCACAACCTGTTCTGCAACTCTAGCTTTTTTACCACTTCCACTGCCACCTTCAATTGGAGTCTTTTTACCTCTACCATGTCCACATTGAGCACTTGTTCCAGCACGGCCACCTTTTTCACCTCGACCACGACCACTTTTTTTACCTCCACCTCGACCAACTTTTCCTTGATCTGATTGAACTTACTCACCGGAGGGAGTATCCGAGTCGTCGCTGAAAATGCGAGGGTCTAACAACCACACCTAACAATTCGTTTGGAAATCTGAGAGGACTTACTCTAATATACTTTCTAGAGAATCAACTAGATAGTCAGACTCAATCTAGAGAAAAGTATATAGAACAGTTTAATATCTCTAACTCTTAATTCAATCCGCAATCAACAAATAGAAATCTGCGAGCCCGATTGAATATAAGAGGAGTAAACTGAAACTGTACCAAATACCAATGTTTAAGGATCAATCAATCTCAATCAACAACCAAAGGTTGGATTTCCTAATTGATCGATACAACGCACAACCTGTGATATTTCAATTATATAACAAAATATAATGCGGAAAATAAATAACACAGACACCAGAAATTTTGTTAACGAGGAAACCGCAAATGCAGAAAAACCCCGGGACCTAGTCCAGATTGAACACCACACTGTATTAAACCGCTACAGACACTAGCCTACTGCCAATGAACTTCAGACTGGACTATAGTTGAACCCTAATCAATCTCACACTGATTCAAGGTACAGTTGCGCTCCTTACATCTCTGATCCCAGCAGCATACTACGCACTTGATTCCCTTAGCTGATCTCACCCACAACTAAAAGTTGCTACGACCCAAAGTCGAAGACTTGATAAACAAATCTGTCTTACACAGAAAAGTTTATATGATTGAATAAATCTGTCTCCCACAGAAATACCCAAGAGTTTTTGTTCCGTCTTTTGATAAATCAAGGTGAACAGGAACAAATTGATAAACCAGACTTATATTCCCGAAGAATAACTCAGTATTATCAATCACCTCACAATAATCTAAATTGTATGATGGTGAAACTAGATATTGTGGAATCACAAACGATGAGACGAATATGTTTGTGATCACGTTTTATCTTTCCTATCGGAAAAATTAATCTCGAGCAAATCTTAGAGAAGATAGTACTCAAACGATAGAATCGGGCAAGATCAGAACACGCAACTACAAGAGAAATAGTTTGGTCTGGCTTCACAATCCCAATGAAGTCTTTCAAGTCATTAACCTAAGGTTAAAGGAGAATCGACTCTAGCTTATGCAACTAGTAACACACAGAAGGTGTGGGGATTAGGTTTCCCAGTTGCTAGAGTTCTCCTTTATATAGTTTTCAAATCAGGGTTTGCAATCTAAGTTACCTTGGTAATAAAGCATTCATTATTCACCGTTAGATGAAAAACCTGATTCAACCAAGCTAATATCTTTCAACCGTTAGATCGAACTTAGCTTGTTACACACAAATGAAATGTACCCTAATTTAGGTTTATGAACCGTACCCAAACGTGTACACATGTTGGCTCAAGAATAGTCAACCGAACTTAGCCATATGATAACTCTCATATCAACCATATTCATCTTAACCATAACTAGTTCAAATGACTCAAATGAAACTAGTTAAAAAGTCGTTCAATTGCTATATTCTCATAGAAGTATACAAGAACACAATCGAAACAAGATCGGTTTGATTCACTCGAATCAATTCATGAACATTATAGCCACGATTTGCAAAGATTGCATTCCTTATAATATAAATGTTTAAGTTCATGTACACAACCGATTTTAGAAAGTACCCCACTCAAGTACGCAAATGGGTACGCATACTTGAGTAGCCGGACTTGAGTTTGGTTATGCCAGTACGCGCACGGACGTGAACTTTCCGCCGGTATGAGTACGAGTACGCATACTTGCCCAGACATCAGCAACCACCAGTACGCGTACGGGTACGCAAACTTCAGGCTCCCGGTTTTGGACTTGCACAATAATGTGATTTACACACTATGTTTATATCCAAACATGGTTACATGATTCTAAACTCTTTATTTCAATCATTGAAACTTTCTTAGCTGATCTCACCCACAACTAAGAGTTGCTACGACCCAAAGTCGAAGACTTGATAAACAAATCTGTCTCACATAGAAAAGTCTATTGAATAGATAAATCTGTCTCTCATAGAAATACCTACGAGTTTTTGTTCTGTTTTTTTATAAATCAAGGTGAACAAGAACCAATTGATACACCAGACTTATATTCCCGAAGAACAATCTAGTAATATCAATCACCTAAAAATGATCTTAACCGTATGGAAGCGGAACAAGATATTGTGGAATCACAAACGATGAGACGAAGATTTTTGTGACTACTTTTTATCTTACCTATCGGGGATTGAATCTCGAGCAAATCTTAAAGAAGATAGTACTCAATACGATTGAACAAAGTAAGATCAGAACACGCAACTACAGAGGTCTAGCTTCAGAATCCCAATGAAGTCTTTAAGTCGTTAACCTATAATGGGTTTAGAAAAACCTAGGTTAAAGGAGAATCGACTCTAGTCGCAACTAGTATCACACACGAGGTGTGGGAATTAGGTTTCCCAGTTTCTAGAGTTCTCCCTTATATAGTCTTCAAATCAGGGTTTGCAATCAATGCTACCTTGGTAACAAAGCATTCAATATTCATCGTTAGATGAAAACCTGATTAGATTCAAGCTAATATCTTTCAACCGTTAGATCGAACTTAGCTTGTTACACACAAATGAAATGTGCCTTCATTTAGATATGGGTAACAATACCTAAACGTGTACACTTGGTTGGCTCAACAATAGTTAACCGAAGTTAGCCATATGAACACTTTCATATCAACCTTGTTCATCTTAATCACAACTAGTTCAAATGACTCAAATGAAATTAGTTATAGAGTTGTTCAATTGTTTATATTCTCATAGAAGTATACAAGACACAATTGAAGCAAAATCGATTTTGATTCACTCGAATCAATTCATGAACATTATAGCCACGGTTTTCAAAAGATTGCATTCCTTATTATAGAAAAGAATTTGTTCATGAACAACCGATTTTAGAACATAACCCACTCAAGTATGCAAACGGGTACGCATACATAGACTTCCGGACTTGGTCTGTCCGCCAGTATGCGAACGGGTACGCAAACTATCGTTCACGACCGAACTCAGTTAAATTCCCGGACTTGAACTGTTACGCCAGTACGCATACGGGTATGCATACTAAGTTCCCAAACTTCAACTGTTAAACCAATATGCATACGGGTATGCGTACTACGGTTCCCGGACTTGGAATAACTTGCAACAGTTAGCATACAAGTACGCATACTGTGTTATATCCAATCAATGGTTAATTGTTCTAAACTTCATTTTAATAATTGAAAGACTATTAGAAGACGGGAATAGCTGTCTCACAAAAACTATTAGCTTCAAAGCAATTTTCAAGTGATCAACAGATCAATACGAAACATTCCGAGTCTACATCAAATGACTGTCTCACACAAATCATGTAAGATGTTACCAGGCGATTTTCACATGATCATCTTTTGACTTTCGTCAAGAATAAAGATGAACTTGGTTAAAGCGAAAGCTTACCAACACATATTTCGAGAAATATGTAAGCGAGTTAATCTCAGCTCGAAATATAATGTGTATAAAGTAAATTCTATATAGCTATACGACTTTTGTCTCAATAGGAGATAGAATAAAAATAGATTTCTGAGTGATAGATGAGTTCAAGTCTCCACATACCTTTTGTTAATGAAGTTCCATAAGCTCCCCTTAGTAGTTATTCGTCTTTAATCGATGAACGAAGTGAAGTCTAAAGCTCAACTACAGATTCTATCCTAATCCGAGACATAGCTATAAGTAGACTAGAATTCAAGACTTATAGTTTTGACAACTAAACTTGACAAACAAGCTTGAGATAGCAACACTTGCGAGTTCGACTGAGCAGTGCTCTAACAATCTCCCCCTTTTTCAATTTTAGTGACAAACTTATCAATACATATGGATTACAAAATAAATAAACTTTGTAGCTTCTCATCCAAATGCTTGATTTCCTTGGTTCTTTAACATTAATCGAAATCTTCGTCAATTCCAAGTACTCCAGTGATTCTGAACGTGTTCAACTCAGCATCATAGTTGTTGAAGATCCGTAGCCTAACAATATATAAAAACAAGATGTTTTCGTATTGTTCATAGTATTATTACAAAGCATCAAAGTTCAATTGTATCACAACTTTGACAATAATACTACGGTGATATGTATCACTCCCCCTTAGTCAATACTTCACCTCACAATGAAATCCACTCCCCCTTACATAATTATCCGTAAACCATATGTATTTGTAGTACGAACTACACAATAATTCTCCCCCTTTTTGTCAATATAAATTGGCAAAGGTACGAAAACTAGCGGGATCATAATGAAATTCTCATAGACATACTTCATGACTAAAAGAGAACATATCAACTTTGTTTCGATGATTTCACATAGTCGAAACTTAGTGTATTCATCAAGGAGTTTATAAAGATACAAGATAACTCCTACAATATTCCATAGCCGCACTCCCCACAAAGATTTGACAATTAAGCACAAGTTCAATTAAGAACTCTCCCCCATAAAATGTCATTCCCGAAAGAACAACAAGAGCGACCTTACTTTTACTAGAAAAGAAGGATTTCTTTGGACAATAACAAATTGCATGAAACATGAATTTGTATCCAGAAAACTCAATTAAATTAACCACAAGAGATCCCATGATTAATTTAATCGGAAATGCTCAACATAAGAGAACTTACGGAGCCATACAGTACTTTCACATAGAAGTGGATCAGGAAAAGATCAATACTACGGAATACACAAAGATTCATTCTATTTTTCATTAATATTTGCATAATGATACCATAGACATAATCTTTGACATCAAAAGTTCATTCTATTTTCCATCAATATTTGCATAATGACATAATAGACTTTGACTTTTGACATATATGGGACAATCATAGTTCACGGACGCAAACACACATATCCCATAACATTATTTGCAATATATAAAACCAATAAAGATTAATACTGCAAAATCATCTTCCTTATAAAATTCTCCATAAACAAAATTTATTTTTTTCTTCCAAATAAACTTTAGAATTTAAATAAATAAATATAAAACATTGCAAGATGAAAATCGTTGGAAATAGCAATGTGTAATCACAAGATAGACTATTCCAAACCCTAGTTATCCTTCTTAAAGCATAAGAATAAATTCTCATAAGAAATTCCCTAGACAAATCAAGTTTCTTTGATAACTTCATACCTTTGAAAAGCTCCATCATAAAAGGTATCACTGATATCCTTGATTCTTTTGATCATAGAAACTCCACGTTCATGGGTTAGAACATTAACTTTTCGATCAACAATGCCTATCTTTGACACAGTCCACGATGAGTTTTTTCTGATTCCTGATCAAGATCTTTTGATTTTCAAGGATTTTGGCCTGACCATCAATAAGCTTATTCATTTGCAGTTGGAGATTTGAAAATTCGACCCTAGAGTCATATGGAAAAAGAATTAAATCCTTGACAGATTCTCCAATTCAGGAGTTGTACTCTTTCATTTCAATCATCTTTTTCAAGACAAGTTCTTGAACTGAATCACATCCTTTAATGTCTTCTTCCATCCCAAGATTTACCACTTCCTGAGGTCTTGAGGAGTTCTCCATTTTTTTTTTATTAGGGAAGGGAAAACAATATAAAATATATATATGTCTACGAACAAGAGAAGGACACCCTTGTTATGAAAACCCTAAAAAACTCCCAAGAAAGACATGGATGTTCGTGGACCTGTTATGAAAGGTTAATGGATCAGAAAAGATCCAAAAATAAGGAAATACTCTCTGTTTTCAGATATCTCTTACCTTCATAGCTCAATAATTGAAAGATTTAATCAGAGCATAAGGAGAAGATACATTAGTTACAAGGAGTCAAGAAATGACTCAACCTTCACGAGAGAAGAAAACAACTAAAACAGACACACAATAAATGGTAACCTACATTAAACTTGAGCATCTCGCAAATGTCATCCTTGCAACTCTCAAGTTAGATACAAGGATGAAATTACGTAGAGCTAGGTAGCACAGTGAGATGTAATCCCACCATGAACATTGAGAGATGAATTGTAAATACCATCTAAATGTTTGAGCCTTGTATTCCGTACCTTCCTTCGGTTATTTCTTAATCCAAAGAAATAAGACACAAACCTTTTTGAGTATCCATTAGACGGATTTTTCTGAGGATTAAGTCTAGGACCTCTAGAGATTAGTTCCAGAGAACCAGAATTGAGAAAATTCCATCTTCTAGACTTAGGTCTACAAGACTTCTTCTCATTAGCACTTGGAATGTGTACATTTGTAGTGTAAATATTAGCACCATTAAGAGGGACACGATTCCTGTAAAGATTTCTAGAAGAATGACTTTGGAAACCTTGTGCATGAGAATTCTGGTTTTCTGCAGGAATGAAATCCATTGTGGATGTCGTCAGGCAATTCACCCTGTCAACAGCAAAAAGAAGTAGATTTTGAAGATCAGAAATCTGTTTTTTCTAGAAAAACAATGTGAATCATAATGATTTCTTTTCCCGTAGAAAGAACGGGATCGTGGAGAGACATCAGAAGGAACCGTATCTAAACTCATAGCCCTATTGGAAGACTGCAAGTTATGTAAACATTTCTTAGCAGATGCTTCCTTTAGAGTAATTTTCTCCATGTAATGTAATCCCTTATGAGAATTAGAGAAAGACATAGAAGAAGATTTGCTCATTAAGACAGAGTTTTCCTTTTTCAAGGAATTGCACTGTTCCTGGGCTAAGAGAAGAGATGCGACCAGTTTCTCTTTTTTTTAGCACGAATGCTGTTCAGATCTGATGAATGAGTCTCGATCAAATTTTTTCTCTAATTGAATCTTCTTTAGCAATATCTTCAAGAACACTATTTTTTCACGCTGTAGGGTAGTTTCTTGAATAAGTTTTTCAATATTATTAGAGAAAGACTCAACAATACTGTAGAGTTCCCGTTCTCGACTAAGAGACTCCTCGAGTTCATCAATGAGCTGAGCATGTTTTTCTTCAAGAGACTTTATTTTAGAATCTTGAAAATCAATAATCTCAGCAGAATTTTTTAATGTTCTGGTGAGTTCCATTTCAACTTCTGACATAGTGTGAATTGTCTCATCAGAGCGAATGTTATCAGAATCTGATAACAAAAAATTTCTACCTCTGGATTCGGAAGAATCATCTAAGGAGTTATCCTTTGAGGTAATCCCAAGACATTTGGCGTAATCAAAAACTTTGGAAGACATTTTTTATGTGAGTAAAAATGAGACAACCTATCCACAGAAATCAGATTGCTACAAACACAAACTTATGAGGTCTTAAACGTGTTTGCCTGCTGATAAAGCACGTAAGTGTGACGCATTTTCACCCATAACTACATTATCTAAGACTCATTTTATTTCTAATAAAGTTGTTTTAAGTCTTTTCTAGGGAATAAGCTCTTGCGGCAAAATTGGTTCGAAAAGTGGTGTTTTACACCCCAGGATAGAGTACTAAAGGCACCCCAGAAATGCACCGGAAGCACCCCAAAAATGTGTCGGAGGAACCCCGGAAAAATTACTATCTACGCCCAAAAATTACTATTTGCACCCCATAAGACAAGTGCTAAAGGGACACCCGTGCAGGATTAGGGGGAGGACATGTTCTTCTCAAATTCAAAAAATGAATTTTGGCGGGAAAATATTTTCATTAACAACAGAATTTCGATCGGATGTTTGGACGTGATTTAGTGAGATTCAATCCCTGAAACTTAGTGGGTAGACGTGATATGACTATAGAAAGCTAGTATGGGTGATTTTATCGATCAAATTTGGCTGGATAACTTGGTTTAATCCAAACAGGGAGTTGGAGGAAAAACATGAGCTTGCATGAGTTGTGAGAAATTTAAACGTGTACTGCACGTGCTTGGAAGATTTAATCGATATTATAGAGCGTGAAGAAGGTATAGAAGGAAAGAAATACAGCTGCAGATGCGTGAAAATCAAAATCAATGAAAAAAATGGAAAAAAATATACCCGAGTAAAAGAAGATTATTTGTAGTTAATGGAGGAGATTCAATGTCGCAATGATGTATAAATAGGTTCCTAGGATCACATAGAATGGGTGTCGAGAGTTTGGGGTCGAGAGGAGAGCTCAGGAGGCGTGAATCAAGAGTTTTCAGAACTCTGGTTTTGCTGCTGCTGCTGCTGCTCGTGAAGAACAGGGAAACAACGACGGTTTCTTCAACTGGTTGTAACAGTTTCTTCAACTGGTTTGCAACATTTATCTTCGTTGTAACAGTTTCTTCAACTGGTTTGCAACATTTATCTTCATTGTAACAGTTTCTTCATCCTCTTCTGCAACATTTATCTTTAGATTTGTAACGATTATCTTCATCATAACAGTTGAGAGTTGAAACAGTCGGTCTGTAACGCACCTGTGCTGTTGCAGATTTCCTATTTCATTATTTTCTCTTCTTGTAAACACTTTTTGAGCCATGAAAACATATTTTGAGTGTGTTTTCGACATGATGAGTTAAACCCCAACACTGGGACGACGGAGGAGGCCGAACTTCATACATGGGTAAATTTATTTTTATTCTTTTTATGACTTTTGTATTAAAATTAATTGAAATATGATTTGATTAAATTGGTTGTCATTTGATTAGATGGGTCATGCTTAGCTTAGGTGATTTGATGTCCCATGCTTAACATTTACAATCAATGTTTTGAGAATCTACCTTGGCAAAAATAGAGTCCATGTTTATATTTCTTGAGCTAAAATTGTTGAGAATAAATAAGTGAACCTTATGTTATAAAGATTGGCTAAATCCTTAGTCCCCGTACCTCTCGCCAATTGTTAATAGTCTTTGTATATATTTATTTAGTATTTTTAAAAAACTTTAATCTCTACGAATCCGAGTGAACGACAACCTCATTTCTTACCACTATCTAAAATTCGATCAATTTTTGGTGCCACCGACGCGGATTTGTTTTTAGATTTAGAGTTTTTTAGATTTTTATTCTTTTGTTTTTTTTACGTTTCTTGGGTATTTGTCTTTTTGTTGCAGGTTTTGAATCAAAGAGGAATTGGAGACGAAAGACCTGGGGGATTAAAAGCTAGACAAAGCGAAAAGAATGGAGAAAAGACGAAGATACTTTATTTTATTTTATTTTTATTTTTATTAGATTTTATTAGATTTTATTTTTATTTTTAGATTTCATTTTTAGAAATTGTAAATAGGACTTTATTTTTGTAAATTCTTATTTTTGAACCTTTTTATTTTTGAACATTTTTTTATTTTTTTTGAACATTAAACATTGGACTTTAATTATTATTTTTAAACCCTACGGAAGGGTAAAATTTTAAATATAAACTGTTTGCAGGGAAGGACGACGATTACGATAGCGTCTCGGCCCCTCGGGTTCGTACATGACATAGGAGTCGTGGCCCGAGTCGACTACAACCGTTTCATCGCCCGTCTGGTACGGGAGGTAAGCTTCTAAACACCCGCGAATCCCCTGTCAGCGGGTTTACTGTCTTCCTTAAGGTGCATATATGTTGAGGTTTTGAATACGGACTTTAATTTCCTAGTAAAGGGCAAGGCCAGGCCATACAAGATAAGGGTTCGGATTTCATCATCGTTCTCTTCTTGCCCGCCTTAGGAACACATAACCTACGCGAACCCAAGCTTAAAATACTGATTAGAACGAGACCGATAGGGTAACGAGCTTGTAGGAAAGTCATTCAAAGGGAAGTATTGGGTATCTTATTAGCTTAACTCAAAAGTTCAGGAAGATTACTGTGAGTCGACTAGAGCCGCCCTAACGGGAAACGTTGCCAAAGAGGTGGGGGTATCAAAGCTCCTCTGAGCTTCCCCTACTTCTCTTCGACTCACTTTATTCGGATCGATCTAGAGAGGTCTGCTAAAACGATACCTAGTTGCCTTTTGGAGGAATAGAAGCTGGTCTAGAAACAATCTAAGGGAGCCATCATGCTTGTTGTTTGCTAGATTTTATAGGTTTGATTTGGTCGAGTCAGCCTTGTTTGTGATTGTGTAGAATTCCTCTGTAGTTTGTATTTTCGGGGTGATGAATCCTTTTCAAGAGATGCCACCTGAGATGACGTTACGAGAGTATATGCGTAGAAATTCTCATTATCAGGAGACGTCATCTAAAATAACTCTTGGTGAATATATGTAAGGGAAACGACATTGGGATGTTCCAACGGTAAGCGAGGAATCACATCTAATGATCTACGATAAGTATTATAAACACAGACCGCCTAGTTTGGAACAAAGATTAAGAATTATTGAATGTCAGAAATTATATTATGATGATGAGGAGGATAGTATTGACGAAGAATCTAAAGTGGTATGTGAAACCTTCGTGCTTAACTCTTATAGGTTGTACAAGTCTTTTTGATTTGTAAGATCCTTTTGGTTTGACTTTTATTTGCTCGAACCTTTGTCATTTTGTGACAAAAAGGGCGAGAAATATATGGAGTAAACAAGTGATTTGCAATCACTAAGGAAAGGACAATTATGCTTAAACGTTATATCTAACGAAAGAGTAAAGCATTGACTAAGGGGGAGCAACATATCATATTGCTGTTGTAGTTATCTTGACTACAAAAGGGGAATAACAAAGATGTTCGGATTGAAAATCTACCTATCTTACCTTATGGGGAGTATTAGCTTTGTTATTCAAATGTCAACAAAGGTATTTATGAATTGAATATATGCAGGTTATTGTGTTGTTGAAACTTGGAATCAAGCGTATGTATAATGAATTCTTTTAATTTGTTTATCCATATGTATTAAGAGTTTTGTCACTAAAATTGACAAAGGGGGGGATTGTTAGAGCATAGCTCGGTTGAACCCACCAAGCGTTGGTATGTCAAGTTTGGTTGTCATATTTTAGTGAATCAAAACTCATCTAAGAGTCGCTTGATTATGTACTAGAGACAACTTCGTATAGGTTAGACTAGAAAGTCTAGGATTATGAGACATACAAGTATTACTCGAAGACCTGAAGAACGTGAATAAGTAATGAACTACAACGACGACATCATCCTTCCTCTTAAGGTTGGTAATATTGACTTGAACTATTTCATTCCTAACGTATCTTTCAAGTCGTGCTATATTGAAAACATAACTGCAAAGCTGTGAATGAATATTTTACTCTAGTAGTGAGACATGATCATATGATCATAGTATTAAGGAACTAGACTACGAAGTATAACGCTTATCTTTTGAACTTTATAGATATGACATCGACATAATCTTTTGAATGCTATTGTGATTATGTGAATGAGTAAAGGTGAAGATTTCATCCTAGGAAACAATGTTTTACATTTGTTTAAAGGAAGTACATTCATGAACTTGTTTATGAATCGAAAGGGAAATTGCTAGGATTATTGGTATTGTTATTCATTGCATATCTTTGGATTACCAATATGTGTGAGTTAGTAGAACCGATCATAACTTGTTATGTATCACAGTGCCTGACTTATGATTTGGTATGACTAGTTTTTAATAATTAGTGCAACCGATCCTAAGTAATCACCTGAGATGGTATGATCGATATTTGTAATTGGTGTGATCGATCCTAGTAATTGGTGTGACCGATCACAAAAGAATTGTGTAATCGATCCTTGTAATTGGTGTAATCGGTCCTAGTAATTGGTGTAACCGATCCTAGTGACTTGTGTAACCGATCACAAGCAATACCATGAGTATATGGTAACCGGTCCTGGTAATTAACGTAACTGATCCTGGTAACTGATGTAACCGGTCCTGGTAACTTATGTGTTTGATCACAAGTAATCCATATTAAGGTATAACTGATCCCAGTGATATGTAGAACCGATTGAACCCATGATTGTGATTCGATATTTGATCAATCACATAGTTGTCTTGGAATACAGATGAACCAATTCTAAATTTGTTTTGAAGTGTGGTATAATCGATTCCAAGATTGTAAATATGAAAGAGGATTTACAAAGAATAGATGTCAACATACTTTGAACACGAACAATAACTCTTATCTTTTATTGTTCAAAGTTATTCCTTAATTACTCAAGGAGATCCCGGTCCGAAATAAATTAAGAATCTTTTAATTTAGGTTGTTAGTTTTATATGCTTTAATTACTAGCATTTAAATGCATATCTCTAGAGAATAAAAATTAGTAATGTGCATTTACTAATTGGAGATTTTCTATTGAGAGATTTCGGAAAATATTTGACAAAGCATTTCCAGGAATTATGAAAACCGATTTGGGTATTTATTGCATATCTTAAGAATATTTCGGTTTTGGAAATTCCTTGGTGTCCAAACATCCTTGGTCTATAAATACCTAAGTTTGCATTTCTTGCAAACTATCCTAAGAGCCAGGTTCATCTTTTTGTTGTTTCTGGTGGAGTCGTCTATCCGGAGAGGAAAATACCCTAATTAGGTGAAATCTCTTACGACCACTCGTTTAAAGACTTTTGTGGGATCAAGAAGCTCTACAAGTATCGTTGGTGGGAAACTATATAATTGCAGTTTATTAGTTTTCGATTGATTTGATTGACCAATGGTTGATTGCACCTGGTTTGTTTATTCTTGAGAATCTTTTCTTCTGATATAAGATTCACTAAAACTAGATCGAAGTGTCGACGGGATCTTTATAACTGTTTGTACATCTTGTGATAATCCATTGTTAACATACTCCATTCTGTACGTGATTGATCACAAGAGATTCAAGTGGTGTTGTGCAGGTTTAATTGAAGATTTGAAGACGAATAAGATTTCTTATTGGTTTCTCATATCTTTGTGTAGCACAAACCTTGATCGACTGGGATCCAAATAGAATCAGATTTATTTGATTGATTAGTTATGTGAGATCGGCATCTCTTTATAGTTTCTTGTTGGATTCTATATTGATTGATTGCAAATCTAAACTCTGCTACTTCGGTAGTTGTTGGATAGATTGATCTAACCAGGCAAAGGAGTTTATTAGTTTAAACGGAAGAGCCTTTGCATATGACTTGAGATATCTTTATCTTGAAAGAATCAATAGAGTTGTTACCAAACAGATTTGTTGTTCCTTTACTGTTTGGAATACGATCCAAAGGAATTGTTCTAGTGCGTGCACTTATTGAATGTCGGAAGCGCAGGGATACTGAAGAAACTAAGTGAACTAGATTTAGTTGCTTGGTCTCAAATATACGAAGTTGGTTTAGATTTTGTATAGCGGATTAATTCTGAGAGTATTCGATTATGGACTTGGTCCCGGGGGTTTTCTGCATTTGCGGTTTCCTCGTTAAAATTTTTTTGTTGTGTCTTTTACTTTTCTATTTCCGCAATTATAATTGTTTATTATAATTAAAAGTAAAATACACAAACGTTAACTCCGTATTACTTGATAGTGATCCTATAAAGTTTGGTTAAGTCCGAACCTATTATCAAGTAATCACACTTTGATTGTTGTATTGTCTCGATCTCGTTTTGGTAAGAGGACTTATAGGTGGATATTTTAAAGATTATTGTGTATTTAGGTACCATCATCTTTTCAATTGGTATCAGAGCAGGCAAACACGAAAAGATCTAACAATCTGTGTTTGGTGCGATCTATCCTATAAGACATGAGTCAAAGTATAGTTAAGCGAGAGAGAAAACTCAACAAGGACTCATTTAACGTATCACAAGACTTTGGAAGTTTTGATTTTAAAAAATGCTTATAAGGGACATCCTCATCGAGTTCTACGGGCTCAATTGAAAATACTTCTGAATAATCTCAAGATGAGATTAAGTTAAGTCCTGTACTAATGATTAAGGACCTCGATTCTGAAAAACCTTCTGTAGGAGATGAAAAGGTTGTTGATCATGTGAGTATAAAAAATTCCAAGCTACAAGAGTTAAAAGAAAGTTTTGTATCTTGTGTAACTGAACTCACTCTTGGACTAAAAAGGAAAGGAAAACTTCTAGAAGAATTAAGTTGTTTGCAAGATGAAAATGAACAACTTGTTCATGATCTTTCCTCCTTAACAGCGGAATTAGATTCTATCAAGAATACATCTTCCTTAAAGATTCAATCGTTGGAAGA
This sequence comes from Papaver atlanticum, assembly GCA_023531105.1. NCBI lineage: Eukaryota > Viridiplantae > Streptophyta > Magnoliopsida > Ranunculales > Papaveraceae > Papaver > Papaver atlanticum. Next base: position 1,219,331 of record JAJJMB010009231.1, on the reverse strand, counting down.
GAAACTTGCTGAATCTGATGCAAGGAATAACTCCCAACAAAAGAGTTTTGAAAAGTTCAATGTTAGCTCAAACAATTTAACCTCAATGTTAGAAGCAAAGTAGAAATCATCGTGATACACGAGGATTGGGCTATAAGGGAATAAATACTTCAAATATTAGCAAAGAGGTAAAAATTTTCAAAGATACAAATTCTTCTCAACCAGATGCTTCCACTAATGTCAAAGATGCTCCTATCTCTTGTAAAGAAGAAAAGCCTGTCAAATCTAAGAATTGTGTTCAACCAGCAGCAATCAAAGAGATCACTTCTGTTAATGTCAAGAAAACAATGTTGAACAACGATAAGAAGAAGAAAACTCGTCGAGCACCAATGCGAGCGGATCCACATAAAGGTAACATTAAAACTCATACTTCGTATGTTACTAAGCATTATTGTTATTGTGGTAATAAAGGGCATGTGGAATGGGGATGCAAGATTCGTAAGATAGAAGATACACTTTCTTTTGTATCAAAAGAATTGGCTAAAATTGCTCCCCAAAGGAACTCGGATCGATATTGTCCAAAGTTTAGGCAAAAGAATTATTATAATGATAGTTCAAATTTTGCCTATCGCTCAACAAGGCCATCTCATAAAAGACCCGAATATAGAAAGAGAGATGACTTTGTAAATGCTAAGACAAGATCTGATATTCCAAATTGGAGAAAAGTTGTTTCGCAAAGTATTCAAAAGGACAATCGTCCTAATGGTATGAAGGAGAAAGCTGTTCATGCGAAACCCAACTCTAAATGGGTCTCGATGTCCTCCATAGCCAAGAAGAGACCAAAAGTTGGTCACAAGAATGACTTTCAGCTGTTAATTGTTGGTGATAATAATTACAGGAGTTTTCTTGAAAGACTAAAGAAAGACATCATGTTTGAAATCTCTTGTACTAGTGAACGTTGTGATAATGACACTCTTTATCACAAGTAAAAGAAGAAAAACAAGAGATGAAACAAGAGAAAACAAATCAAGCTAGAGGTCAAGAAGGATGATTCTGTCATAGTCACTTCTGACAAACAAGACAAGGCTCAGCTAAACACAATTTTGTTGTGCTGGAATGTGCATGCTCACCTTTGTGCTCAATCTTATGAAGGGTGAGGAAGCACATGAAACTGAGCACATGACCTCTCAGTTATTATATGACTAATGAACTTCTTTTGGGAGATTTCTTTTCTTCTATACTCATACCTTCTCTATCTATTTTTTGTGCTTTTGATAGAAACAGTTATTTTGAGTTCGTAGTGTTGATATCTACACATCATATATGTGTATCTCTTGTTTTTGTTAAAACGAGCCAAAAATCACTAAATTCGGACATTGTATGCAAAAGTTATGTCAAAAACAGTTTAGTGTTGTGATCCATCACAAGTAACTACTGTAACCGGTCCTAGTGATTGGTGTGATTGGTCCATACGAAGGAGTGTAAAACTGTTTTTCCCATAACTTCTTCGTCCGAACTCGGAATGACCTCATTCTTTTTGCGTTGGTTTCGTAATCCAATTTCCTACAAGATTGAGGTAATTGCAATACTTGATTTTCTGTTGAATATTTATGGTGTATTGCATTTGAGTTTATGAGATAAACCATTGTGTTTTAGTCTCATATATTGGCTCACTTCCTTATGAATTAGTGACTTTTGAGTATAGACGATCTTTGGATCATATCTTCGTGATTGCTATATCAAAATCATAGAAAGTTGTGATGTTGTAGATCATATGTAAGTCACATATACTATTGTTTGTTTATATTCTATAAACTAAATATTTGGTATACATATGAGTACTCTGGATTTATGAGATGTTTGATTTTGGTTCTCATTAACCTTAATATTTGATATCATATAATGTTAACCCTTATGGTTTGTGTGACTTTTTGATTTAGAGGGATCAAGTTCTAGCCCATGTTGGTAGGCTTTATCAAAAGATCATAAGGTGTTCCGATTGAAACTCATATGTAAAAAGTCACAATGTGTTGAATCAATTTGTGTTTACATGAGTTGTGTTTAGCATAAACATATGTGTTTCAGGTTTTCAACTTTTGCTATTGGCACGCATTAGTTAAAACCGATTCAACCTTTCTCTGGTAAAGGTTGCTCTTTGTTGCGAGAGGATGACAACATACTGGGATAGAGTTCTAACTTGAACTTGCGCTTAATGATATATCTTTCTGGAGAGAAGAGGATGCGGAATCTGAGGTAATGAATTTGTTAGTTAATCGTTTTCCTGTTTAAGAAAAGCCTTCTTATATTGCATATATTTTGCTTTTGCTTAACAAAATTTCGGTACAATTGATATGTATTCCATTATGTGTGTATGGATGTGTGTGTGTGTGATTCAATTGTTTCAGATTAAAAAAAAATGTGCCAATTTATTTGGCTTATTGTTTGGTATCTTATTTATTGTTTGATATCAAGTGTTTTTGCTTAACAAAATTTCGGTGCAATTGCGGTGCTATAATGTATATGTTTGTTTCAATTGCTTCCGGTTAAGAAAATAATTATGCAAGTAAATTTATTTTGGTTTGTATGTATTGTTTATGGCTTAACGGAATACGGGATTTTGATCTTAGTTAGACTTATCAAATTGAAGGATTCGGTTATTCAAGTCTAATCGAATGCCTTGACAAGAAATAATAGTTAACTAACCTAGTACTTGTTTTGTCTAAAGTGAAAGGTCTAAGTTATTGTCTGAATAATTAGAACCTGATGAGAGAAATAAAGTTAATTCTGATCTTTATTTTGGTCTTATCGAAATAAGCGATTGTATGTTTACAATCGGTTTAACAAGGTAACTAAATTTCTTAGTCAATTTGTTAAACTATTAGGGAAAATTGCTTTGGAGAATTTTTTCCTTGATAACATATTAAAACTAAATTACTAGTAGTTTCGGTTTTGATATTGGTTATCTAAAGTGGTATGTGAAACCTTCGTGCTTAACTCTTATAGGTTGTACAAGTCTTTTAGATTTGTAAGATCCTTTTGGTTTGACTTTTATTTGCTCGAACATTTGTCATTTTGTGACAAAAAGGGCGAGAAATATATGGAGTAAACAAGTGATTTGCAATCACTAAGGAAAGGACAATTATGCTTAAACGTTATATCTAACGAAAGAGTAAAGCATTGACTAAGGGGGAGCAACATATCATATTGCTGTTGTAGTTATCTTGACTACAAAAGGGGAATAACAAAGATGTTCGGATTGAAAATCTACCTATCTTACCTTAGGAGGAGTATTAGCTTTGTTATTCAAATGTCAACAACGGTATTTATGAATTGAATATATGCAGGTTATTGTGCCGTTGAAACTTGGAATCAAGCGTACGTATAATGAATTCTTTTAATTTGTTTATCCATATGTATTAAGAGTTT